>VTFQ01000019.1:9522562-10122562 GCA_036281575.1 Ancherythroculter nigrocauda | reverse complement strand
CAGCATCGCTCTCCGCCTCTCACAAAGCCAAATACAGCATCCACACTGTCATGCTCTTATTTGCTATTCCTATCTCAGCTGTCAACACAGAAGCCTTCTTCACCCAGTGGAAGTGCTCGCTCCCGCGGCACCAGGAACCGATGATCCATCATTTGTCAGGACCGTCACTTTGTGAAGTAAGTTTGCTATTCCTTACAGCTTGCAGCATCTTTAAAAACATCCTCAGAGATGGGAATCTTCGGTGGCCTCCCACTGATGGGAACCGAGGTGATTTTTTTTAAAAGGAACATCTTTCTCTTGCTGATGGTTCAAAGGAGGAACTCTTGGCCTTTAGTTTGTGCCTTTGGCCTCCAAGAAGCAGTGTTGAAAAAGCTTCAGGCTGGAGCGGCTTTACTTTTGAATTCTTTGTGTGTGCGGCTGCAGATGATTTTCAACAGCAAGGAGACATGGCTTTTAAAAGGGTCAAGGCTCTTTAGACCTGTGAGGGACACCACTATATCTATGAATGACAGGCAGAAATACCTAGGTCTCAAAGTCAACATCACTGTTCTCTGATGTCTGGCTTTATCCAGAACAAAGGAGGACTGTGTGAGATTCAGAACTGAACTGAAAATGGCTTCAAATCAATTACAGAATTGTTGAATTGAAGCAGCCAACTGAGGGCAAAATTGGTTATTATATACACAACAAATATATGTTTCTGTTGATGTTCAATTCTTACCTACTCGAAGTGAATAGAAAAAATACACCAGGGACCAAATCAAATGCTCCAAGCAAACAAGGTGTGAACAAATTTATAAAGAAAAAGAAAAAACAATGAGTCTATTTATTTTGGTATACTAACTATACACGATTATACACTTTGTAATTTGCCTAATTTTTTTGACAGATTCCTATATATATATATATATATATATATATATACAGGGCCGGCGCAAGCTCAACTGCCGCTCTAGGCAAAACCCCGTCGTGCCGCTCCCACTTTACACTCACAATTAAACTCGATCTTTGAGGTGCATGTGAAAGACTGGAGGTTTTGTTTATTGATTTATTAATAAACATGCACTAATATAAAAGCAACAAGCATGTTTTCTGATTTCTTTTCTTTTTTTATTCTGCAATGTAAAAAAATAATCAACACGTAACCTCTACAAATGCAAACACTTATGTTAAATAATAGTAATTAGAGGACTAATTCTCATTTTCCTCAGTTATTTTGCTTTTTTCCAGATTAAATCAAATGCTTGTTCTGACGTACCAGAGCACATACGCACATGCGCACTCTTCAAAAATGGTGCTTTAAATCTCTTGACAAACTAAAATATATAAATGACATTTGTATATATTTGAAATAAAAAATATACATTGTACTTAATGTCAGCTTGCTTATTTAGCTCAAGATAATGATTTATTAAGTCCACGTCATAAAAACAAGAAACTATGCTTCTAACCACAGCTCGAGAGCTGTCGTTCCAACCACACAAGTTTGCGATGCAGTTTGCGAATGTTTGTTTGAACGATGGTTTCGCGAAACACCAAATCGTTGAACTATGTAAGTAACAACGGAACTTGCGATATTAAGCTGAGTTCAGACTGCACGATTTTCAAAGTAGTCCAGTCACGGTTCTTTTCACACTGCATGACTATCTTGGCCAGCATTCAGTCGCTGCTGTGTTCACACTGCACGATGGATCGGCGACAGAAGGTTTCACACTGCATGACTTTACAATAGGAAGAATCGCCGACAACTCTGGCACACAAACTACGTTTCACAACCAAACACACACGAGATGTGACAAGGAAACAACGAGATATCACGCGTGCAAGACCGGAGTTCTCATGTGAGACTGGGATTGTTATTAAAAATGGTAGCCTGCAAGAAGCTTGCAATACGAATTGCCTGTGCGCTGATTTGCAGCGAAAACAAGAAAAAGAAAAGAAGAATATGGAGGATGAAATGGTTGGGGAGATGTGAGGAACAAGGATTGTGTGTTCTGCAACGAGAGTGGTCTATAACTCCTCCCCGAACTCCCCACTGCTCTGTATCTTGCTTTCTCATTGGCTGTCGGTCATCGCTGATGTAGTTTTCAGTCAGAACACTTTCCACACAGCAGGATTTTGAATCGCCGACAGGTCCAGATATTTAGCATGCCAAATATCTCACGGGCGTCAGCGGCTTGTCAGTGATTTTCTCAAATCGGGTCTTTGCTCATTCACACTGTGTGATTGTCACTCGCGTGAACAAGCACCGATTTGCCTGTGATTTCGGGCATTTTGTTGGCGATTTCTCAAAACCTGTTGTCGAGCCAAAATCGGGGCTAAAATTGTGCAGTCTGAACTCGGATTTAGTCGGCTAACGATGCTTTTGGGAAACGCACCCCAGGTTAGCGGCGCGCGCGACCAAGTGTAGCAGTGACAGTGTAGCAGCACAGCCCCCTCAGTTGGTGAATATAATAAGTACACGATTGCTCTGATAACCAACAGGCTGCTGTATGTTGGTCGGGCTTTTTTGCAATGTATTTGCGGGTTATTTTGAACAAGCTATAAAACGGGGACATTTCCAAGGACAGCTCCAGTCGGGGACAGAGCACCAAAAACTGGGTGAAGTCAGTGAAGGACGAGAGAGGACCAGGCCAGGCCTGGAGACCCTCGCGGACATCTGCCGGCCACACAAACATAATAAAACATAAAATAATATCCAGGCCTGGTCCTCTCTCGTCCTTCACTGACGTCGTAAAATAATATCTCGTAAAATAAAATCTCGTAAAATAATATCTCGTCCTTCACTGACGTCGCTCCTCCTTTTATGCCTCCGGAGCTCCTCCGTGAGAGACTCGAGGCTGGCGCGCCTCGCAGGTGATGCTCATTATCACTTGCGTCACCGGCCTCGCGCCGTTCCCTCACGGCTCTCGCCCGCCCTGCTCGTCACAACTACGTTCACAAACCACTGTTAATTTTAATAGAAAATAGGCCTACAGTATAAGGGAGCATGGCAGAAGGCGCGCAAAGAGTGCTCCCTCTGTAATCACTAAAAAGTTGTCATATCTCACAAAGTTCTGTTATAATAAATGAAGCTGTCACACACTGAATCTCTTATTTACATAATGTCTAAATTTCTTTGTTTTTAATGAGAGAATTTGCGATCGTGCAAACTCATATAGTCCACTCACCGCTCAAAATGCCGGTGTTTTTGTTCAGTGATATGCCGCTCTAGGTTGGGCGGGGTTTGGTACTCAGTAGAATGAGGGAAAGATAATTTAGACTTAGAATAACTAATCGGGTGATAACTTTTTGATATAAGTGAAATAATTCCAAACGAATGTCCCAGAATTAAATTAATTAATTAACTTAAAAACTATATCCCTCTCCTTTTTGCCACCCTCACTGTGCTGCCGCCCTAGGCGGCTGCCTAGTTCGCCTATAGGCACGCGCCGCCCTGTAAATATATATATATGTATATATATATATTTACAGTGTTTCCCCCCTTCTGGTCTATGTATCCCTGCCTCTGCTGAATTATTTTTATCCCCGGGGGGAATAAAAAATATCCCTCCTGGGTGATGCTACTCCACAAACCACCAACAGAGCATATAAAATACCAAAAATAAAAATCTTTTTTTTTTTTTAAACATCACCAAGTAAAACGCTGCGTTTTATATAGAACTGTCTCTTTACGACCACAACAAATGGGACACTTTTCAGACGCGCATTCCGACTTCGCCCTAGCGCCAGTCAAACGAGCAGAAAAGGTGCAGGTGACGACGAGGTAGCTTCAGTTGAACAACAGTGAACTGCGGTCAGATGAGATGTCAGGCTATGTCGGTAAAACTCAGAAAAATTAACACGACTGTCCAATCAGCCGTTATACTATGCTCACGGCGCGCACTCAATAATTGCATGCGCAAATGCGCCGGCGCGCGCTGCATAATTACTTTATTATCTAGCTTAAAGGGTCATGAAACCCCAAAACACTTTTTTTGAGATGTAAACAGATATGTATAGGCTGCACATCATTGAAAACACTAAAGGTACTCATTAATGTTATTCATAAGTGAAAAATAGTTATTTTTGCATTTTTCAGAGCGATTTCTGTCTTCCTGTTTGAAAAGCTGAGTCGGAGCAACGTCACAAAATCTGACGTCATCATGTACTTTTGAACATGCTGACGTAGATTCTCGACATATATATTCATGACATAAAGATCATTCAATCCAATCACTGCACTGTAGTATGCATACGATTATAATTGCAGTATTATGCATGAGGAAGTATCACTTCTCTCGCCTCGGTCTGTTGTCATTCAGAGACATATCATTGGTGTTCGTTTCCTCAGTGCTACAACACAATGTGTTTTCCTGCGACACGACCAGAGCAGAGGTTTGTGTGCATGTGGATTGTTTTGCTGTAATCTACCAGCACAAATGGAAAATATGTTCGTGTGAGATCACATTACAGCGGAGAATTCAAATGTCCCAAAATTGCGGATCATTCTCCTCTGCCTGCTCTAGCTGCGCTCAAATACATAAGCCGTAGGCTGTTTCCCTCAGCACAGCACGTGTGTTGTTTGTATTTTGCTCGCGATGGGGTCAGAACTGGAGTTTGAATACGAACACATGAAAAATACGATTGTTTTTATGATATACGCTCGGTTTCAGCGCGGAGCTCCGCGATGAGTTTAATAACACAAGCCACATAGCACATAGCTCATACAGAATAAAGTATCCGTGTTTAAAGTTTTTATTTCACACATTCTCCTGCACCAAACATTAACCAGCACAGTGTAGTTATGCATACATATTTCATCAAGTCTTCTTCAAATGAATTATATGTGCAAACTGGACACTGATACAGTGGTGTAGCCTATCTGAACGCGACGACACGATTATTCTAAAAGACTGATTTTGAGATTGCAGTGCTCGTAAATGTAATCAAAGTAGCCTATTATTAGCCCTATTAAATATTCTTTCACATTTCTCCCTTGTGCTTGGGAGTTTGTTGTCATTCTCTCCGTGCTCATATATTAATATTCATTATTCTGTATAATGAGTGTGTTGTATGTCTGTGCTTCATTGGTTGTTCTCTCCCCTCCCCCCCCCCCTTTACACTCCCACTTTTCCAGAGCTTTACACGCCCATTTTCACAGACTTTTTGAAACTCAGAGGTGTGAACGACCAGGGTAAAACAGAGGGGTTTCATGACCCTTTAAATAAAGCGCAAAAGAAACTACAAGCAATGACCGTCAGTGTTCTGTTGTAAGTTAAGTCATGAAATTACCAAACATGCGATTAAAGCTGCCTCAAAACTGTGCATGCATTTATTTGATGACATGGTTTTAAATTGTTATCCAATTTGTTGGCCTTAAAACGTCTTAAAAATGCACATATGTACACCAGGGAAATCTAAATTTTCTCGGGGGAGCATGCCCCCCGTACCCCCTAGCAAACAACATTTCCTGACCTCGGTAACTATGAAACCCTGTGTACGGCCCAGCTTATATTCTATCTAATGAAATATGAGGTAAATGTGTATTTCTACAAATGTGTGCACTTTTGGACTAAAAGTTTGTATGTGTATGCACTGTGATCAAAAATAAATGGGACCAAACGCGATTGAATGTAAAGGTTTGTGTCTCGTTATTCTATTTATAACTACCAGTTGATTTTGCATTTCTATCTAGATAGTGTTGCAAATATCTAAGCTATCTAATACTTCAAATCTCAAGGTTAAATCAGAAGACTTTTTTGTAATATATTTTTGTATATATAGCTCTGTGGTTAACGAATTTAAAAAAAAACTTTTCAAAACATCCCCCCCTCTGGTTTTTTCACAAATCGCACCCTGTGTATATATATATAAAACACTTAATAAAAAGCAATTTAATTTAGGCTAATAGTTTGGGCTTCTTTCAAGTTAGGGCTCCCTACATAGTTTATAGCATTAGCAGAGATCATTTTTTTTATCCTTAAGAAACTTTTAGTTTTAATTTAATTTAATATATTTAAAGACAAAAACACAATTTGTTCAGTAAACCTCTGTTTAATAATAAAAAAAAGCAATTTTATGTTTAGTTTTCTCTCCACCTGCTGTACCGAAAACTGTACCGAACCGTGACTTCAAAACCGAGGTACGTACCAAACCGTGAGTTTTGTGTACCGTTACACCCCTAATATATATATATATATATATATATATATATACACACACACACTTTGCTATACTAACTATACTTGATAATATACTTATTTGCATTTTATTTTTTGTTATTAATATTTATTTATTGACATTTGATATTCAATAGTATTCTTGACATTTATTCAACAGTGCTTCTGATCTGCCTGCATTGACACTATTATTTAAGAGCTGCTGTGCAGCCAAATTATGTACCAGTTATCAATGTAAAGCTGCTTTGACACAATCTGCATTGTAAAAAGCGCTATATAAATAAAGGTGACTTGACTTGACTTGACATCTATCTATTTAGCTTTTTTTTTTTTTTCATTGTTGGCTTTAAGAGATTATTTGACTAAATCCAAGTCAAATTAAGAAGATGTCAACATGTCAGCATCCTTAAAAATAAATGCCACCTGGACCAAATTAAAACATTTTCAGTGTTTGATTTTTAGAGCATTTTGGTTTACACCTGTCCACCTTTTGCACAATAAAAAACAGGTTTGATGTCATCACTTGATGTCCAATGTAAAATCTGGGTCCTGAAGCAAAACAAGTTGACTGGTGTAATTTACAGAGGCCTTCCCAATAGTTTTTATGTTTAATCAGTGAATAAATGTGAATAATTAGTTAAATTAATCATTCAATTTAGCTGCTGGACTAATAAAAGTCCTGTTGTTTGACTTGTTGAATCCTAATATTCTATTCTGAATTCAGCCCAAATAGAACAGAATTATCCCAACTTATGAGTTTTTAACAGCAGTGTGGTAGACCCATTGTTATTATCTGTGATATGAATATGAAGTGGCACAATACAAAAGCATGAATTCCAATAATTGTATAGTGATAAGAAAATATTTCCATTGCAGGCTCTTCATTTTCTTGTCTCCTCTCTATAAGCGACTGCAAAGTTCAAGGAATCCTGCATGTTTTGGCATGTTCTGACTGCTCGTTTTGCATAATGCAGTTTCACTAAATCTAAATGAGAGAGCTCTTAGCTGACAAAATGAAACCTTCTGCGGAGCGGAGCTGTTGAAAGAGGTCATGCTACAGATAACGGCTGAAATACTCAATAAGCTTTCAGGGCGTCTTGAGAGCCATCTAGAAACACAAGACAGCGATGATTAGGAGAGAAATTAAATGGGAGAAGTGTCTGAATGTGTGTTTGAAATCATGGTAGAATGGGCACTTGCGTGGCCACATTCTCACTGTACCTCTACATCTGCTGGGAAACTCCAATGACATTCACCAATCTCAAAAAAAAAGAAAAAAAAAAAAAGAAATGTTGATTGTAAAACCACACAGTAAAATTGCCTAAAATACCAACATATATTTATTACAATCACTTTACAAAATAATATATTTACAGGGCCTGAATTTCGGCGTGGGATTGTGGGTATTTACTCATTCCACAGGTTCCATGCTTATAATGCAATAAATTTGTGTCGCAAACATTTATTCATTACATCATGAAGGTTCAATGAGTAAACAAATTCACACAATATCAGATCAAATCATTAATTTGTAAACAGCACGACTGATTCAGCGGTACCGCATCTTCTGTCTCTCTGTCTTATGATGTAATGGCTTCACATCAGCACATCGCATCTGCACTACAAGCGAGCTGCATGCTGCAAGATACAAGACTTTGGCTCACGTTTCGGGATAGCTAACAGAATTGTCTCTTGCCCAATTGGGCCAGTGTTGCATCATCACAAAAGTATATATCTTATCTTTTTAAGTCTTGCCAATTTAAACATTAAAGCAATTTTAAAGTATTAATCTCTTTTTAATTTACAGTTAAGACTACCAGTGTCACTTCACATTAGATTATTTCATTTGTATCTTTATTCTATTGTATTTATTTGTGCTACTGCTTATTATTTATTTTTTTCTTATTTTTTTGACTGTTTACTGACTATTTGTAAATGCAATTCAAAATTTCAAATCAAGCTTCCTTACGTTGTGTGTAAGCCATTGTAAAAACAAAAATACATTTAGGATTTATGTAATTGTAATTTAAAGCTGCAGTCCATAACTTTTTTTGGTTAAAAATTATCCAAAAACCAAAATCAATTTTTGATCAAGTATAACCAGCCAGTGTTCAAAACTATCTCCTTACCTTAGCCTGATTCACAATGGTAAGCTTGTAATAATGTTTTCTAATTCAACGCTGATGTTGTTATCATTAACAATTTGAGAAGAAAGTATAACAAAAATAATAATTTGCACAGTTTGATGTGATATGAGCTAAGCGATCCTTAGATTTAATCACCATTGTTAGCATGATTTATTGTAATGCTTTTTTTTCTCACTTGGTCAGAACAGTGGCAGATTTGTTACTTAATTGTTCAGATGACATTTTCCAGTGAAAATTGTTATTTTGGTCATACTTCCAAGACTACAATCTGTGATTCCAAAGTACCTGTACAGAAGCCACTGGTGCAGTGACTGAAAGCCACACATTCTCCTCAAAACATTAGATTCATCCGCACTGAGGAGCCCTGCCAATGCACAACCCATGTAAAGATGATAATTCCACAAATAACTGCAATTGGCGACAAAGAGACTAAACTTACGGACTGCAGCTTTTTAAAAAAAAAAAAAAAAAGTCTAACCCCCACCATAACCATGCCATTTTAACTCCCTCGGGTCGGCGGTCACGCCGGCGTGATCACCGCAGTTTTTTTCTAAAGAGACTCAAAATACTCCGTCAATGTTGCACATACAATTAAGAGCTATACACCATTTTAATCTGTGGAATATCTTCTTTTATTTGTGTACACTCAGAGTAAAAACAAAATGTTGTGCTTTTTGTAAAATAAAGAAAACTAACATAATGCGTGATCTCTCGTCTCCCTCTGAACGAACTCCAATCTGATAGTTCTCAGAAAATGAACTGTAACTTAGTGAATACTAATCACAAAAAAAAAATTAGACTTGTGTCTAAAGAAACGTTGAAATGTCAGGTTTTAAATCGTGTAAGTCAAATCGAAAACAAACCTTCTGCGTTTATGTAATCTGTATGAAAAGAGAGCCATGTCAGAAGTCCTTGATTCAGCTCATTATCCGCTAATGCGGCCACGCCCACGGAGTCAGCGCTATTCAGAGGCAAATTCAGTCAATACATGCATACATCGTTTCAATCGTGTATTTATTGTCTTGAAAAGTGTTTTGAATAGCCATAGTTAGCGATCTCTGGCCTCTGTTAGTTCAGTTATTTCCTGGATTGCCTATTCTTCTTTAGCATTGGCATTTGTGGACTAAAAGTGCACAGAGCGCCCTCCGGCTGCGAGTATGAATTGTAAACACAGTATCCAGCGTTCACAGTGATGACAATAAATAATGAATAAATACTACTCTGTATAGAAAATTGACATAAACATGAGAATCCATCAATATTTCTCCAAATGTGCATGCTTTTAAGCTAAAAGCCTATAGGAAATGCCATAGAGGTAACATAACTGTTCAGACACTTTGCATCACAGAAATACATTATATTTTAAAGAATATAATAGAATACCATTATTTTAAATTGTAATAATATTTCACAGTATTGCTGTTTTTTCTGTATGTTTGATTTACACCATGATGAGATTTGAATCATGATCAACAGAGGGTTTTTTCACAGCCTATCTGACTGAAAGGCCTCATTAATATGCAAGTCATTTCAGGTCATTATTATGTGATTCTTTTGTCTTCTCAGGTGAGAATCACCCATTATACATGAGGATTCACGCCTCCACGCATACTGTGTTTCTTGACCAAAGATGTTTTAGAAAATTTAAATCTCTCTATTGTTTTATATGAAGGAGTAGGAATGATAATTTTTACATAATTTTGAAGCAAAAACTCTAGTCTACAACCTCCAATACCCAGAAGTCTTGTGAACACAGATTTAATATATATTTTTTGGCTTTATTTCAGTGACTTAAGTTTTTTGTTTTTTCAATAACCACGCATAAACGTTATTCCTTCAAAAATACAAACATGTACATACATGTTCCTTACATATTATTGTAGCCTAGTTTGTGCTGAATACAGTGTAATGACAGTTTTTCCATTAACATGTCAAAACTTCTCCAGGCCCCAAATCAGCCTCAGACCCCTGAGGGTTAACCTGCTTCTACAAGTCTTTGAGCTAGATCTCAGTTATATAAATAACAAATGTTAAAACAGATACCACTTGTGAACTAAATACCACAAATAAAACTAGAAAACAGCTTAATTTACAGGTATGCTTATTTATTTACTTGAGTTAATGTAAATTTTTGTTTTCTAATTAATTCACCAATGATATCTTAATTATGTCACCATATTTGAGATCCTCATTTTTAAATGAATAAATATATATATATATATATATATATATATATATATATATATATATATATATATATATATACAGAGGTGTAAAGTACTTGAGTAATTTTACTTGATTACTGTACTTAAGTATTATTTTTGGGGATTTTTACTTTACTTGAGTACAATTAAAAATCAGTACTTTTACTTAATTACATTTTTTAAGAAAAAAAAAAGTACTTTTTACTTCTTACAATTTTATTTACAGTCAAAAAGTACTTCTTTTTTGGAGATCACTTCATTCTATTTTCCCTTGCTATTACCAAACCAATTGAACTGCGCTGATGCCCAGTTTATTTTAAATGCTACTTATTCTGCCAATGAGATTCGTTTTCACATTCCATGAAATTGGTCAGGCATGTCCATTGGTCCTTTGGAAGTGACGTCATGTCACATCAATTACCACAATGCACAGCACCTTGACCTCAAAGAATATACACCAACAAGAAGCGACACTCAATAGAAGGTTCCATTGCAACACCAGCGCCCAGCAGCAGCCCTGCGTTTCCACCATTTTGTGGTGAAAGCGACTTGGCAGTCCACTAGTATCAGCTGCTTTGGTAAAAAAAAAAAAAGCTGAAATCCAACCTGAATGATGACAACACAGAATAAAATACTATCACTAGTGATCATCAAATCATTTTAACAGTTAATTTTACACACTTTGTTTTTACGTCTTCCACTTTTTTCACAAAACCTTTTTGCTCTCTAGAAACCCAGTCAGTTTGGGTTTAAATTCTTTAAAAGTCTTATAAACACTGAATTAATACTAACATATACAATTAAATTAAATTAAATTAAGGACATGCATCAGAAAAATTGGAAATGTTGGACAATAAATATATGACTATAACAGCTTGATTTTGCAGTGTTGTCTAATGTCCGTTAAAGCAAAAGTGTCCAAAAGTGGGAATTATGCGATGACGGACACAGCAATGCATCATGTATTATAAGATCATTCTGTTTGTAGTGTGATCCATTAAAACATCTAATATAGCCTATTTCAATTCAGACCTACTGATACTATTATTACTATTATTCCACTAGGTGTGAAATATACTGTTCGATGCAAATATGATGATCTTAAATGTATTAATTATTAATTTACTATTAATAAATGTGTAAAGTTGCATAAAATGGAAATACTCAAAATAGGCTAACTATGTTACCTCAGATAGTTGAATGGTTGGATTCCACAACTGGTAAAATACAAACCCGATTCCAAAAAAGTTGGGACACTGTGCAAATTGTGAATAAAAACAGAATGCAATGATGTGGAAGTTTCAAATTTCAATATTTTATTCAGAATACAACATAGATGACATATCAAATGTTTAAACCGAGAAAATGTATCATTTTAATGGAAAAATAAGTTGATTTTAAATTTCATGGCATCAACACAAGGCCATGTTTACCACTGTGTGGCATCCCCTCTTCTTTTTATAACAGTCTGCAAACGTCTGGGGACTGAGGAGACAAGTTGCTCAAGTTTAGGAATAGGAATGTTGTCCCATTCTTGTCTAATACAGGCTTCTAGTTGCTCAACTGTCTTAGGTCTTCTTCGTCACATCTTCCTCTTTATGATGCACCAAATGTTTTCTATGGGTGAAAGATCTGGACTGCAGGCTGGCCATTTCAGTACCCGGATCCTTCTTCTATGCAGCCATGATGTTGTAATTGATGCAGTATGTGGTCTGGCATTGTCATGTTGGAAAATGCAAGGTCTTCCCTGAAAGAGACAATGTCTGGATGGGAGCATATGTTGTTCTAGAACTTGGATATACCTTTCAGCATTGATGGTGCCTTTCCAGATGTGTAAGATGCCCATGCCACATGCACTCATGCAACACCATACAATCAGAAATGCAGGCTTCTGAACTGAGCGCTGATAACAACTTGGGTTGTCCTTGTCCTCTTTAGTCCGGATAACATGGCGTCCCAGTTTTCCAAAAAGAACTTCAAATTTTGATTCGTCTCACCACAGAACAGTTTTCCACTTTGCCACAGTCCATTTTAAATGAGCCTTGGCCCAGAGAAAACGCCTGCGCTTCTGGATCATGTTTAGATATGGCTTCTTTTTTGACCTATAGAGTTTTAGCCGGCAACGGCGAATGGCACGGTGGATTGTGTTCACCGACAATGTTTTCTGGAAGTATTCCTGAGCCCATGTTGTGATTTCCATTACAGTAGCATAAGGGCCCGAAGATCACGTGCATCCAGTATGTTTTTCCGGCCTTGACCCTTACGCACAGAGATTGTTCCAGATTCTCTGAATCTTTGGATGATATTATGCACTGTAGATGATGATAACTTCAAACTCTTTGCAATTTTTCTCTGAGAAACTCCTTTCTGATATTGCTCCACTATTTTTCGCCGCAGCATTGGGGGAATTGGTGATCCTCTGCCCATCTTTTGACTTCTGAGAGACACTGACACTCTGAGAGGCTCTTTTTATACCCAATCATGTTGCCAATTGACATAAAAAGTTGCAAATTGGTCCTCCGGAAAAAGAGGCTGGAAAAGTTAAATGTGCATATAAGGAACAGCTTCCTTATATGTACATTTAACTTTTCCAGCCTCTTATTGCTACCTGTCCCAACTTTTTTGGAATGTGTAGCTCTCATGAAATCCAAAATGAGCCAATATTTGGCATGACATTTCAAAATGTCTCACTTTCAACATTTGATATGTTATCTATATTCTATTGTGAATAAAATATAAGTTTATGAGATTTGTAAATTATTGCATTCCTTTTTTGTTCACAATTTGTACAGTGTCCCAACTTTTTTGGAATTGGGTTTGTAAAACATATATAAGACAATACAACATTTACTATAGGTGCCATAAAATTTACTGATGATTTCATTTGAAAAAAAAAAATTATTTTGTGCTTCTGATTTGGCAGTGAAATTTGTCGATTTTGGGTGCGTAAGATGTGAAGGATTCTATGGTGCAGTTAGTATTTTCACCCCATAATGGCGGCCGCGCTACCACAGCACGTGGCTGTTGCCTAAAAAGTATCAGAGTGTCGCCACTTGGGTTCTAAGCTCTTTGTTAACCTGGAAATTAGAGAAATTATAACAGTCAATTAGTGGAAGAAAATGGAGGAAGAACATGATTCAGCTGCGAACACAGTCCAAAATCAGCCACAGGATCAAGAGTACCTGTGGCCAACAGTTCATCTGACAATGAAGATTTTTTCGCTTCTTTGAAACCAACAACACATGAAGCCAGCAAAGAGTCGGGTGGATATCTGGCCTGTGTTTCAGACACCACAGTTTCAGGCACTGCAGGATTGCTTTTTAGCCCCAAAAGAGCTAGGCCTGACACTCACAATTTTGAAATCAGCTTCTGCTTAAGTTAAATCTTTGAGTAGCATGTTGCATACTGGCATTAGGTCATAGTCTTATAGTTTAATTAAATACAATTAAACACAAACAGTTCTAAAGGAGGATAAAACCTTGTATGTGGTTCATTCACTTCATGTTTTTAGAGATTAAAAGCTTAAACGTGAATCTCTAGTTTTCATTCTTGCTGTTACTTTTACTTTTTCAATACTCAAGTACAATTTTAATGTGGTACTTTTTTACTTTTATTCAAGTATGATTCTGTCCAGATACTTTTACTTTTAATTGAGTTAAAATTTCACTCAGTACTTGTACTTTCACTTGAGTAACATTTTTGAGTACTTTTTACACCTCTGTATATATATATATATATATATATATATATATATATACAGTGCCCTCCACAATTATTGGCACCCTTAGTAATTATGAGCAAAGGCGGCTTTCATTCAAAAAATTCACAAAATTATAACCTTTCATTAAAGGAAAAGAATTGAAAGTTGGGGGGAAATCACAGTATGAAATAAATGTTTTTCTCCAAAACACGTTGGCCACAATTATTGGCACCCTTTTATTCAAAACTTTTTGCAACCTCCTTTTGCCAAGATAACAGCTCTGAGTCTTCACGTGTAATGCCTGATGGGTTTGGAGAACACCTGACAAGAGATCAGAGACCATTCCTTCATGCAGAATCTCTCCAGATGCTTCAGATTCCCAGCTCCATGTTGGTGCTTCTTCTCTTCAGATCACTCCACTCATTTTCTTTAGGGTTCAGGTCAGGGAACTGTGATGGCTATGGCAGAAGCTTCATTTTGTGCTCAGTGACACATTTTTGTGTTGGTATTGATGTTGTTGTTTTTTTGGATCGTTGTCCTGATGGAAGATCCAACCACAGCCTATTATTGGATTTCTATCAGAAGTGGTCAGGTTTTGATTTTTATCTGTTGGTATTTGCTAGAATCCATGATACCATGTATCTGAACAAGATGTCCAGGACCTCCAGCAGAAAAATAGGCCCACAACATTAAAAATCGAGCAGTATATTTAACCATGGGCATGGGGTACTTTTTATCCATGTGTGCACCAAACCCATCTGGTGGGTTTGCTGCCAAAAAGCTCTTTTTTAGTTTCATCTGACCATAGAAGCCGGTCACGTTTGAAGTTCCAGTCGTGTCTGACAACTGAATATGCTGGAGTTTGTTTTTTGATGAGCGAGGAGGATTTTTCTTGAAACCCTCCTGAACAACTTGTGGGGATGTAGGTGCTCTTTGATCATTTTTTTTAGTCTTTCTGAGACTCAAGACTCAACTAATCTCTGCAATTCTCCAGCTGTGATCCTTGGAGAGTCTTTGGCCAGTTAAACTTTCCTCCTCACTTCACATTAGGACGATTTAGGCACACATCCTCTTCCAGGCAGATTTGTAACATCTTTAGTTGATTTAGACTTCTTAATTATTGCCCTAATAGTGGAAATGGGGATTTTCAATGTTTTAGGTATTTTCTTACAGCCACTTTCTATTTTGTGAAGCTCGACAATCTTTTGCTTCACATCAGAACTATATTCTTTGGTTTTTCTCATTGTGATGAATGATTACGGGAATTTGGCCTTTTCGTTTACACATATTTGTACTCCTGTGGAACAGGAAGTCCTGGCTGGACAATTTCATGCTCCTAGTCACCCTGGTGTGCTAAAAAATGTAAATATGACTGGGAATATACTTCAGAGATATTTTAATCATAAGAATTTCTAGGGGTGCCAATAATTGTGGCCAACATGTACTGGAGAAAAACATTTATTTCATAATGTGATTTTCCCTCCACTTTAAATTGTTTTCCTTTAATGAAAGGTTAGAATTTTGTGAATTTTTTTAATGAAAGATCAAAAGGATAAACAATGCAGATTAATTTTCACAGCCACCTTTGCTCATAATTACTAAGGGTGCCAATAATTGTGGAGGGCACTGTATACACATATATATACACACATATATATATATATATATATATATATATATATATATATATATATATATATATATATATATAACACACACACACACACACATATATATATATATATATATATACATACAGTACAGTCCAAAAGTTTGGAACCACTAAGATTTTTAATATTTTTAAAAGAAGTTTTGTCTGCTCACCAAGGCTACATTTATTTAATTGAAAATACAGTAAAAACAGTAATATTGTGAAATATTATTACAATTTAAAATAACTTTTTTCTATTTGAATATATTTCACAAAGTAATTTATTCCTGTGATGGCAAAGCTGAATTTTCAGCATCATTACTCCAGTCTTCAGTGTCACATGATCCTTCAGAAATCATTCTAATATGCTGATCTGCTGCTCAAGAAACATTTAATGTGTACAATTGTACAAAATATTTGTGTACAATATTTTTTTTCAGGATTATTTGATGAATAGAAAGTTCAAAAGAACAGTGTTTATCTGAAATCTAATCTTTTGTAACATTATAAATGTCTTTACTGCCACTTTTGATTGATTTAATGCATCCTTGCTGAATAAAAGTATTCATTTCTTTAATTTCTTTTCAAAAAAAATAAAAATAAAAATTCTTACTGACCCCAAACTTTTGAACGGTAGTGTATAATGCTACAGAAGCTTTGTATTTCAGATAAATGCTGTTCTTTTGAACTTTCTATTCATCAAGGAATCCTGAAAAAAAAGTACACAACTGTTTTCAACATTGAAAATAATCATAAATGTTTATTGAGCAGCAAATCAGCATATTAGAATGATTTCTGAAGGATCATGTGACACTGAAGACTGGAGTAACGATGCTGAAAATTCAGCTTTGCATCACAGGAATGAATTACTTTGTCAAATATATTTAAATAGTACACAGTTATTTTAAATTGTAATAATATTTCACAATATTACTGTTTTTTACTGTATTTTTAATTAAATAAATGTAACCTTGGTGAGCAGACGAAACTTCTTTTAAAAACATTAAAAATCTTAGTGGTTCCAAACTTTTGGACTGTACTGTATATGCATATATATATATATACTACCTGGCCACTGATACACACACAATGCGAGAGTGGGTGTCTGTTTATCACAGCTGACACAGAACAAAATAATGCTACATGAAAAATAAAGCACAGATGATGAATGAATGACATGGAAGCACAAAAAATGAATGTACAGTACAAAAGAGTAAATACAAACAAGAGTTTGTTGTTAGTCACCAACAGCACAGCAGCTCTAGACAATCAATGACACTCAAACCCAGTGTTACTCACATGTGAAACAGAATCAAAGCAGTCTCCACATCTGTTCTCAGGCCTTCCCGTTTAGCTCTCTCCAGCACTGGAAAGCTTTTATAATATTAACACGGGTCCTAAAGCACTTGCCCAGTCATAAACATTCATTCCAGTGATATTCTATTGAGCTCTTTTGTATTGTGTCTCATCTGTCTTTCTGCAGTCTTTCTTCAAATCTCCCTCCTGCTCGTTCTCTCTCCTTGACCGTCATACGCCCTAATGCTGATTGGCTATACGTTTGTTGTTGGTGTCAGCCCAACTAACTTCCATACAGTGTTTTTGAAATACGGCTTACCCCACCTTTAACAAAGACTGTTTGTGTTTGGATACTCCTTTGCCGTGCACTGCTCCATCAAATACATTTTGCTACATTTGCACAATAGCTACTTACAAGATACGTTAATCAACAGAAATGCTGTATTTACTTCTTTAAAATATAATTAGCTTGTAGCAAAGTTTCAAAGTAGTTTCACCAACACTTTTTGCATTTTAATGAGTCTGAATGCAACAAATTGACCCTTTTGAGTCATTTGACAGAATTTATATCTGCCTTACAAGTGCAGCGACTCTTTTTGCAGGATCAAGATGAAAAGGCCACAAAGCCAGTCTTCTCATTGAGATTCGTAACTTAATATGCAGGGAAATTACTTCAGCGCACACTCAATTATTTGCTGCTCATCCCACTGCTGAACCCTGAATACAATCCAAGGATGTGTGAAGCCAATATGATGATACTTAAAATAATAAAATGCCTAGCTTTTGACATAAAGAAGCCTTTGAATGTGGAATGAAAGATGCATGGGCATATTGCTTTTGACCCCACACTTTCCCCAGTGTAGATGTCTGCAAATCTAAGATTGCTTTATTCTTCCCCTCACCCCACCCCACTCCAGCCTGCCTGCAATATGAAAGCAGGTAGTGGGAGTTTCTTCTTGACACAGATCAATAAGCAGTCTTGCTATTCGTTATCAGAGATGACTTGTAGAGATCCGGTGGTGGGGGTGGCTGCAGGGCTTTCATGATGGATGACAGAAAAATTGACCCTAAGATCAGCCACTGCACACGCTTTAATCTTTTTCTTTTTTTTTCACTGAGAGTGGAGACAACAAACACATATGGCACGTAATGATGCCACAAAGCTCTCAAACTTGATGTGACCATCAACAGACCCACCAGTGGGTCCATCCATCCACAAAGAAAAACAATGCTAAATGCAAATAGAAAATATAAATAAACAAAATTAAATAGCAAAAATTTAAATGCAAATTAGTAACACCGGCGTAGAGTAAACTACAGGTGTACAGTGGGTACGGAAAGTATTCAGACCCCCTTAAATGTTTCACTCTTTGTTATATTGCAGCCATTTGCTAAAATCATTCAAGTTCATTTTTTTCCTCATTAATGTACACACAGCACCCCATATTGACAGAAAAACACAGAATTGTTGACATTTTTGCAGATTTATTAAAAAAGAAAAACTGAAATATCACATGGTCCTAAGTATTCAGACCCTTTGCTGTGACACTCATATATTTAACTCAGGCGCTGTCCATTTCTTCTGATCATCCTTGAGATGGTTCAACACCTTCATTTGAGTCCAGCTGTGTTTGATTATACTGATTGGACTTGATTAGGAAAGCCACACACCTGTCTATATAAGACCTTACAGCTCACAGTGCATGTCAGAGCAAATGAGAATCATGAGGTCAAAGGAACTGCCTGAAGAGCTCAGAGACAGAATTGTGGCAAGGCACAGATCAGGGGTGCATTTCCCGAAAGCATTGTTGGTGAACCATGGTCGTAAGTCCCATTGAACTCTATTGGTAACGACCAAACTTGCGACCATAGTTCGCTTCGGGAAACGCGCCCCTGGCCAAGGTTACAAAAAATTTCTGCTGCACTTAAGGTTCTTAAGAGCACAGTGGCCTCCATAATCCTTAAATGGAAGACGTTTGGGATGACCAGAACCCTTCCTAGAGCTGGCCGTCCGGCCAAACTGAGCTATCAGGGGAGAAGAGCCTTGGTGAGAGAGGTAAAGAAGAATCCAAAGATCACTGAGGCTGAGCTCCAGAGATGCAGTCGGGAGATGGGAGAAAGTTGTAGAAAGTCAACCATCACTGCAGCCCTCCACCAGTCAGGGTTTTATGGCAGAGTGGCCCGACGGAAGCCTCTCCTAAGATGGTGAGAAATAAGATTCTCTGGTCTGATGAGACCAAGATAGGGCCTTAATTCTAAGCGATATGTGTGGAGAAAACCAGGCACTTCTCATCACCTGTCCAATACAGTCCCAACAGTGAAGCATGGTGGTGGCAGCATCATGCTGTGGGGTGTTTTTCAGCTGCAGGGACAGGACGGCTGGTTGCAATCGAGGGAAAGATGAATGCGGCCAAGTACAGGGATATCCTGGATGAAAACCTTCTCCAGAGTGCTCAGGACCTCAGACTGGGCTGAAGGTTTACCTTCCAACAAGACAATGACCCTAAGCACACAGCTAAAATAACAAAGGAGTGGCTTCACAACAACTCTGTGACTGTTCTTAAATGGCCCAGCCAGAGCCCTGACTTAAACCCAATTGAGCATCTCTGGAGAGACCTAAAAATGGCTGTCCACCAACGTTTACCATCCAACCTGACAGAACTGGAGAGGATCTGCAAGGAGGAATGGCAGAGGATCCCCAAATCCAGGTGTGAAAAACTTGTTGCATCTTTCCCAAAAAGACTCATGGCTGTATTAGATCAAAAGGGTGCTTCTACTAAATACTGAGCAAAGGGTCTGAATACTTAGGACCATGTGATATTTCAGTTTTTCTTTTTTAATAAATCTGCAAAAATGTCAACAATTCTGTGTTTTTCTGTCAATATGGGGTGCTGTGTGTACATTAATGAGGAAAAAAATGAACTTAAATGATTTTAGCAAATGGCTGCAATATAACAAAGAGTGAAAAATTTAAGGGGGTCTGAATACTTTCCGTACCCACTGTAACTGCAGCAAAACTTTTGTGTTTTAAAATAAAAACGCACTAGTGTAAATGGGGCCTTATTTCAGCTAGTTGCCTAGGCAACATTTTGGCAACATTTCTGATTTGTAGTTAAACTTAATGTATAAATCTGAATAAAAAATGAATACAAAATATATAGACCTATTTAAAACAGAAATAAAACACAAAATATAATAAAAATGTCAACAAAATTACTAAAACTTTACCAAAAAATGAAAATGAAAAAAAAAAAAAAAAACGAATGCAAAATATTAATAAAAAACTATAAAGGCCAATTTACACTACACAGACAAACACCAACAAACACGTTTGTTGGGTTTTGTCTGATCAGTGAGTTACCCCTGTTGGCATCTGTTGGAGTTGGTTGGAGTTTGTTTTCACCTGACTGACCATGTTCAATCAGTGTTTGGCGGTGTCTGTTGGAGCAGTGTGAACATGACAGTTATTTTTCATAAAATTCTAAATTCAACTGCCAACCTGTTTGTTGGTGTTTGTTGCCGTTTGTCTGTGCGGTGTGAATTGGCCTGAAGAGTATAGTTTCAAACTTAAAGGGATAGTTCACCCAAAAATGAAAATTCTGTCATCATTTACTCACCCTCATGTCGTTCCAAACCCGCAAGACTTACGTTCATCTTCAGAACATATCATAAGTTTATTACGGTCTGTTATATACATTTAATCGGCTGCTGTTCCAGTCTAATGATATGATTTATTATCAACATATGCGGAAGTGTCTGTGTGCTTTGGTCTGAGTGCTGTCATGATGTGTTGGCTTGCATTAAATTTTGTTGGTTTTGTGGCCAGTTGTCACCATATTCCGCTGAAATGACACACCGATTGTGTGATGATGTAATTTTTTGTAATGATGATTTGCAATTTATTACTTTTTGTTTAATTTTGGTGATAACTCTCACGCTCACTCTGATGTTTGCTTGTAGCATTTCTTGTCAAAGGTAACATGCAGTATTATAGAAAAGGACACAGTAAGCTATGCTGATTTTAGGCTGATTTTACTTTTTCTCCGATGAGGGAAGGGAGTGAGAGGGACATGATTCAAGAGTCAAGGTTCGCTACTGTGCTGCTTAACACCTGAGAATGAACCTCATTGGTTTTTGCATTTGTCAAGTAAACATGGTTGAGCTTCCATTTACCACAACTGCTTATGTGTGTTAATGAACGTTTATATGTGAATAAAAGACTAAATTAAATCTGTTCATCATATAAAGTGATCAAATCTCTTCAGAAAATTTGGACTAAACTGATCAATTCATATGGACTAGTTTTACAATCCCTTTATGAACTTTTTGAAGTGTCAAAGTGCTAGTTGCGTAGACTGTCAATGGAGGGACAGAAATCACTCAGATTTTATTAAAAATATGTTCATTTGTGTTCCGAAGATGAACAAAAGTCTTACGAGTTTAGAACAATATGAGGGTGAGAAAATGATGACAGAATTTTCATTTTTGGGTGAAATATTCCTTTACAGGGTATCTGCAGATATGAACAAGTTAAATTTAAGACTTTTTAAGACCTTTTTATTACCACCATGAAATTTAAGACCAAACCTGCGATGGAAACACACACACTCACACACAAACACACACACAATAAATCAGGCATGTGATCAGCTAGAGATAAAAAAAAAAGCAGGAAAGTCTGACCTTGCAACCAAGCTACGCCCCGGCACCTTTTTTTAAAATAATATATATTTATCAAATTAAAAGATATGTCATATATTGTAATAATGCATATTATTGTTCTGTAAAATTAAAAAGCAGCATTTAATAATCATGATAATAATTATTATAATATAATATATTAAATGTATTAATAGAATTGTTATTATTAAAGTACCTGTGAAAAGTTTGGAGACAATTATTGATTTTAAAATCAAAAATTTTGAAATCAAAAAGTCCCTTCTGCTCACCAGGGCCGCATTTATTTGATCAAAAATACAGTACAAACAGCAACATTGTGAAATATTCTTACAAATAAAAAAAAATTTCTATATTTTATAAAAAGATATTTTATAAAATGTAATTTATTCCTGTGATCATTTTCAGCATCATTACTCCAGTCTTCAGTGTCACATGATCCTTCAGAAATCATTACAATTTGATTTGATGCTCAAGAAACATTTCTAATTATTATCAATGTTGAAAACAGTTGTGCTGCTTCATATTTTTGTGGAAATGGTGATATTTGTTAGTTTTCTTTGAAAAATAGAAAGTTCAATGAACAGCATTTATTTGAAATTATTACATGTATTTATCAAATATATTATTTATTAAAGCATTTATTAAATAGAAATATTCTGTAACATTTTTAATGTCTTCACTCTTCACTCACTTTATCACTTTAAAGAATGACGAATTAAAGTATTAATTTTTCTATTTTTTAAATCCTACCACAAATGTTTCAATTGGATTTCCACAAAAAATAAGCTGCAAAAACTGCATTTTAACACTGATAATATAAATAGTGAATGTTTCTTGAGCAGCAAATCAACATTTCTGAAGAATCATGTGACACTGAAACTTCTCTTTGTAAACAACAACAGTAGGCTATTATAAACAATTCTAATGACGAATGTTGCATTCCCAAATCCAAATTTAAACGTCACAAAGTAGCATTTACAGTGAATCGAAAATGAAAACACACCACTGTTACAGCAAAGATGCAGCGCGTCAGACTATTATTTGTATAATTACATCACAGCCGTTGCAAATTATATATTAAATTCTCACCACCATTCATAAAAAAAAATGTTACCGAACGAGTAACACGTTTCAGTGCTGATTCTACTCGCATTTGGTGCGTTGACCCATTTGAACTCTTTTAGGGACCGCTCATATGTCGCGTCTAAAAACGCATGGAAAACGCGTCGGCGCCGCTTTCTCCTTTCCAAAGCGCTCGGGCGCTGCTGTAGCGTCTGCCGTTACTAAGCAACCATGAGCTGCTCTCTCCATGACGAGCTTGTTTCAGCAAAGGATATGGATTTCCAGCATCGAAAATCACTTGCAGTAGCTTTGCCACAGCAGATTTATTTAAAAATGTGTATCCGTGTACAGCTCTGATCAGATATTCCTACATCTTTGCTGACCTTTGTCCTGCAGATGGCGCCGCGCGGCGCTGGACCATTCCGTCGTTGACGTATTAGAAAACATAATACATAACATACATAAAACATATAAAACATCTTACTGATCTGCATGATTCACATGCGTCATGAGTTTAGACCCAAAAAAAGGGAATTACTGATATATTCCGTCGCATTACCGCAAAAGATCCATTAAGATGCTCGGCGTGTGCGTACCGCTTTATGCCCATTGTAGCCTACCAGTTTAAAACATTTTCTACAAACGCCGCAGTTTGCCTCGTAGACATTTACCGGCACCGGCCTTAACCACCAAGAGAATTCATCTTTCTCAAGCCATAAATCATTACATTTGCGCTACCTGCTACCTCAATTCTCTCTGATGACGCAACGCAACTACCTCGAAAAAAAAAAAGAAAAAAAAAAATCTTCTGTCCAATGATCAGTCAGTCATTCGGTCTGTCAGGCTATAGAAAGTTTTGCGGTAATGCAAAAATATTTAAGACCCCAAGGTACGCTGGTCAGTTATAAAATTGCATCTAAAAAATACACAAAACCGGACGGAGACATTTCACTCGCTCGGTCCCATACGGAATTTAATATCTCCCTTTCGAAAATTCAAGACATTCCATACAATTTAAGACTTTTTTAGGCCTTAAAAACCGAAATTTGTATTTAAGACTTTTTAAGGATCCGCGGGGACCCTGCTTTAATCACAAAATTGACTACAAAATCAATGAATTACCACTGAATCGTGAACTTATCTCTGTTATGTTTCAGAAAAGGAAAGAAATTGATTTGAAGTTTGGAATGACATGAGGGCGAGTAAACGCATCATGAGACAGTGGCCACAGGTGTATTAAGTCCTACCTTAGTAGTGGAGGTCGTACAGGTGGAAGCTAATCGCTTGCAGGTCAGCTCACTATTGGATGTGCTGGTTGTCCCGGTGACTAAAGTGGGCAGCAGCGAGGGGATGATGGGCAGGGGGAGGAGGCCAGGACGGTTGTTGCCGCTGTTGGGAACGGAGGAGGCAGATGTGGAGACACAGCCGTTAACGGTGCCGCCGCAGGTGCTGTTGGTGGCACATCGCTCCCTCCTCTCCCACACACCGCGGAAATCCCGCTCAAAACGCTGATGGTACCGTGACATCATGACAGAGCGGATCAGGAGAACGAGAGACACTTCTGCTCACAAAGAGCTAGAGAAAACCTGATGGAGAAGAAGAAACATCTTATTTTAAAATCTCAAAAAAGTGCTTTTACAAATAAATTGTTGGTGTTTACAAATAAACACCAACAATAAAGATCTATATTAGGGAAGGATCGGCAAAATGTAAACCTAGGCAAACATTTTTGCAAAAACATAGGCCTATCTATACATACAAGATACATAGCCTACATAGGTTAAGTACTAGCTTATGACCGCAAAACACCTTTATCATAGTGCATGATTTGTAAACTAATACATTTTGATGTTTGCATCACATAACCAGCTCCATGTTAAATTTTTCTGATGAAGTGAACTTGCTCTGGATCTCACAATGCAACATTGAGTCCCGTTAAACACAAGTCACAATAAAAGAGCACAAAGACTTGTAGAACAAAGCTAAAATGACTTTGTTGCTTCAGCAAATATATTTTTATCTCATGTTTGCTTTTGTTAACACTATCGGTTAGAGTAGGTTTAATGTAGGAGGTACATAATTTTCAACCATGATAGAACATTAACCTTTTAGCGCCATTCACCAGACAATTTTTTTTTTCAAACTGCTGCAATTGAGGGTATGCATCGACGTCACTTTCCCGCCGAAAGCGCGCTCCCTCAGCTGGACTGAGTGGCAAAAGAACTGCGTGACTGGATTTAACAGGGGAAACTGCGAAAACGCGAGTAAAACTAACGAATTACACTAAAGGTTGGAATTGAATGTGTTCCTTACAACTTGTCAAATAAACCTAATCCATGGATATTGACATGCAGCCTGGAGTCATGTTTCCTGACATTTATATGTGCCTGATTTCGACGGCGGGGAAATACATAAAGCAAATCTGCCTGTGAATATTTTATATAACTACAATATCGGTAGGTTTAAATCCGCGTAATCACTTATATCAATGTTATATAGTCATATTGTCCAGCCCTAAAACATATATAGTTTTATAGTATAGATTTTGTCAGTGTTGTTTATTGAAAAACACCCAATTATGCAGAATATAAGATGGCAAATAATTAATTGATGAGTTGTCAAACTAATATATAACAATACAATATACGTATGATTTTACCTCAAAATCCAACAATTTGACACAAAATGATAACTAAAACATGTTTCTCTGCCTGGAGTTGAGCGGTTTCTGAGAATTGCAGTGATCCATTTGCTTTTTTCCCTGTTGCTTTCTGCAGTTTTTAAATATATACCTCAGGGTTTGTGTCAAAGCAATTTGTACAGTCAATCACAAAGCTCTTTCCCGTTTTGGGGAAGGGGCTCGCACACCGGTGTTACGAGATTTTCGGTTTCTGAGATTTTCGGTTTCAGAAGGCGGAGCTCACATGAATATTAATGAGTTTCGCAGACATGCGCGATTGCACGTGCAACTGAGAATTTTAGTTCACATTGTATCTCAAGACATTAGTGGATTATTTCATAAAGGTAATTATATTCTCAGCATCGCGGCTGACTTATGCCTAAACTACAGTTGTTTTCAACACGTAACAGTTTATAATGTGCTCATTAGTATGCACGATTTGTGCAGTCGTCTGTAACAATGACAGACGTTTCGTGTAACAGCAGAACACCTTAAGCTATCCTCTATAAGTTCAGCTAGTTGTGCTCTTCCATATAGGCTACCTTGCGATGTAACTGCTGATCCCATATAAATGTGTCTGTGTGTGGACATAATATTTTTTGTAATCTACAGACTACTGGTGTGATTATACGTGTGTTAGCTTACCTGTTCAGACTAATATTCTCTGGTTTTCCGGTTGGTGAAAAATTCTGAAAATATTGCTGAAAATATATTGTCTTTTCATGGTTTCCGTTTATATATATTAAAGAAAGATACACTGACACCACAAGGTTTAATTTTTCAATTACTCAAAACCAAGCATCCCAGAACACCTGAATGAGTTTAAGTAGATTATACTGATTTCATATAACAAATAAATTGGAAAATAAATAAATAACATATTGTTAAAAAAATATGCAGCTGCCATTTCAATGATGTATGGCTATGTTCTTCTGTTACCTAACCTTGTGAAGATTTAAAATTAGGTCATCCCTCTGGAAATGAAAGAAATAATGTCTAAAATCAGTGGCCTAATAAAGATTTTTGCAACCTTTTGTTATTCTCTGCCATGCGTTGTTTTGACCATGTGTGACTTGTCTACCTGGATATACAATGATGATCAGTGATATAAATGGACAATTTATTTTGATACACAAACATTCATTATTTGACATATATTAAGGTTGATCGGGAAACTTTTTCCCAGTCATCTCAAAGGCCAAAAGTGTCCCAGTCAACCTGAATTCACTGGTCATTAATGTTCATAAACATGCATGTTCTTCATGGGGTTTTAATTAGGGGCACATGAAATTTTGAAATTGAAATTTTGAAAGGAAAAAAAAATTAAACTATGTCAAAACATATATCACAAATCCTGGAATAAAGATGGCAATATGGCCTTGATTTGCTTTTGATTAATAGATGCTTTGTATAATGTGTGATGGAGTGAACATATAATAGTATGTGAGACATTTAATGACATTTTGTTTTTGTACAAAAAGATGGGCATGGACTTGCCAACAACAAACTTTAGCTACTGTAGCAGTCCCTTAATATATGAAAATATGACACATAAGAAAGCTATTCTCAGATCAAAAAATTACATTTTTAGTCAAAGATTGACATTTTTACCTCTCTTTGAATTTTAATGACTTTATTTACTTAAAACTATTTTTATAACAACAAAACGTTATCTTTTTACAGACAGTGGCCCCCAAATAATTTACACAAATGCATTTGCATTAAATTACTATTTGAATGTCTGAAATCACTGTAGTTTTTTGTTTGTTTGTTTGTTTGTTTGTTTTGTTTTTTAAGAAATGAATTTCACAAAGATGAAGTTTATTCAACAAGGATTAATTAAATAGATTTTTTTTTTTTTTTTTTTTTTTTAAAGGGGAAAAAATACATTTATAATGTTACAAAAGATTTCAATACTGTTCTTCAAACTTGCTGTTCTGTGAATCAACAGGCACTGTATCATGGTTTCCTTGTTTTCAGCACTGATAGTAGCATGTTTCTTGAGCAGCAAAACAGCATATTAGAATGATTTCTGAAGGATCATGTGACACTGAAGACTGGAGGAACAGGAATAAACAGCCATTTAAAATATATTAAAATATATTAAAATAGAACACAAATTGCAATATTACTGTTTTGCCTATTTTTGATCAAATAAATGCAACCTTGTTGAGCCTAAACATAAATAATTTTAACCCTTTTGAAGAGCAATAGGCCTACATCATATCAAAATGAACAAGAATTTAAGAACAATACCAGAATAGATATAGCTAAGTCCTCAAAAACATTTATACAGGTTTATTTCAGTTGTTACAGGCAGTGATGTACTTAATAATAACAACCAATAAAATACCGAGTTTTAAAACATCGCAAAGGAAGAGCACGAGGAGCAGAACTCGGACGATAGCTGAAGGCTGTTACACGAAGTATCTGTCATTGTTACAGACGACTGCACAAATCGTGCATACTAATGAGCACATTATAAACTGTTACGTGTTGAAAACAACTGTAGTTTAGCCATAAGTCAGCCGCGATGCTGAGAATATAATACGACAATAGTCTATCTCAGGACTTTATATCCCCCATATATTGGGAGTTTTTTTTTTTTTTTTTTTTAAATGAATAAATTATATAAATAAGTTCGTCGTATGTAATAGGATTGGGGAAATTGCTGAATGAGTAGCTGCGTAGCCGTAGCCTAAACTGTATGACAGCTGGTAATATAAATCCACCTGCCGGTAAATTTGAGCAACGGCCTGAGTGGCCGTATAAGCTACAAACAAGTAGAAAATAATTTCTTTGTAGATTATACATCAGCAACTTGGAAAACAGAAAAGGTAAGAAGCGATATTTTAGAAAAGAGCATCAATCTAATAGCCATAGAACTAATTTTTACCTGGCGGAACTAACTTTACCTGGCGTCACGTGATTTCCAATTCTTGTGAAAAAGGTCTATTCACCTTATTCCGCCACGCCCATTTTTAATTCTCCGCTCTTCCGCATTTTGTCATCCGACTTCCGCTAAACTGACTCGGCACATCCGGTAGCTAGATCAGTAATTAAAAGATTGTTTATAGCGAGCTATAACTTTAGAGAAATGACAAATAACGTTAATGCAGTAAATGTTTCAAATTGGGAGCACGGAGAAAACTTTATACGACGATCAGATAGTCTCATATCGTCACTGTTAATGGCCGTAACTGGTAGACGATATGAAGAAGTGGCCAGAGGAAACCATTGGACTGTCAGGAGTTGATGGAGCAGCATGTAGAGGGTGTAGGTGAAGACGACTGGAATTATTTTAAATCAGTTTTGTTAAAGATAACTTTGTGATTTGTATTTTAGAAAATGTGTAATTTAATAAGTTGTGATAAAATCAGTCGTAAGAGTGTTTGTTGTTATCAGGAAGCAAGACACCTTTTACTGACCTTCATGTAGAGATAATGTTTCACCATTTAATTTTCATATGCAATAAACCAAGATAGAATTAATTTGCAAACTTGACATGACTTATTCTATTTAAATCAGAATACTTCATCCCTTTAAATTGTAAGAGCTCACATTATATGGTTTTATTAAAAAGATACAGACAGCTAACATCTGGCCACATTGTAAAGATAAAAAAAAACAAAAAAACATCACATATGATCATGTTGTAAAGGTTTATGGAAATAATTTTAAGATAGACAACATTTGGTCATATTGTAAAGGTTCATAAAAATATCTACATACACTATTTACACTGATTAGTTAAAGCAAAACCACAGCACAGACAAACATACCTAAAATCAACATTTATTCATCCTCTACATCAGAAATTATGTTGCTCAGAAGGGTAAAATGGGCAAATTCTCTAAATGATCAATTTTAGGGGTGAGGTTAATTTGAACTGTTGTACGAAAGGATTTTGAAGATTTTCAGTCATATGACCCACGTACATTAGCGATGAGCCTGGTGTTGGTGGTGTCTTCTTCAGAGAGTTGCGTGCATCTCTTGGTGAATGCTGGAATGACAAGTTTCACCTTCCTTTGATATTCAACAGTGTTTTGATCTGCCTGCATTGACAACATTGTATGCGAACTGAACTTAGCTGGATGATGACATCACTGTTTACTCCAGTGCTGATATAGATAAATTATCATCCTGATATGACCACCCTATACCACCCTAATGATCACCCTGCAATAAATTACGACGCAGCTCCATCAGAGTCGTCAGGGGCTGATCCCAAGTGTGTAGCTGGAAACTGTTGGTGTATATATTGGTAAGGTGCTCCGTGACTGTTTCTGTTTCTGTTTATTTATATTAAAAAAAAAAGAAAAAAAAAGAATGGTGAATAATGAATGAATGGTGGTTGTTTCTCAGCAGAGTTGTGTACAATGGCGCCAGCTCAACGCATTTCATTCTCATATCAGATGTAGGAGGCTTCAGATTGAGATGTGATTTTGAAGTGTAGTTGTGGTCAGAGACAGATGGATCCTCCCAGTGTGTTTCTGCATCACAGTTCAGGGTATGTGGATGTGTCGATCCTCACAGTTGATCACTGACGCTCATCAATGCATCTGTGGAAATAATATAACCATACACATTTTTTTACATTAGTAATTATTGATCATGAGAATATATATAAGATTGCACTCATACTTTAACAGAACAGTGTGAGAGAGAGATGCATTAAAAACGAGACAGTATATACACAATCTCTAACTCTAGTGTTAATAGTTAGGTCAATATCAATATGAGAGATGTAGCTAGCTGGCCTGCTATCACCTGCAATCTCTATTAATTACAGGAATAATTTAAGTAACTTAAGCTATTATTAAACTATAATGTACCACAATCCTATCTTAAATATGTACCATTGTACTATCTTACATGTGAAATATATAGGTGGCGATTGTAATAATGCAAGATTCGTTGTATTTTGTGAACTGCTCTTTACTGATCTTAACTGTATTCATAGAAGGGACTTCACAAATCTAAAGTTAGGTTAACATGTACATGGATAGCTAAGTTATCTTACCTGAATCTGACAACCTGTTCAGCATCCGCCGTGACTTATTTACCGGAACATCGTTGCCGAGCCATTTCTCGGGGAAAGGGTGTTTGTCAGTCGGCCTCCCGTCCATGAAATGGTACGAACACACATACGGGCGCTTGGGTGGTCACTTCAAGTTTAGCGCCTTCAGCCATTGCCTCAGGTGCTCCTCGTCTTAAGGTGGTGGGTGTAAATTGTAAAGTGCACCACAACACTCGAACCGCTTCACATTGTGTTCGTAACTTCGTTGATGCCGTTTCAACTGTTCTCTCTTCTTAATCTAATTGTTATGACAGCCCCTAACTGAGCATATAATACTCATCTACCGTTACAGCTATAGGATTACCGCTAGCGACTAGCTTAGGTCCCTCAACCGGAAGTAAGATGACTAAACGAACGTAATGGCGCCACCCTTGTTGTCGCGGAAAGGTGAATAGACCACTTTGGAGCAGACGTCACAATGACGTCACTTGCAGCTGCGCGCGCATAGTGGTTGCAGAAAAATAGCGGTAGCAATTGGAGGAAAATGTGCAAAATCCACAGAATAAGAGAAAAATGTTTTGTTGTGCCTCTGGATGTTGGAATCAGAATGCAAAAAAAAATATAGTCTTCATTTTTAAAGAAAACCATCGTTGAAAACGTCCTTTGAAGCTAAACGGAGACGTTTCACAGACTGGACTGATGACACCTGCAAGGATTAGTCTACTATTAAAGTTGGAATTTGATGCAAACAGTAAGTCTACATAATATTCACATATGCAGTTCAGAGGACATACATACATAGCAGTTACAGCATGAAATAATATTTAAACCTATAACATTTTACATAGATAACTTTTAAACATAGTCTATCACATTTTTATTTCACAATTCTGACTTTTTTCCTGCATTTGTGTGTTTATTACTCCCAGTTCGGACTTTATAACTCGCAATTGTGTTTATTTCACAATTCTGAGGGCAAAAAAGTCAGAATTGCGGGATAAATTGCAATTCAGAAAAGACAGTATAACAAGTATATCTCACAATTCTGTTTTTCTTTGTAAGAAATGTGAGATATAAACTCAGATTTGTGAGAAATAAAAGTCAGAATTGTGAGATATAAACTCGAAATTAACTTTTTTTATTCTTTTATTTCGTGGCTTCCATAGACTGCCACTGCTCAACTGTCATTTTCTGCAACCAGGTAGGCTCCGCCCATAAAAACGTCATCGCTGTTTGCAAACACCAAATTGGTCTATACATACAACAACTGTAATAAAACAGAAAACAAATTCAAAATATTAATAAAAACTCTAATAGTATATAAACAATATATATATATATATATATATATATATATATATATATATATATATATATATATATATATATATATATATATATATATTGCATTATATATAAACACGTAACAAAATGTCACGTTTAACTGTTCTGGAGAAAACTGAAGATGCCATTTCACTTTGAAACTGCTATGAAACACGACACAAGCACAGCATTATCATTTATCATTATCATATCAATGACTCACAGGCATTTTTTTTCTTTCTTTTTTTTCAGTTTTTTTTTACGTATCTGCAATGGAGAAATACACAATATTGCTTATAGCGCCTCTTGTGGATGTGTCACCTAAAAATTGCAGCAAATTGTACCTAGAGCAACGTATTTCAGTTTTTTGCAGAAATGTAGTATTTGCACTGAGTCAAGGTTTCCAATGTTGTACAATTGATTGCTATGGAGTTTAGATCAATGATTGGCTTATGATAAATTATACGTAAATAAAGCAAATATACTGCCATTTAAAGACACTTTTTGGTTGTTTTTCTATACAAATATTATTCAATAAAGTATGCAATTAACTATGATTATTGTCATTAATTAGCACATCCTATAATTAATCAAGTTAAAATGATTCAATTGACAGTCCTAATTAAAATACTCAATGAGAATTAATCATCTGATTTTTTTTAAGTAGTTATTAATCTTATATTTTGAATCTGCTGAAATCTGAAAGTATTTAAACATTGGATACATTATACTTTACACTTATGCAGTTCATAAGCATTAAAGAACAATAATATCAGTGCATGTGTTTTACTAGTAAATGATGTTTAATACTTTTTGCTTCAGTGATCATTTTCACCATATGCAAAGACTGCAAATTACCATTTTATTTGATTTATAAATAAATTAGCTGTTAAGAAGGACTTTCTCCATCATACTAATATTTGTTGCTCCATCTCGTCTTTAGAATCACACAGAATAGAATCAAACAGCTTTAATGTTAAATTAGATAAATGTGTTACATCATTCTGAAGGTGTTAAACAACAATAATCTTATTATAAGTTAACACATAACATTTAACAGCCTTTCATCAAAAATACAGCTAGCTGGAACCATGAAAAGCAAGGAATGGATGTAGACGTAGCATAGGAATTCAATGTCTGGTCAGCATATCCATTGTCACATGATTCATTCTTTATGTTTCTGCCTTTGAATTCAGCACAAAAGACAAGAGGTCACATGCTGTCTGATTGCCTAGAGAATTGAGATAAGCAACTGCTTTACAGATCAGTCCAGCCATGACGTGTGACAGCCACACAAAAGAACAACACCTATGCTGATAACAGAGACAAATGAACATGTTTGGTGAACAATGTGTATCAACTTTATGAATATATACATACAGTCGATATAAAAAGTCTACACACACTGTTTTTAATTTTATCTCTTTTTTTCTCTCTCTCTGAAACGTCACTTTGGTTTTCAGTGATATTGTATATTGTAAAGATTGTAATTTTTAAATAAAAAGTACAAAAGTTGAGATATAAATTAACTTTGTTTCATTTTCATTTATTTCAGTGTGTGTGTGTGTGTGTGTGTGTGTGTGCGCGCTTGTTTAACCTGCATTGAGAGGACTAAATGCCCCCACAAGGATAGTAAAACTTGAGACCACCTACACTGTGGGGACCAGCCAGCAGTCCCCATGAGGGAAATGGATTAATAAACATACTAAATGATACTTCTTTGAAAATCTAAAAATGCAAAAAGTTTTCTGTGATGGGTAGGGTTAGGGGATAGAATATACAGTTTGTACAGTATAAAAGTCATAATGTTAGTGGAGAGTCCCCACAAAGATACTGAAACCTAACATGTGTGGCTGTCAATAGATTAAAATTTTTAATTGTAATCAATCGCACCTTTTTGCATACACCATGTATCTTGTTTAACATTTTCATTTTGTCACTATTTGCTATATCCAGCAAGAGTAAACCATCAGAATGAAAGGTGATTCTCACAAAACTGTATTTTCTGATTGAGATATATATATATATATATATATATATATATATATATATATATATATATATATATATATATATATATATATATATATATATACAGTACAGTCCAAAAGTTTGGAACCACTAAGATTTTTAATGTTTTTAAAAGAAGTTTCATCTGTTCACCAAGGCTACATTTATTTAATTAAAAATACAGTAAAAACAGTAATATTGTGAAATATTATTACAATTTAAAATAACTGTTTTCTATTTGAATATATTTCACAAAGTAATTTATTCCTGTGATGGCAAAGCTGAATTTTCAGCATCATTACTCCAGTCTTCAGTGTCACATGATCCTTCAGAAATCATTCTAATATGATGATCTGCTGCTCAAGAAACATTTAATGTGTACAATTGTACAAAATATTTGTGTACAATATTTTTTTTTCAGGATTATTTGATGAATAGAAAGTTCAAAAGAACAGTGTTTATCTGAAATCTAATCTTTTGTAACATTATTAATAACTTTACTGCCACTTTTGTTTGATTTAATGCATCCTTGCTGAATAAAAGTATTCATTTCTTTAATTTCTTTTCAAAAAAATGAAAATAAAAATTCTTACTGACCCCAAACTTTTGAACGGTAGTGTATACTGCTACAGAAGCTTTGTATTTCAGATAAATGCTGTTCTTTTGAACTTTCTATTCATCAAGGAATCCTGAAAAAAAAGTACACAACTGTTTTCAACATTGAAAATAATCATAAATGTTTATTGAGCAGCAAATCAGCATATTAGATTGATATTAGATTGATTTATATATATATTTATATATTTTAGGGTAAATTTAGGTGTCTTTCCCAAAAAGGACACTTGGAGACTCCAAAAGGAAACCAAATAACCAAATGATATAAGGAGTCCATATAATTCATAAATTAATGCACACCAAAGCACCTATGAAAAAAAAACCTTTCAGAGATGCAAAAAAAAACAAAAAAAAAACAACCTAAACCAACATACCGTCTTGACCTGACTTCATATACTACAGTACACAGATCTATTTAGAATAACTAAACACAATACACAAAAATACACATGAATGTGTGTGGAACCAACATGAATGTAACGTGAATGAAATGTGCATAAATACAACGTGAGATCAGTGCATCGAGAGCGCACACACATGGTTTGTTTGTGCATCAATATAACGGACTCACATGTGCTTAATGTAAGATTAGTGTAAGTCACCACAATAGTCTTTACCTTGATTACAATTTGCATCCATCAAAACTTTACTAGCGAGCCTCTGGTTTGAAAAAAATAGTTTGCGTATCATCTGGCCAGTGGTGGGATGTTTTGATGTGTGTATACATTTTATATATATATATATATATATATATATATATATATATATATACACACACTACCGCTCAAAAGTTTGGGATCGGTGAGATTTTTAATGTTTTTAAAAGAAGTTTCGTCTGCTCACCAAGGGTGCATTTACTTACAAGGGTGCATTTACATTTACTTGCATTGTAATAATTTTTCACAATATTACTGTTTTTACTGTATCTTTAATTAAATAAATTAAGCCTTGGTGAGCAGACAAAACTTCTTTTAAAAACATTAAAAATCTTACCGATCCCAAACTTTTGAGTGGTAGTGTATACAGTACTGTGCAAAAGTCTTAGGCACGTCAGTATTTTCACCCCCCAAAAAAAGGTTTTAAGCCAATTATTTATATCTTTTGCTGTAGTGTGTCAATAGGAAATATCCGTTCACATTTCCAAACATTCATTTTGCCATTAATTGTAATAATCCAGTGAGATTTTTGAATACACAAGGAGTCTGACAACAGCCGGTACTCCACACAGTGATTTGATCTCACCATTATCGAATTTGTCTATGAAGAAACAGATGAAACTGAGACAAACTAAATCCAGGAGAACTGTGGCCATGTCTCTAAGATGCTTGAAGAAACCTGCCTGCAAAGATACAGTACTGTGAAGAGTTTTAGGCACTTGTGTAAAAATGCTGTAAAGTGAGGATGTTTTAAAAAAAATACTGTTATAAATAGATTTTATTTATCAATTAACTTATATTAACTAAATCAAAACAATATTTTGTGTGACCACCCTTTGCATTCAAAACAGCTCTTGTCCAGGTACACTTGGGCATCATTTTTCAGGTAGCTTTGGAGGCAGGTTTCTTAAAATCTCTTGGAGACCACAGTTCTTCTGGATTTGGTTTGTCTCAGTTTCATATGTTTCTTCATGTAATCACAGATGGATTTGATGATGGTGAGCTCTGATCTCCATGTGGAGCACCGGCTGTTATCAGTCTTATTGTGTATTCAAAAATCTCACTGGATTATTACAATTAATGGCAAAATGAATGTTTGGAAATGTGAACGGATATTTCCTATTGACACACTACAGCAAAAGATATAAATAACTGGCTTAAAACCTTTTTTGGTGCCTAAGACGTTTGCACAGTATATATATATATATATATATATTATTGGTTCAATTGATCACAAAACTCACGGTTCGGATCACATCACGGTTATGAAGTCATGGATCGGATCATTTTTCGGATCAGCACAAAAAAATAATAATTAGGGGTTGGGGGGTTACTTAACTTTGCATTTATTACTTAGCCCACTTTAACTACTCTGATACCACAGCAGAAACTGTCATAGAGAGTGAATAATGACGTATGTTGTGTGACAACCTATGAGGAAGAAGTCCGGGGGACGGACTAAGAAACTAGTAGCCTGAGATAAAGAAGTGGAGTCTGTGTCTGTGGTACTCGTTAAATAAATAAGTTCTTAGCAACAAAGCCGTTGTAAGAGAGACTTATTTGACATGGTGTCAGAAGTCCTGGAGCAGTAGAAATGGCGAAATTCGCTCCACCCACGAACTTCATCTTTGATAGACCTCAAGAGTGGCCCGCATGGCGACAACGCTTCACGAGGTACAGGATAGCCTCGAAGCTAAAGGAGGAGGATGGTGAGGTACAAGTGAGTACCCTCATATACGCCATGGGACCAGAGGCAGAGAACATATTCAGCTCGTTTACGTTTGAGAGAGACGAGCAGAAAAAACGAATTCGACGCCGTGCTGAACAAGTTTAATGACTATTTCATCCCGAAAAAGAACATCATCCACGAGAGGGCGCGCTTTTACCAACGCATTCAAAGGCCAGGGGAAAAAGCAGAGATGTTCATACGTGCACTATACGAATTGGCAGAGAGCTGTGACTTCGGTGCCCAGAAAACAGAGAACATCAAAGATAAACTTGTGGTGGGCATCAAAGATAAAGAGCTTTCAAGAAAGTTGCAGCTGATGACAGACCTTACCTTAGACACGGCGGTGCTGATGGTGAGGCAGGCGGAGGATATCGCCCAGCAAGTGAGCCAACAGGAGGAGGGTGCACTGTTCAGGAGGTTACATACAGACGACCTGAAAGAAAAGGAAGATGGGATGAAAAGAAGCCAGCAAAAGGGAAAAATGAAAGAATGACTGGTGGCGGCCGGTGCGGAAAGTGTGGAAAGATGAAACATCACAATAAGGAAAAATGTCCCGCAACAGAAAGTGAGTGTCGAAAATGTAAAAAAAAAAGGACATATGAGTGTATGTGTTACTCAAGGACAGTTAATGAGGTAACGTTTATAAGAGAAACACAAACACAGGCAAGTGATGACGATTCATATTACCTAGGAACGGTAAACAAAATCGGGAATGACTTCACAGAGAACTGGCTCGTGAAATTTAACGTGCAAGGCTCGCAAGTAGAATTTAAAATTGATACCGGAGCTGACGTGACTGTTATGAATGAAGAGACTTTTAACTCGCTTGGAAATAAAGTGAAGCTGAGTCAGACACATGTGAGATATGATAGCCCAGGTGGAAGGATAAATTGTTTGGGACAATTTGAAACAATCACGGAGTATAAAGATAAAAAGTTAAAGTTCGCAATTCACGTCATGGAGGGTGACACCGTGAACAATCTGCTTAGCAGACAACAAGCAGTAGAAATGGGCTTAGTTAAAAGAATCGAGCAAGTCGCGCAGCATTCGGTGAACAGGGAACAATGAAAACCGAACCTGTCAAAATAAATCTAAAAGAGAACATAGAGCCATACGCAGTCCACACAGCGAGAAGAGTGCCGTTACCGTTACTTCCCAAAGTTAAGGCTGAACTCCAACGAATGGAGGAGAACGGAGTTACTGAAAAGATAACACAACCCACTGACTGGTGCGCGCCGAACGGGAAAGTGCGCATCTGCATAGACTTGAAAAAGTTGAACGAAAATGTAAAAAGGGAGCGATTCATCCTACCCACGACTGATGAAATTCTTGCCAAACTCGCAGGGTCCAAAATATTCTCTTCGTTGGACGCCGCAAGCGGCTTTTGGCAGATACCCCTAGATAGTGAGAGCAGTCACTGCTCACTACATTCATAACGCCATTCGCCAGATATTGTTTCAAGCGCTTACCCTTTGGTATTAGCATAGCGGCAGAAATATTTTAGCGCAAAATGAACGAACTCTTAGGAGGTTTAGAGGGAGTTGCGGTCTACATGGACGATTTAATCGTTCATGGTGAAACCCAGGAACAGCACGACGAGCATCTGAGACGCGTTCTGGAGAGGATTGAGCACACAGGGCTCAAGCTCAACAAAGAGAAATGTACCTTCAGACAGAAGGAGCTTTATTTCCTGGGACATGTTATAGACGAGAGAGGAGTCAGGCCTGACCCGGGGAAAGTAAGGGCTATCTCGGAACTGCAAGCCCCACGAAATATGAGTGAACTGAAACGGGTCTTGGGGATAATAAACTATATGGGACGTTACATTCCAGATTTGGCGACAGTGGGCGGGCCGCTGTTTGATTTGTTAAAAGGGACTGTAACGTGGACATGGGACCAGCCCCAAGAAAGCGCATTTCAAAAGCTTAAAGAAATTCTAATGACTGTACCTGTTCTCGCGTACTACGATTCAGGGAAACCCACAGCGGTGTCAGCAGACGCGAGTAGCTACGGGCTGGGAGGAGTCCTACTACAGCTGCACGGGGACAGCTGGAAGCCGGTGGCATACTGTTCGAGGAGGTTAAATGAAGCAGAAACCAGGTACACGCAGATAGAAAAGGAGTGCTTGGCTGGGGTCTGGGTGTGCGAGAGATTCGAGAAATATCTCATAGGCCTGGACAGATTCCGCCTTATTACAGACCACAAACCCCTAGTACCCTTGATTAATAAAAAAGACCTGGACACGGTACCAATACGCTGTCAAAGACTTTTAATGAGATTGATGCAATTTGCAGTGACTGCGGAATACGCGCCAGGGAAGACATTGGTAGTAGCCGATACACTGTCGAGAAGTCCAATAAGCAATGATGCAACGAGCAGTAGACCTACAGCGAAAGAGATAGCCTGTTACGTTGACGCAGTTATAGCCAGCTTGCCCGTGTCACAGTCAAAGTTGAGCTTGATCGTAGCAGCGACGGAAAGGGATGAACAGTTACAACTAGTAAGTAAGTTCATAAAGCACGGCTGGCCAGAGCACATGAGAAACGTACCAGAAGGTATTAGAGACTTCTTTTCTGTGAAAGATGTGCTGTCAGTAAGTGAAGGACTGATAATTCTGGGCAGACGCATTTGTATTCCAAGTGAACTGAGACAGGACATCCTCGAGCGCATCCACGAAGGCCATCTAGGGTTGACAAAATGCAGAGAACGGGCAAACTCATCCGTATGGTGGCCTGGTATATCATCAGATATAAATAACAAAATTGACTTGTGTATGTTCTGTCGTGAAAACAGGAAAACGCAAAGGAAAGAGCCACTCAAATCAACCCTGCTACCTGACAGGCCATGGCAGCGCCTGGCTATAGACATTTGCGAAAACAAGGGCCAGATGTATCTGATTGTTTCGGATTACTACTCGCGCTTCATAGAGATCCTTCATCTGCCAAAGACAACGACAGCGCAGGTGATAAACAGATTGCAAGCTACATTTGCGAGGTTTGGAATACCGGAGCAGATTATGAGTGATAACGGTCCGCAGTTTACTAGTGATGAATGGACTGTTTTTAAGAGAAAATATGACTTTGAACACGTCACATCGAGCCCACATAACCCGCAAGCAAATGGGCATGTCGAGCGCGCGGTCCAAGTAGCCAAACGCATCCTTAGACAGGACGACCCCCACCTTGCTTTAATGTGTTACCGAGCAACACCACATTCATCTACAGGGGTTAGCCCTGCTGAATTGTTGATGGGCAGGAAAATTCGTACAACGCTGCCTACATTAAAGAAAAACCTGCAGCCAAAATGGCCTAGTACAATGTTGGTGAGAGAAAGAGACGCTTTAGCTAAAACACAACAAGCCTTCTACTTTAATCGGAGACATGGGGTGCGTGATTTACCTGTGTTGAAGCCAGGTGATGCAGTGCTGGTGAAACTGGACGGGGAAAAGACGTGGAAAGGTCCAGTGCAGGTCAGAACGCAAGAGAGTGCGCCGCGCTCATTTGTGGTGCGGGCTCCGAAAGGGGAAGGTGAGATGAGGCGAAATCGTAGACATCTACAGACAGTGCCTGCGGAATGTCTAAAGGCTGATAATAACTGTGAAACAACAGTGAAGAGTCCACAGGAGCTTGAAAAGCGGATCACCACCAACGCGGAGCAGCCAGAGTCGCAGACACTGTGTGAAACGCAAGGAGTGATTGTTGTGACCAGGTCCGGCAGAGTGATAAAGCCTACTGTTAAACTAAATTTGTAGTTAAGTAAATTCTAATGCACGTTTAGGTGTACTAGATGTGAGTTATGCATCTTAAGTGAATGTGATGTTGAATGCTTATTTGATAAAAGAAAACTGTGAAATGTTTAAAATGTTCATTATAGTTAAAAGGAATAGCAGGCAAATGCTAGTTAGTAAATAAAGAAGCAGGGTTATAATAATGGTTTTCCTTAGAAAAAGTTAAAGGGGGAGGTGTCATAGAGAGTGAATAATGACATATGTTGTGTGACAACCTATGAGGAAGAAGTCCGGGGGAGGGACTAAGAAACTAGTAGCCTGAGATAAAGAAGTGGAGTCTGTGTCTGTGGTACTCGTTAAATAAATAAGTTCTTAGCAACAAAGCCGTTGTAAGAGAGACTTATTTGACAGAAACTACAAGCCTAACTAATACATTATTAAAGGCAAGTGAACAGACTGTAAAAAGAACAAATACTGTACACCGATTACAAGCATAGATAAATACAACATAAAGTTACAAATAAAGTATAAGGTCTAACTGTACTGTAGTATTAATTTTTGTGTACAGAAATGTAATAATTAAATATAAAATGAAACTGTTCACTGTGTAAATGTAATATAGATTAATCTTTGTTAAAGCTGTGTTTTGTTGTTTGATTTACATGACAGACAACAGCAGGTATTTATAGGTTGCTGTCGCTTTAAGAGTAAGACCCCATGCACGCACACATCCGATAGATAAACATCCACATTCTCACCTTGTTCGCTTAAGACATAACCAAATGTGTTTACGAGAATACTTGCCGAGAGGGGTATTTTGACTGACATAATGCGTGTATGTGACCATCCAAGTGCATTGAGGACGCGAAAGAGAAATCAATTTGGAGTTTGCGAGCTATGTGGAACGCGCTCTCTCTCTCTGTGCGCACCGATAACAGCGCTACGTACAATACCGAATTAAATCCTCTTTTGCCTCTTCTAGCGCTGGAATGGTTTTATATCTATTTAATGTGTAAACTAGCAAGACAAAACACGTTCAAATGATAACCTGTTCACTCTATTGCGGTGAAACTTGCAAATGATCCGTGAATCACATGCGTCCCGAACCGTGGGGCTTGATCCGAACGAATCACGGATCAACAACAATCCGTTTAACCACTATATATATATATATATATATATATATGAAGTTATGTTGAAAGATACAGTACAACTTACTGAAACATATAATATCTTGTGTAGTCACTCAATCAGTGTTTCAACAGCGGAAATACGTCAATAAAACAGCCTGTAAAATGTAAACACTGTGTCACATACCATTTACCTCAGGCAAATCCACAGCTTGTTAGTTCGCCAGAGAAATTAATTCTCACTAAATGTATGCACTAGGGGTGTGACGAGACAGGTAGCTCACGAGACGAGATGAGACTTGAGATTGAGTTCACGAGAACGAGACGAGACAAGATTTTTACACACTATTTTTAAGAAATCCTTAATGGCGAAATACATGAATAGAAAAAATATTCTGCAGGTGTATTTGAAATGTTTTAACTAATCATCTTGTAATGAATGTCATTTCAGTTCTACTTTCTGAGTATGAATTATCATATGCAGTAAAAGACAACAATACTCAAGTATTGTAAAAGGTTTTGCCACTAACTCAACTGACTGACTTCTCTTCTGTATGATTTCAGTCTCTTCAGACCTTGCTGTACATGATTTATGAGCTTCTACAACTTTTGACCTCCTAACTGAACTTAGAAACTTACTTATCTAAGAAATAAAACTAACTTATCATAGAAATAAAAACAGTATAAATAAAAATGGTAACACTTACCAATAAGGTCTCATTTATTAACATTAATGTATTAACCAACATCAACTAACAATGAGCAATATATTTGCTACAGTATTTATTAATTTTTGTGTATGTTCATAAAAATAGTCATTCATTGTTAGTTCATGATAGTTCACTACTGTTTGTGCTTAATAAGATTAAGAGAAAACTGTTATTCGTTTTTATGGTAACACTTTACAATAAGTGCAACCATAATCGCACTCTCTCAATATTCAAAGTGCAAATAGAGACCAAATTTTTCTTTGAGCATGATACAGAGCTAAGAGATGGTTACAACTACACTGCCCAGCCTAAAATAGTATTCATATTGAGAGATATTTGCATTCATCAGGGAGCCACTTTCAAAATGCGGGGTATTGAAATCGCGTTTACTTTCACTTTCGCGATCACACATACTCTGTGAATATGGAGCGGCGGCGACCGTTATCCGACTGAATTAAATGTTTTTTATTTAAATTCAAAGCAAAATGACAGTGGAGGCGTAATGTAAACGTAGCGGTGGCCGGTGGCATATTCTTTCCTAATCATCCTAACCTTTAATATTATAGTAATGTGCAAGTAAGGGATCCCTATATAGTTTAAAGGATTAACAGAGATCTTTTTTTTTTTCTTTTTTTTTTTTTATCCTTAAGAAACTTTTAATTATAATTGAATTCATTTAAAGACAGAGACACAATTTGTTCAGTAAACTAATGTTTAATAGATTTTTTTTTTAAAAACACAGTTTTGTTTAGTTTTCTCCCCCTGCTGTACTGAACCGTATCGAACCGAACCGTGACTTCAAAACCAAGGTATGTACCAAACTGTCAGTTTAGAAGAAGAACAGCGTATACCCAAATGACTTGAGCAATTGAAAACAGTTCACTAGAAAAGTGCGCAAAAACGTCCACTAGATAGTGCGTACGCGCCGAATGCGTCTTTCTGGGCTCATAGACAAAGGAGAACACTTTGAAAACGGAGTGGAACACGGAAAATTAAGTATAAGAGGGTTGGGCTTAAGCTTTGAATGTTTAAATTTAATTTAAGTGGAGCAAATTGTAATGCTCCTAATGCACAAGTTTTATTTTTCATTAGTCTATTTATTTTGTACTTTTATAACACAAGATGCTTTTCAGTTTTGTAGCTGATTGTGACCAAATACCTTTTGTTTTTTATTGGCCCTGCAAAAAAATATGACCTATGCAAGAATGCATTCTGTTTACTGTTTAGTACTTAATACACTATAGGTGTCACACGTTGGTAGCTGTAGAAAGCACACAACGCAGCAGATGATGATAGCACTTTAGACTTTAATAGCAAACTCTAAAGGATAACAAACACAATAGACACAAACAATAACCGACAATGAACAGGAAACAGGAAGGAACTTAAATACAGAGATGATGATTAAAGACAAACAGCTGTGATGATTAGTGTCAATGGTGACTGATCAGTAGTGGGAATAAAGACAAAGAGACATACGTGATGAAGGTAAACAATCTGAAAGTCCATGAAACTGCAACTAAACTGTACTGTACCAACTAGGGGACTAAATGCCGCTAGGTGGAACAAACTGTGATTTGCACTGCTGTCTGTGGAATTGTTCCTTTGTCTGGTAACGCTTAGTTTAGGGTCCAATTCTCACTATGAACTAGTTGCTTATTAGCATGCATATTACTAAGATATTAGCTATTTATTATAAAGCAGTTATAATATGCCTTATTCTGCATGACCATTTTCTACATCCCATAATCCTACCCAATACCTAAACTTAACAACTACCTTACTAACTATAAATAAGCAGTAATTAGAGGTTTATTGAGGCAAAAGTCATGGCAAATAGTTAATAATGAGAATTGGATCCTAAATTAAAGCTTGACCATTGAACCGTGACCTAAAAAGGTACATAACGAACTGACTTCTGTGTACTATTACACCCCTTTTATACATATTATGACTTCTGTGTACCATTACACCTCTTTTATATATATATATATATATATATATATATATATATATATATATATATATATATATATATATATATACAGTGTATTATACACACATATATTCAGAGATGCTATAACACCATATATTAATGCTCTCATATTCCAGTCTAATAAATAATGATTAATTATTTGTATTATTATTATTATATTAAAATAAACATCTAACATTTAAATTCTATACAACTGGTCCAAACATTAGGCAGGCTACAAATGTTCAATCTAAGACTCATTTATTAGAGATACAATGTCATGATCATTTTATTCAATGGAAAATAAAGGTCAACGATGATGGAAAACAAGGAAAAACTGTATGTGACATGGAATCAAATCTTTGAAAATTCCACAAGGCATGCATTTTTCCACAGGCGCTTTAAACTCAAGCTGCAGGATAGATCCAACAGTTCAAACGGCTTGAATAAAACTGGTATGGTTGATCGCATCTCTGACATATGGATAAAAACATGCAGGAAAAGAAAAACTGTAGGAGTCGTTTCATTTGTATCCTGTACACAAGCTCTAATAATGTGAGATATGTAAATTACAGTATCATTGTGGGCTAAAAAAAACACTGATGCACAAATAGCTTTGATATAATGAAGAGGATGGGTTTAAATATATACAGCAGCTGTGGAATGTTCTGTGTCTTCACACTATGTTTGAAAAACACAAAGCATATAATTAAATACACCATCCTTTTGTTCTCTACTTCAGTCCAACCTCATCTAAGAATGCCTAATGAGCTATAAACTAATTTCAAATCCATCAAGAAAAGAGAGAGAGAAAACTGCAAGCATTTTATTATATTCTGGCATTTAAAAATCATAAAATGAAAAGTTTTCATGCTTATGATAGGTATTATATAATGATAAATAAAAGAGATCGTATAATGAAAAACAGATTAAAATAATAATCCTGCATATATTAAACATTTTAAAAAGACTAATGTGTCTCAATCAATCAGACTTTGGAGCCATAAATGTTCATAGTTTAAAGTATTACAGGCAGCAATCTGCATTTCACCTTTTATTTCTGATTCTTGTCCTTATAAAACCATGCTCTGCCAAACTTTCCATTTATGATCTAGATTAAATCTCTCCCGTACGCGCCTCACAGATCAATTAATTCATTCCGCTACTTGAGACGAGATCTGTCATGTGTGAACAATGCAGCGAGAGCAATATGCCAACATGCGCTACGGCACACCAACACCTGCAAATCAAGGACTTTCAGATGCACTTGGACCCTCGGCTTTCTATCTCTGAACTGAACAATGACTTGAGATGAGAGTCACTCGTTCGCAACAGCAAAAAGTTACAGTTGTGTTGTGTGGTAGTAAAAACACTCCCTGTTTAGCAGAATTACAGTCACTTCAGGTTGGACTCTTTTTCATTTGAGACCGCGATAAACCACCCAGAAGACTAGCAAATACTGGGAGAAAATGTCAAATCAATTCAGCATTTACAGCAGTGTGATTTACAAGGGCAAACACCACTTTCAATCTTATCATACAGCTTGAGCATGTCTCCCCATGAATCTCATTTTATGAGAGGAAAATGTGCATAAAAGATAACAGATAAAGGTGAGTGACAGTTTAATTATCTGTTAAAAACCTCATAAAATTTCATGCAATGATTTCAATATTAGACTTAAGAAATGAGATGGGATTTCAGGGCTCAGATAAAAATCAGTGACAAACTCTAAACTGTCAAGTAAATACAGCACAAGAAATGCTAACATTCACAAGTAAGTGCTCCCCAAATCGATTTGTCAACCAATGCCATAAAACCCCAGACAGCGTCCGGCTAGAGCCAACGGTGCAGAACAAACCAAAAAAAACTAAGCTGACCAACGTTCAAAAATGGCCTGACTTTGCCCCGATGGCCGACCGGCAGCTTGGTGTGTCCCGACCTTATGATGCGTATACGCCAAATATTTACGAGCAGTGTTGGGGGTAATGCATTACAAGTAACTTGAGTTATGTAATCAGATTACTTTTTCAAGTAAACAGTAAAGTAACACATTATTTTTTTTTAATTTACAACAAAACTTCTATTACTTTTTCAAATAAGTTACGAAAGTCACTTTTCCACATTTATTGACTGACAGCTCTCCTGTCCCCATGTTGAGTGCAGAGGTGTCATGTGTGCTGCATTCAGTACTCCTCAAAATGAATAAAAACATGCAATTTCAGAATTTTATGCAAACCTGTAATAATTAACTAAATTAAATTACACTAATATACTTTATGTACTTAATCTCACTTTATTACTCAATGTATTTGCTGCTGACCTTCAATTATGGGGTTAGATTCCCCCCTAAGGTATTGCAGTCACAGATCAAAAAATAATAAGCATGAATCAAAAATTTTAAAACACATGTAAAAATATATTGCACATACTGAAACAAATAATGCAAAATGATCATAATGGCAAAGAAAGTGGTCACGGATCAAAATATAATAAGCGTTAATAGAAAAATTAAAAGCGCATTTAAAAAAATAACAAGTATGAATCAAAACTTTAAACACATTAAAAATTATATTGCACAAATCTTAAACTTGTGTTTATGTGTTCTTAAAAGTTGTTTTCCTTGCTTTTATTACTCTGTACTTTGTGCTCTCTTACATTTTCTGCTCATATTTCACTCTTTTGTATGCTTGTGTTGTTTTTCTCTTTGCTCTTCTTTCCATGTTCCGCTCTTGCGTTTCCAAATGCTGCAGTTCGAGTTTCATGTAAATTAGGCCAGGCTTAGGCGTCACCATTGGTCCACTAGATCTAGAATGACAGCTCCTCCTCAAGCCAATCAAGAGAGGGAGATGACATCACTTCAATGCGACTCATTGCTACTGATGCTCACACTCATACAGGGGAAGATAACAGTTTAATTTGAAACTTTACAAGGACTTTCAAGCTGTAAAGTTATCTGAACTGTGGACAAATAATTCCTCTTTTTGAGATACATGAGATACTCTCTTTAATGTGCAGTCTTGTTATGATTGTTAATCTTTATGTTCATAATATATGGTATTTGGTGTTAAAATATTACTTGGCTCATGATGCTAATATGCTAAGGCTACTGTAGTTGTTATACTTCTTAATTGCTGTTGTTAAACAATCATAGGTAACCTGGTAAATTAATTCTAAAACCGAATGTATCATTTCTGCATTGACTACGACAGTGTTACAGAGGAGATAGTAATTGCAGAATAGTATAAGATTAATGTTTTAAATATAGTTTTAAAAACAAAATTACAGATCAGGGATAGGCAACATCAGTTCTGAATGCTGCTGTCCTGCAGAGTTTAGCTCCAACCCCAATAAAGAAAACTCACCCGTCTGTAGTATTAATAATCCTGAAGACACTGATTAGCTGGTTAAGGTGTGTTTGATTAGAGTTGAAGCTAAACTCTGCACTCCGGGACTGACATTGCCCATCCATATTATAGAAATATGAATTTAAATGGCCAGTAGGTGGCGGAAAGTTACTGTCTTTATAAGTGAGTCTTTCATTGTAACGTCTCATTCAAATCGGGAATCCAATAACGAAACACAGGCACGGTTCACCACGCCAGCCAGCAGCCGTTGGACACAACTGCATCGCAACTGACCGCTCGACTGGTGGGATCCCCGCATAACCCTTAGTTTCCCCGCCATCCAGGGTGGTGAAGGCGGACGAGGCCCCAGGTCTCGAACGAACGCTATACGGCGTCCGCCAAGACTTGGTCACCTCATCGTGCACCTCCGGGAAAAATGGCATCGGAGCGGGACACTGGGGACCAGCGCGGCCCGCTCCGAGGTACCAATCATCGAGCTGAGAAGGACCGGGACACGGTGGAGGATTCCACATGAGCCCGACCTTCTCGGCCGCCCGGGAAAGCACAGCAGTCAACTCGGGATCAGGCTCGGCATACGCTGGGGCCCCGGAGGGCGGCAACGCAGTCGAGTCTTCATCTCCCGAGGACTCTTGCTCACCTTCCGATGCCGTGATCGACATCTGATCCTCTGCAGGTGCACCAAAGGACAGCAATGGACGCTCCATAGATGGAACAGTGCGATTGGTTGGTAACACCACCGGCTGCAATGCTGTAGAGGCGGCAGGGGCCACACCCAGTAGCGCACAGATGAAATGACATCTTTAAAAACATGCAGGGTTCATCTGGAAGTCTCTTTTAGAAGGGGAAATTTCAGCTCTTTTGTGCTGAGGCACACAGGGAGCGTAGCCAACGTGTTATATAAACACAGGAGGAACCGGCCCAAATCGCAAACCAACAGCGTGGAATTACAGCGGGAACAAAATCTCGAGGCGCGGGCTCCAACTCGCTGCTTGTGCCGTCACTCCAACACCAAAGCTGAGAAGGCTTGAAAAGAGTCTTGAAGCTGCAGGACACCGTGTGTTTGGCTCTGAAGCGAAAGACAGAGTGCGATTGCAACTGCTTCCTATTTATATCCCCTGTTGGGGGCGGTGCGCATTATGCAAATATCGCACGGCAATCTCCATTGGCTTGTTTTAGTTCTCGCAAAGCTGATAGGGCTCTCTAGCGATATCCCAATTCGTCGGTCACTACTGACGTACGTCGAACGTGACCGACTGAAAGGGAACTAATGATAAGGGTATGTCAGATAGAATTTTAAAGACGCCTCAACATCACCAATGGCTACAGCACTGAAAATCACCAACAATACTATGCTTAAAAACTCTGTAAATCAATTTATTACACTTATTGTTAAATCAATTTAATAGATCCTTGTTTCTTCCAAAATAAAAAATCGACTGACGCCAAACATTTAAATGGTAGTGTAAATATAATAATACGCTTAACTATGATGAATACAGAATAATATTCAGGGAAGATAATTAGACTATATTTTATCTGACGGGGAGCAATAAGGGACCTATATAATAATTGGGTGGGCTAAACTGCAAAAAAAAAAAAAAAAAAAAAAAAGGCTCATTAAGAAATCATCATGAGACATCACAACCTCATTAACATATGACTACCCACATTTACAACACACATACAGTAAATCAGCAACTTGACCTGACAATGAACTATGCGAGCACACAGAGCTAAGCCAATTATAGCAGAGCTCATTAGCTTATATAGAGTGTACAGTATCAAAACAAGCCTGTTTAATTTTTAATCATATTTCTGAAAGTCTCACCCCAGTGCTTTTTTTTCCATCACTGATATACTATTATTTTCTTTTTTTTATAAATATAGTTTTTATATATTTTCCATTTTCATTTTAAATTTTATTTCATCATTTGTATTAGGTTTATATATACATTTCTATTTCAGTTTTAGTTATTTTGTACTTCAAGTTAAACTAAACAAAAATGAGAAATGTTGCCTTAATGATATTTTATATCATGTAACAAATGTTTTTATGGTTAAGTTTTAGTTAACAATAATAACCCTGCTTCACCATTTTATATAAATACTTCCTTAATATTTCCAACACAAGCATATTTGTAAACATTACAAAGTTTAATTTATGATGCAGAACCCGAATTATCCAGGAAATCTCACAATGCAAAAACAAATAAAATTAAAACAAGTAATTTATTTTCCTCTCTTCTGTCAACTATGATGCCCATAGGCTTAAAAATATAGAAAATCACTGAAAAAAAGTAACAAGAAACACAAAACCCACACAAAACAAAGCCAGGCAGAACACATGGTTTGAAGTTTAGCTGTGCTGAAATGCGATCAGGGGTGTGTGACAGGCTTATGATGCCCCCAGTAATGGGGAAACAAGCAGAAAATGTATTCATAAGGGTTAAGCCTCTTTGCTAAAACACAACTCCTGTTGCTTCACGCTGTAAAGAGTTCCATCAGAGGAGCGTCCGTGACAGCGCCGAACAGCTTTATCTGCGGTGGGCGGCATTGCTCTCCTGTCTTAAGCTATGCTTCACTAGTAATGCGTGACTGCCACATGACCACAAACAGGAACTACCAGCAGCAGCATCCCAGAAGACACCAGACACATTCCTGTTGCACTTAGGTTGACCTCGGATCTCACATCGTCCCAAACATTCCCTCTGAGCATCTCGGAGTGAGACTTCTGACTGCCACATCAATTACGTCCATCTGTTGAGCTTTGTTTTGCTTTTATTTTCATGGTCGCACTGAATAATATATATATATATCTTGCATTGAAATTAACTGAAAACTCTTTTCTATGCAATTACTTTGAATGGGCACTGAGAAGCTTGAAAGCATTAAAACAGACACAAATGTATCAAATACATTTGACATAAATTAAGTTATATGATAACTTTGTGTGAGAAACAGCTAAATTTACTTTCACTGAAGATCTTGACGTGCATTTGCTTTAATTTGAGTTTTAATGAAAAATATGTCCAATTCATGAACAAACTGATTAGATCTGTTCAATGAATTAGTTGATTCAGTTCACCAAACTGACCCGAATGATTCGTTCACAAGTTTGTCTCCTATTTGATGAAGTATGCATCATTGATTCTGTTATTTTCCTGTTTATTACTTTGAAGCTGCTTTGAAACCATCTTTACTATATAAAGCACTATAGAAATAAAGGTGACTTCATTTGACAAATCAAACTGTTTCCCAAGTTTAACCTACTGACTCAATGATTCTCTCACAAGGGGTTATCAGCTTACTGGAGGAAAAAAATAATTAACTTACATTTCCTCACACATATTTATTGTATGACTTCAGAAAATGTGGAATATAGTGCACAAATTATTTGGACTCATTTTGTTCGAGCTGCACAATTAATCGTTAAAAGATTGCAATGTTGATTCAAACACCACTCAATCTTATTCTTAAATGACAACAATTCCCCTGTGTCTAATAAACCTTTGACAAAACCACACCTGAACATTCAAATCTATGTTTGCAGTACTACCAATGACCTAGAGAAAGCAGTTATCATGTAGATATGAAACAGCTTCACAAACAGTCTTTGCAACATCACCAGAAATTGTTATTTCTGTTACAAACACTCAACTATGTTAGCAATCAAAATAGAGCAAATCAGCTTTTGAAAGTGGAGCTTCAAATAACTACTGTATTGATTAAATTGTTATACCAATAGGGGGCAACAAATGACTTAAATGTATTTGTCTTTGAATCATTCTTTCAAGAGATTTGGACAAAAACGCTGATTCATCTAGTAATGAAACAAGTAAAGTCTTTATGAGTGAGTCACTGAATCATTCATTCAAACTGTTTTTTTTTTCTTTTTTTTTTTTTTTTTTTTTTTTTCAAATAACTTATTCAAATTAATTAAACATTTTTAAATAGACTCTTGTAATTAACTTTTGTTCAGAACCATGGGATAATCATGATTCTCAATTTATCCAGAATCTTACAGCTCTAAATTTTATTTTACAGGCTTTTCTTCTCCTTTTAGAACAGGGTTTCTGTGAGGTCTTAAGGTCTTAATTCACCCTTACACAAATTAAGGTCTTAAATCAGAGCAGAAATCTTACATTCTTACAGTCAAAGCATTAAATATTGCACACTGCAAAAAAAATGAATATCTTCCTCAGTATTTTTGTTCAGAACAAATATCTGTCAATAAGTTACGAAAACTTCTCTTTGAAATAAGTTGATTTTCTGAACCCACTGGCAGTGAGGTTCATGAATTAAAAAGTAAATTAATTAAAAAGTAATGGATATCTGTTGAAAGTGAAGTGCTGCTAATACAACTTATTGTTTCTCCTTAGACATTTGCATTTAGAATATGTATTGACATATTGTGTTCCCTTCAATTCATTCATTAAATTTTCTTAAAAATTCTTTGAGAATTCTTAAATTTACCTTGCATACAACCTGCAGAAATCCAGTAGGAGCTTAATAGAAATAGTCACTATGAACTGCTTGAGTTATGTAAAGATTCTTTTAAAAAATTATAAAACCACAGCATACAGGTTTGGAATGACATTCTGGTGAGTCAGTGACACAGAATTTGTATTTTTAGGTGAACTGTTCCTTTAAGCTCTGGTTTTCACACTTCTAAACGTGTGGTAACTCAAATTTGCATAAACACCTCTAAACCTTGATTTACATTTATATTCATCTCCATTCTGTACATCCTCTAGACATTTTATCAAATTTAATTCCTTTTTTAATCAACAGAGCCACCAATCTACCGCACTGGAATAGTGTGTGTAAAGCCAAGGGTGAAATTAGTGCGTTTTCTAAGATGTGAAGATTCGCTACTGTAATTCTTTGCACTGTTTCCTTAAAGCAAGGAAACCGGCTGCAAGTAAATTGGATGTTTACCATTCTAAAAAGATGTACATGTGGCTAATAATTTGTGATTTGAATGCTGAATAATACATTTCAGTGCTGTTAATAACAAACACTTTGAGAGCAGAAGATATGGGCGGGAGAAACCTGCATTATGGATTAGCTTCATATGAATGCACTCTACTAAATATTTCAGAGCCACGTTCTCATCTGCAAAAAAACAATTCGGTGGAAGGCTCTTTGGCATAAGGCTACGTGGAAAATCAGGAGCGCAAATTTGCAAATCATATACTTGAAGGAATGCAAATATGTTTATTTGTGTGCATCCATTCAAGCTCATTTTAAATTCATCGTTTGATACATGAATCACTTTTGTTTGTTGGATATAGAAAACAAAATGCATTTGCATAATACAACATATTTTTCACAGAATAATTTTCTCTCTCAAAACAAAAATGTCATGGAGCCAGAGCAAAAAAAGGACCTTATAATTAGTCAAACTCACTGTTAAGTTAGTGTCTCATTCCCTCTGATGGAGTCTTGGGAAACAGCTTTGAGCAAACAAAAATAACCGTCACACTCCACAATCTCCTACTGGACTGGACTCCCCACAAAACCCTTATCAAATGAGTCTGAACCACTAATTTGACAAATCACTAAACTAACTCACAGTACATCATCTATAAGGAGGAGTCATTATGAACCATAAGGAGCACAAATTAAAATATTACTGCAACATATGCATGATGTTTATTAAAACCTGCAACAACGCTTGACAACTGAGAGGTAAAACATTTACCTTAGGGGTACATGTACAACCAAAATCTAATGTCACGCTAACCACTAAAAATTAAAGCTTTGCTGGAGAAAAAAAAAAGGAATTAAAAAAAAACAGTTGGTCACCTTTTATACATTCAGAAATTATGTCAAATACTGTAAATAAAACAAAACATTTACAAACATTATAAACACTACATACACTATTCCACAACAAATCCTTTAAAATGTAATGTTATTCAGAAAATTAATTTTAAAAAGCATAAAACAAACATCATTTATAGTGGCATTCATTCACTATAAAAAAATGATTTGTTGGTTGAACTTTAAAAAGTAACCCAGTTGTTCCCTTAAAATTTTGAGTTAATTGATATTTTAGTTAATACCAAGAAAGAAAGAGAACAACATGTTTTTCTTTGTATTAACTCAAATTTTTAGTTTAAATGAACTCAAAATTTAAGGAAGCTTGGCTACTTAAAGTTAAACCATTAAATCATTTTTTTACCAGTCTTAAAAGCAAAATTTATTATAAATGTCAAGCCTAAACTAATTAATTTAAAGCAAAACTGAAACTACAGGCCTGTGGGAAGTGCATAAACTTGGGCTAACGTGTCTCTCTCATTCAGCACCATTCCAAATGTGCGTGCTTTGTGCATGTTTTGCGTGTTTGACATTAATTGCATTATATAAGTCGCATTAGAATTACAGTCACAGTGTTTCAGATGATTAAAAAAATGCAACTTACATTCCAGAAAATTGGGTGCTTCATATTATGAATAAGTGCTTGAAGCAAATTCAGAATGCACCAATTTTTGAGACAGTTTTTATGCATCATTTGATAAAGTATATTGCTGTACATGTGCAGAAACGAATAATATAAAACACTAAGATCAATCACAATCACATTAATCTTCATCTTGCCAACACTCAACAACAGTGTTTCACCAGAGATGGGTCACATGACCTCCACTGACTTCACTCCTATTAGTACTCACTGCATTGTTAAACAATTCTCAACTTTGTCACATCACCAACTCTTGCTGAAAAGACTGACTTCAGGTCACTGATGGCCATACAAATTTATCATCTACTGTATAAAAATAATAGCAGAAACTCTACTAATTGCATACAGTCATCCCACCCAGGCCTAATATTTTAATCTCCTTTAGTCGTTAGGAGTGTGTAGGATGCAGGACAGCAGCAGGGAAGGAAGGAAAAAAAAACATCATTTGGGTTCCCGGCAGTCTACCGTCAGCAGCACCTGCACCGCTGACTGCCTGGTAAAGCAGTATTATTACAATGTCAGCTTTAATCAACATTATAGTCAGCAATGAGATTGTGCAGTGCTGCAGTTGTAGAATGTGGTGTCCTGATCAGCCTACTGACCACTGAAACACACGGACACATACAGTAACTTATGCTTCGAGATCTGCTGTTCAAGCAATATTAGAGCAACAGTGAATGCCTGCTATCTTTGTTTTTTTACCATGCATTTTCTCCATATATAGCCTACACACTTAAAAAAAAAAAAAAAAAAAAAAAAAAATCTCTTCTGCTCACTATACCAAGGCTGCATTTATTTGATTAAACATGCAGGAAAAACAGTAATATTGTGAAATATTATTAAAATTTAAAATAACTTTTTGATTTCAATATATTTTGAAATGTAATTTCAAATTTTCAGCATCATTACTCGAATCTTTTGTCACATTGTCCTTCAGAAATCATTCTAATAGGATGATTTGCTGCTCAAGAAATATTTCTTATTATTAGCAATGTTGAAAAAAGTTGTGCTGTTTGCCCATTTCATATTTGTGTTTGCTCGTCTTAGCTGGTTTAAGCTGGTCTCCCAGTCTGACCAGCTCAAAATGCTTCTAAAACCAGCTAGCAAACCAGCTTAAGATGGTTTAAGCTGTTAATTATAATTATAATTTTATTATTGCCTTGAAGAAGTTGCATAGTCAATATTTACATGTATTCCAGATGGCAAAATAATTACTAAAATAACATGTATTATCAAAAGAAGTTCACATACTCTTGGTTCTTAGTGTGTTTTGCCATTGAGCATCAAAGACTGTTTTGTGATAGTTGTGCAGGAGTCCTGGTTTATCCGTAGCAGTAAAATAAAAATCTACACACCCTGTAAGCAATTTGGTTTCCCAGCATGCTCAGCACATTTAAGTTTTTCTCAACCACAGTGGCTTTATGATGTTGAGATCCAATTTCGTCACTTTGACAACTGAGAATCTCATATACTGCAAACAGCCACAGATGCTTGAGAATCTTACAGAACATCTTACAAATTGTGCAAGGGTTAAATAGATTTATGAGCACATACACATACATACGGCATCACTTTTCATTCAATTGCTCAAAAAAAGTTAAAAAAAAAAAAAAAAAACTGACCAGAAACCTCGGGATTTCCCTCAATAATGTTTAACTCAAAATTGGGACATCACTCTTTATTAACTTCATCAGCTTGCACATTTCTTTTCAATTATGCTTAATTACATATAGCCTCACATTAGCCTGGTGTGTTTTTTCAGGATTAGTTCACTTCAGAATTAAAATTTTGTGATAATTTACTCACCCCCGTGTCATCAAAGATGTTAATGTCTTTCTTTCTTCAGTCAAAAAGAAATTAAGGTTTTTGAGGAAAACATTCCAGGATTTTTCTCCATATAGTGGGCTTCAACAGGGTACAACGGGTTGAAGTTCCAAATTGCAGTTTCAATGCAGCTTCAAAGGGCTTTACACGATCCCAGCCAAGTAATAAGGGTCTTGGGGGTGGGTAAATTATTAATTATTACAATCTAGAAAAGTTATGCACTTTATACACTAGTTTAAGGCTGAAAATGATTTTAAAATATCTTGAAATCAAAGTACTGTCAGGTTGCTGAAGGATGCAGTGATGTTTGAGATATTTATATGACCACACACACACATCTATTCAAACCTCATCTGCAGGAAGATCTGTTGAAATATGCCAGCCTTCCAGCTGCCCTGCCACAGGCATTTAACCATACGAGTGGTAACGAGAGACGATAGGACGGAGGTGTCTCACTGCATTCCTGTCTAACCACCCTTAACATACCTTTACCGCCATCACCGACATTCATCTAACTGCATGGAACATCTCATTCACTTGTGATTTTAATGGAAGCTGACTTTATAACAGTCTAGTCAAAGAATAAATGTCACTGAAAATATTCATCATCTAATATTGGAGATGGACTCATTTGAATTTATAGAGATGAAATTTAAAAATGCTATCTATTTACATTCTACTAATTGACAATGCATAACAAATTGATTTAATTTTAATTACACTTTCAAAACAGACCTTTAAAATGTGTTCTTACAAGGGCTGGGCTATATATTGAATGATCATGAAACATTACAGATGGCAATACAAAATTTAACAACACTATGATGCTTTTAATGCATCGTTTTATCTGGCCATTAAGATCATGTCAGACTAGTTTTACAATAATTCCTTGATTTTCTTTAAATAGACTGTAATTTACCTCTTGCATGAAACATTTTAAAATAGGGTTCCTCTACTGTAAATCAGGGTTTACAAATTGGGGTTTTGAAAAACTAATAATTAATTAAATCATAAAAATGTAAAATTAAATTTAAAAAAATATATACAAACAATCAAAAGACAACACTAAAAAATATGAGATATTTTATTTGTTCACATGCATGTCATTTTGCTATTAACTAATATAACAAAGGTGTTGTTAAAGGCAGGGTAGGCAATTTGTTCCAGAAACATTTTTTGTTACGCTGGCTGAAAGTCCCTACACATCCTGATAGCAGTCACTAAGTTATGTCGTCTAAATGTATTATATCTGTGGAAGGAGTAGGACCATAAATATCCTACCTGCCTGTCAGTGTATGTATTTCCATACCTCCGTGCACTCTGCTTACCCCGCATACATCACACATCTTTAGCATACTTGGAGAGGTTTGTAACTTGAATTAATACATTACAATGGCAACACTATCAACAGCGAAATGAATCTGCAGCAGTTAGGCAGTACAGGTCAGTGCTCTTTAAAGCTGCAGTCTGCGATTTTTCCTCTTTGTCGCCATCTCTTGTTTGAAACCTGCAATTGCAGTCATATGCGGAACAGTTATCTGTACGAGCTCGTCAGCGCAGATGAATCTAATGCTTGCTGTCAGTCACCGCACCGGTGTGGATACTGTACTACAGAAACACAGATTCTACGTCTTGAAAGTATGACCAATATAAGAATTTTCACTGGAAAATATCATCTGAACAAGTAAACTGAGGAAAAAAGTATTAGGCCTACAATAAATCACGCTGCCAATGATGATTAAATCTAACAATCGCTTAGCTCGGATCATGCCAAACCGTGCAAATTATTATTACTGTTATACTTTGCTCTCAAATTGTTAATGTTAACAACATCAGCATTTCATGACTATGTGTATTTAGTGTATATTAGCATTACCTGTAGATTTCAATTTCTGTAGCCACTCCACAGTCCAAAGTCTTTTGCTTTTTGACTACGGGTAAATCTCCAGTTGTCACTGATGATTGTCATTTGGACCTTTCTGGATTACAATCCGCCATCAAAATGATAAGTTTAATTATTTCAGCTGCTGTGAGAAAAGGCTATAAATGATCCGCTACCAGCAGCATCCTCATGTGATAAAACTGACTAGCCTGGAAGGGACTCCTTCCTTTCTTTTTACGGACGTGACGTAATGACGCACAGAGGAACTGCTGCATGCTCTAATTTCCCATGGAAATCCACCATGTCGCTCTCATTATAAAACATTATTACAAGCTTACCGTTGTGAATCGAGCTAAGATAATGAGATCATTTTGAACACTGGCTGGTTATGTACTTGCTCAAAAATTAATTTTGGATAATTTTTAACCAAAAAAAGTTGCAGACTGCAGCTTTAAGTTGTTTATGTTCATTATTATTGTAATGTTATGTGCAAGGGCTGTCACGGAAGCTCTAAGACTTTGGTCTAAGACCAGAATCGTTGTCACAGCCAGGCAAAGGGTCAAAAACCAAATCCATAAAACATGAAAACAAAAACAGCAAGAGTGCTCAGACGTGTAACGTAACAATAACAGCACCTCAATGAAACTGACAGTAACAAACCAGGTATAAATAGGCAGACACTAATGACATGAGTGATAACAGTTGTGTGCAATGAACAGTAATGAGTCCGGGAAGTGGGTTATGGGAAATGGAGTCCGTGGTAGTGGCAATAGTCCGGGGTGGAGTGCCCTCTGGTGGCTATCAAGGGCACTCTAGCAGGTGATCATGACAGTACCCCCTCTTTAAGGAGCAGATTCCAGATGCTCCACAAGGGCCAAAACAAAAATGTAAGGAGGGAGGTGGAACGGAGGAGGATCAGGGGGAGGGATGGTGGGCCGGATGGTGGGCCAGGTCAGTGGATGGGGCAGGGGAGCAGGGACGAAGGCTTTACAGGTGGCCAGTTCGGGGCAGGCTGCCACCACAGCAGCGCAAAGGGGCTTGAAGGGCCCCACGGCAAAACAGATGACCACCACAGCATTGCAGACAGGCCTGAAGATCCCCACGGTGGTGCAAACAACCACCACAGCAGTACAGATGGGCTTGAGGATCCCCACGGTGGCGCAGACGACCACCACAGCAGTGCAGACAAGCTTGAAGATCCCCACGGTGGCACAGACGACCACCACAGAAGCGCAGACGGGCTTGAAGATCCCAACGGTGGAGCAGAGGACCACCACAGCCATGCAGATGGACTTGTAGACCTCCACGGTGGCGCAGACGACCACCGCAGCAGTGTAGACATGCTTGAAGACCCCTACGCCAGAGCAGATGACCACCACTGCCATGCAGATGGAACTGACGACCCCCATGGTGGATCAGTTGGATCTAGAGGCCAACACAGCTGACTAGGAAAAACTGAAACATAAGGCACAGAGAAGTTAGGGGTAACAGGACAGGCAGGGAGCTCAGGAACACGCCCTTCAAGGCATTGCCAAGAGTGACATTGTCATATTAAGGCAGGACAGTTCAACAAACAGTTCAGGAACGACCTCTACGGTCATATAGAGGCAGACAGGAAACTCAGGAACCAGTCTCGTGGTCCAATCAGGGCTGACCGGGGACTCAGGGAGGACCTCTGTAGTTGTCTTAGGGCAGACAGAAAATTCAGGGTCGACCTCCTTAGTCGTATCAAGGCAGATAAGGAACTCAGGGATGACCTCCTTGGTCGTATCAAGGCAGACAGGGAACTCAAGGGCGACCTCCTTGGTCGTATCAAGACAACTCAGGGAACTCAGGGACTAGAACAGGCTCTGAAGCGGGCTCATGGGCTAAAGGCTCAGGCATGGCAACTATCTCAGCTGAAGGCTCAGGTGTGGCAACTATCTTGGCTGAGGGCTCAGGCGAGGCAGCCATCTCAGCTGAGGATTGAGGATTCACACAAGATTAACCCTATGGAGTCAGGAAACGCGGCGGCACGTTTTGCAGGATTTTTTTCACTTTGCAGCAAAACAGACTTAAAATACTCTGTCATTTTTTGTCATAGAGACAGAAGTAATATATTAATTGAAATTATAGTGTAACGCCTGGATGGATCCGTTCAGAGTCAATAAACTTTGGAGTTTTCAGAACGCTTTTAACCTGGTGAACTTTGTTTATAAATCACTAAATCGGCGCCGGACGGCTGTGACTTTCGGCAGGTTTGTGGGCCTGCGATGGTAAACAGTAAAGTCCAACTTCCTCACTTTGGTGACTTCAAAAGGAGCACCCCCCCCAGAGACTGACCAGATCCACATTCCAACACCCCACACACACAGGGACACACAAAAACACACACACAGACACATACAGAAACTCACAAACATACATTTTTGACTGTATATGTGAACTACCACTATGCTGGAATATATATATGATATATTTTAGAGCCTATGCATGTTTCCTAGTGTTTAAATGAGTGTATTTGTGCTAGTGTGCATTTTAATAGGGGAATCCTGTCTGTAAACCATAACTTTTTGTCTATGCCTTTCTGATCTGTCGAGTTTGATCTCTCCGTAAAGCTCCGGACTCGAGCTATTCACTGAGGTGGGTCACATGGCTGACATATGCATTTTTCTATGTGTATTAATGATACTGTGAAGAAAGCACTCGATCTCGAAATCCGGGCTGATAGCCATTAAGTATGCAAATTCAGCTAGGAGACCAAACAAAGCAACTTTGCCCGCCAAATAGTGCTGCTCATCTATTGGTCGCTACAATTCAGGAGGTGTGTTAGCTTGGGTTTCCATAAAGACAACGACACACACCTTCGCTCCTTTTCTTCTTCTCCTTTGTCTCCCGACTGACTCACGAGCACCTCGTGCACGGACGTCTCAGGTGACCACGCTTCCCAACCACGCGCGCAGTTCGGGAGGACCACTTCCTTAGACTCTCTCTCTCTTCGGCTAAGTTACTTAAGCTTAAACCTCTTTTGAAAACCCCGCCGGAGAAACCCTCTCTGAAAGGACCAACCCAGCCAGGCTCATTGAAACTGCTACACACGGACTTGAACCAATAAGCAAGTATTATCATTTATCTGAATTTGTCTAAACTGATTTCTGTGCTGGCTCTCTCTCTCTCTCTCTCAAAAGGGTTTACGTTAACTGTGTAATTTGCCATCCTTTGATCATCTTTCTTTCCATGTCTTTTCTTCATTTTCACTCTTGTGTATATATATGTGTATACTTCTGTATATATTTTAGACGTATAATCTCTAGTCGTAGCTGCATATATTAAAACACTTAATTCATGCTCGATTGTTCTGTTGTTCTTTCAACTGAAGACCAAGTCACTTAACGTTTTTCGATCGCTTTATGCTTTAGTTATTTTCATGGCCAGAGAATAACTCTGTTTATAATATTCTGTGAGGGACTTAGTTTGCTGGACAAACGAACAGTTTCTCTAAATAATTATTAAACCAGAACTAATCACATATGTAATTGATTATAATTCGTTGTAATTGATTCACAATATATGTTTAATTCCCCGTTGGGTCGATATATGAATCATAATTTATTCATAACCTTATGAATTATTATATTCATATTTCATCCATAACTTGATTAATAACTGTACGAACCGCTACTTCGTTACAATAGAATGTCTTCTTTTATTTGTGTACACTCAGAGTAAAAACAAAATGGTGTGCTTTTTGCAAAATAAAGAAAACATGATGCATGATCTGTTGTCTCACTCTGAATGAAGTCCAATCTGATAGTTCTCAGAAAATGAAGTGTAACTTGGTGAATACTAATCACACAAAAATGAGACTTATGTCCTAAGAAACGTTGAAATGTCAGGTTTTAAAACCTGTAAGTCAAATTGAAAACAAAAATTCTCTGTTTATGTAATCCGTATGAAAAGAGAGACATGTCAGACATCTGTAAGTCAGCTCATTATCCACTAATTCAGCCACGCCCACGGAGAGAGTGCTATTCAGGCTCAAATTCTGAGGCAATACATGTATACACCCTCGCAATTGTGTATTTATTATCTTCAAAAGTGTCTATCTGCATGTTATAGCCATGGTTATAGCGATCTCTGGAAGTCTCTGTTAGTTCCTGGAATGTCACATGGTATGCCTGTTCTTCATAACGAGACATTTGTGGACTAAATGTGCACAGAGTGCCCTCCAGCTGCAAATATGAATTGAAAACACAGTATCCTGCGCTCATAGTGATGACAATAAATATTGAATAAATATTACTCCTCTGTATAGAAAACTGACATAACATATGAGAATCCATCAATATTTCTCCAAATGTGCATGCTTTCAAGCTAAAAGCCTATATGAAATGCCATAGAGGTAACATGAATATTCAGACGCTTTGTATCATAGAAATACAATAGATTTTAAAGTATATTAAAATAGAAAACCATTATTTTAAATTGTAATAATATTTCACAATATTACTGTTTTTTCTGTATTTTTGATATACAGCATAATGAACATGAGACTTCTTTTAACAACATTATAATAGTAATGCATCCAATCTTTTGACTGATACTGTAATTTAAACTATAATAGGCCTATACAAATTTTTCTTCACATGATGCTCAATTATACGTGCATGCATGAGATCACAAAGATCATGTTTTCTGTCAAGAGTGGACATTATATTAACGTTAACAGCTGATATGATCCTGTTATCAGAGGGTTTTTTTCATATAGCCTACCTGACTGAAGGGCTCATTGTGCAGGTCATTATGCGGGTCTTTGTCTTCTCAGGTATGAATCACAACATTATTCATGAAGATTCACACATCCATGCATGCTGTGTGTCTTGACAAAAAGTGTCTTACAAAATTTAAATCAATATATTGTTTTACATGTACGAGTAGGCAGGATAATTTTTACATCATTTTGAAGCAAAAACTCTAAAAATTGTTTTTTCAATAACCACACATAAACGATATTCCTTCAAAAATAAAAACGTGTACATACATGTTGCTCACATATTATGGTTGCCTAGTTCGTGCTGAATACAGTGTAATGACACCTTTTCCATTAATATGTTTTTGAACAACTGGAAAAAGCACAAATGTCAGGGCATTTCAAAACTTCTCCAGGGCTGCTTGTGTGGATGCAGTCATTTTTGACTGCAAATGATGAGGTAATTTGATTAAATGTATTTGTGGATGTATGTATTTAAATGTATTTAAATGGATTTATGACATTTTGCAGTTAGAAATACATGCTCAATTTTAAAATTATTTTAAGTTAGAATTAAATGAACTACTCAGCATTTGTTCGCGTACCCCCTTCTGTCACCTTACGTTCCCCCAGGGGTACGCGTACCCCAGTTTGGGAACCACTGCTCTAGAGGGTTAACTTATTAACAGTAAAATACAAAAACATTTTTAGTAACACTTTCCAATAAGGTTCATTAATTAACATTAGTTAACTAACATGAACTAATAATGAACTGCACTTATACAGCATTTATTAATCTTTATTAATGTTAATTTCAACATTTACTAATACATTATTAAAATTTTGTTAACAAGCGGCATGCATGCGTCGGATTATGTGAGTATTGTATACTGTTATATTGTTTACATTGATTCTGAATGAATTTGAGGCTGTGCTCCGTGACTAACGGCTAATGCTACACTGTTGGAGAGATTTATAAAGAATGAAGTTGTGTTTATGCATTATACAGACTGCAAGTGTTTAAAAATGAAAATAGCGACGGCTCTTGTCTCCGTGAATACAGTAAGAAACGATGGTAACTTTAACCACATTTAACAGTACATTAGCAACATGCTAACGAAACATTTAGAAAGACAGTTTACAAATATCACTAAAAATATCATGATATCATGGATCATGTCAGTTATTATCGCTCCATCTGCCATTTTTCGCTATTGTTCTTGCTTGCTTACCTAGTCTGATGATTCGGCTGTGCACAGATCCAGACGTTACTGCCCGCCCTTGTCTAATGCCTTTCATAATGTTGGGAACATGGGCTGGCATATGCAAATATTGGGGGCGTACACCCCGACTGTTACGTAACAGTCGGTGTTATGTTGAGATGTGCCTGTTCTTCGGAGGTCTTTTAAACAAATGAGATTTATATAAGAAGGAGGAAACAATGGAGTTTGAGACTCACTGTATGTCATTTCCATGTACTGAACTCTTGTTATTTAACTATGCCAAGATAAATTCAATTTTTCATTCGAGGGCAACTTTAAAATTGGATAATATTTAGAGCTTTTAAGTGCTGGAAAAAGTGTAAAGCACTTTAAAAAGTCCTTGAAAGTGCTTGAATGTCACTCTCAAAAGTTTGCATAAACCCTGAAATTAATCATTTAAAAGATTCAAGTGTTTCTGCCACAATACCATAGTTTCAGTAAGCGTTAATACATTAAATCCATGGTGATTTGTGGACTGGGGAGCCTTAACTTGTTTGTGGCACAGTGTTTCTCTTGGATTTCATGTCAGTGTCATTTGATCTGATATCTGTGGTCTATTGTGTGGTCTAGAGAATTCTGCGCTGAATTTGAATGCTTCCCACTAGATCTTGTAGCAATGTTATTAATTTTGCGGCAAATTCAAATGCTTACTCACTGGATCTCCCAGCGGTGTGTAGTAAGCAGTGTCACATGATCGAGATTGGCACGCGCTGAGCTCACGCTGCGGTGTCTATTATTGCTCAGTGCTGATAAATGGTCCACGCTGCACAGCTCAAATGAGTAGAAAGGTTGCAAAATGCGACCATTTAGTCGCAGTCTGGAGCCCTGTGTGCTTTGAGACATGAGGTAGTTTAACACAGTCTCTTGAGATGCTTTTGTTTGCTACTTGCTGTATGCGTTCATGTGTTTTGAAGGCGGTGAGACGCTCTGAAAGGAGAGTGGGATCTTATGCTTTCAAAGCTAGCTTGCTATTGTTAGCCTCTTTGAAAATGACCTACCCTACCTTTAATTATTGAAATCACATCCTGAAATTCCAGGTAGACTTCAAGTAAATATTTTAGGTCAAAGAAGTTCAGATGACAAAAAAAAAAGTTTAAGAATCCCAGCACTAAATCATCAAAAATATTGTAGAACATAAGAATACTGTCAAAAAGCTGGGGGAAAAAAAAGATTGTTTTAGCTATACACACCCAGCTTTTATTTAAAAAGCAAAAACAATCTCTCGTTCCACACTGTCAGAAGGAGAGAGACAGAACAAAAACACTTTCAAGCACTTAGACAGAAGATTTCCCAAGCCATTTTAAATATTTCATTAGGAATTCATGTTGCTTCATGCATGGTTAGCAGTCTCGACTTATGCAGAGGTTAGACAGAGTGCAGAGCAGCGAGAGGTTATGAGCCCAGTTCACTGACGGGGCACTTCATGCTCACCAATGTAACCCTTTCACTACCGACAACTAGCAAATACTGCTGAACTTGAATGGTTTTCTGCTCCAAAGAATAAACATGCACTTAATTAAACAGCTTATCTTGGCAGAGGTGCAAAATATGACATGAAACATTAAATCAAAATGTACTCATGTTATGAATGTCCTACCAGTGCTCTTTAGCTACAACTTTATTCACTGTTTGCTAAAGTAATGTTCCCAATACTGCATGAACGTTATGGAGAAATGTTCATGGATACAAAACAATGATTCAGACATGTCAGACATGCATATGCATGACTCGCGCACATGAAGCAGTCGTACAGAGGGGTGATCATAAGTGCAGATGTGCTTTGTGAAATAAACACAAGCAACTGTGTCAGACACTGAGGGCTCAATTTAGATGCGCCTCTGTTTACATACAAGAATTCTAATGAGCAAAAACTACAAAATAATCTGAACATTATTACCAAAAAAAACTTTGATTCACTTTTTTGCATAAAAGGAACCTCATTACTAAAAACAAAAACAATTTTGAAAAGAATATTGTATTTATTTGATGGTCATTTTTGGGTATGTTGAAGGCAACACTATGAAATAATGCAATGAACTGATTTATTGTATCAGACTAAACATTAGTAACCAAACTGTTACATGACTGAATCAAATACAATTGGCTCCTAGCTTAAACTTTAAAATATTGTAAAAAAAAATCTACACTCAAGTCAAGTCATCTTCATTTATATAGCGCTTTTTACAATACAGATTGTTTCAAAGCATCTTCACAGTGATAATAGGAAAATTAATGGACACATATCATTCTGGCTTTACAGCAGCTCTAGGAATAAGTTATTATCGAGCTAAAGTACGTTTTTGATTAAATCACTTCCGTTGTAAAAATTGTTTAACTGACAAAAGTACAAAGAAAAGATTTCCAGTGTTTTCCAACATAACTGTATTTTGTGAATATAAACAAATTTTAATTTTGATGGATGCAACACACTCCAAAAAAGTTGGGACAGAAGCAAAATAAAAGTGAAAAGATTATACAATATCCAAGTTAAACTGTTTTAAAACAGTCCACAGTTAGCAGGTGAATTGGTAATAGGTGAGGGTATAGTGTTTGGGTGTAAAAGAGCTTCTCAGTCTTTGCAAGAAAAGATGGGTCATGGCTCACCACTTTGTGCCAAATGTCATGAGAGAATTGTCAAACAATTAAAAAAATCACATTTCAATGCAAGATTGCAAAGAGTTTATGTCTTTCACAGTCTACCATACATTATATTGTAAAAAGATTCAGGAAATCAAGAGAAATCTCAGTCTGTATAGGGCAAGGTAGGACATCTCAGTTGAATGTGCATGACCTTTGAGCCCTCAGATGGCATTGCATTAGAAACCATCATGCTACGGTGTTAAATAAAGCCACAAGGACTCGGGAGTACTTCGGAAAAAAATAATTCACTTAACAGTCTGATGCTGCATCAAGAAATGCAACTTGAATCTCTGTTACACAAGGAGAAAGCTATACAAAAAGTAAACAGTGGAAATGTGTGCTGTGGTCAGATGAGTCCATGTTTCAGCTTGTTTCTGGAAAAAAATGGACATCGAGTTCTCAGTACCAAAGACAAAAGGGACCATCCAGACTTTCATTAGCTACAAGTGCAAAAGAAAACATCTGTCATGGTATGGGGGTGCATCTGAGCAAATGGCATGGGTGACTTGCATTTGTGTGAAGGTACCATTGACATGAAGGCATATATTTGGATTGTGCAGAGACATAAACTGCCATCAAGATGACAACTTTCCTGGGTAGCAAGACAAAGCCAGGCCTCATTCTGCACGTGATACATCAGAGTGGTTTCTAGACACTATACACAGTAGAGTGGATGTGCTTGACTGCCTGCCTGCAGTCCAGATTTGACTCTTATTGAAAATGTATGGCCCATCATGAAAAAGAGAATCTGACAATGATGACCACAGACTGTTGTGCAGATGTCTTGTATCAGGCGAGATTGGGCAAAAATTCCACTTGCAAAACTGCAACAATTAGTATCCTCAATTCCCAAATGATTAAAAAGTGTAATTAAATGATGTGACACAGTGGTAAACATGGCTCTGTCCAACTTTTCTAGAGTGTGTTGCAGCCATCAAAATCAAAATTTGTTTATACTCACAAAATACAATAATGTTGTTCAATGAAAACATTGGAGATCCAACTTAACTCGATAATAATGTTCCTATTGTCACTGTGAAGCTGCTTTGAGACAATGTGTATTGTGAAAAGCGCTACAGTATATAAATGAAGATGACTTTGTACTTTTGTCAGTTAAATAGAGGTTTGAGAGAATTAACAAAATCACAGATTCTTAATTTTATCGCATTTCACAAAATGCCGCAACTTTTCTGGAATTGGGGTTGTACATCAGGTGTTCCCGGTTCCAGCTGACCTAATTTATGCAGCCTAACAATTTACATGATTTGAATTATAGAAGTAGATAATGTGTTATTATATGTATGCCAGGTTAAAAATAGTGAATCTACAGAAAACAGCACATTGAGTAAGATACTTTCTATTCAATCTTCTAAGGAATAAAGTTAGAAATGACTCCTTCCACAAAGGCCATCTTTTAAGGAGCACACATGACCCAGTTCTAGAAGGGTGCCTCAATAACATTAGCAAAAGCAATTAACCTTTAGCCGGCAGCTCCTTAAAGTGAACAGGGTGCAAATATGTTCTTTTATGCACACTGATTACATAAACTATAACAGACTAGCATCAAATATACTGACCTAGAAGAACACATGGAAACCCATCTATAAACTCTCTGAGACAATGCAGCCTCACTAAATTTCTTTTCTGGGAGAAAAACACTTAGTTCTCAAAGATGCCTATGGAAGAAAATAACCAGTTTAAGGTGGTTTACGCTGGTCTCCCGGCCTGATCAATCTGATGTTTAGCTGATCTTCCAGTCTGACCAGCTTACAAGTCTCCAAAAAACCTATATAAAGCCAGCAAATCAGACCATTTTGTCCAGCTTGGGAAACCAAATAACCACCTTACACTGTTAAGACAACCCAGGTTATCAGTAAACTACAGTAATTCATTTCATTTTATATTTTTAATATAGAATTTTATCCTACATAAATTCTACTAACATTTAATTCAAACAGACACAATTATTTATTTAAACATCACGCATATAACACTTAAAAATACACAGTCTGCCAATGCTGGGACAGCTTTTATCCTCACAAAGAATCTTTAGGCAACAGAGAATTAATGGGGGGAAATATAAGCAGCCAAATACGGTGTCTGCAAAATGAAGGCCACCTTTTCTCACCATCCTAGTTACAGAGAGAAATGTGTTCCCTGTAAAACAAGTAGAAGAAATTATACACTTTTAAAGAAAAAAAAAACATAGCCTAGTGTATATGGAATACACAAGCCTCTCAAAATCAAAGGCAAACCTCTTACCAAGAATTATCAGTCTCAGTGTGGCTGGCATGCTCATGTCTTTCTTGATGCTTTGTTGCAGTTTCCTTTAAAGCCCCCCTGTAGTCAATAATTTTATCCCTTAAAACTCATCTTTAATCACCAAAATGACATTTAAATGTTTTTTTCCTGTGAAAGAAATTTCTTCATGCCTTAAAATAGCTTGAATGTAACTCTACACCCTTGCCTCATTCAATATACATGGATCAATGAATATGCAAATTAGCCCAGCCTCCACCCGCTCACACCAGCTCAGAGAACCACTCGGTCAACTTACTGAGGTAAACGCTGCACAACTGTATCGCTCTTTACAACACTGTACACATAACGGTAATTAATATGATTAGCCATTTGCTTGACTATGTTATCAAACAGCTAGTGATGTGTAATTAACAAATAAACCATGTTCCCGTTCGAGTCAGAGTGATGCCTTCTAACAATCAGTATCCTTACAAACGCTTTGAACAACTCAGAACGTCAGTGGAGAAAGGCATAACATTTATCATAACATCATAATATACATCATACACCCGCCATATTACTAAATCTACATGATTTTTCATATCATTAGAAAAATATACCGGGATAGCCTGGCTTCTCTCGAGACTCCCCTGCTAGTTCGCTGTTAATTATGTGCTAAAGCCCACCAGCACGTTGACGTGACTGGTTACAAGGCAGTTTGTGACGTCACAGCCACCAGCGATTTCAAACCGCGGGTTTGAGACCGTCTTTTTTCACTGCAGTTTTAAGAAGAAAATACTCAGTAATGGTGTTGACATATGAATTTGCACATGGTTTGTCTTAAAGCATATTAAAAACACCACATAGACATAACATTAAAAACTTGATTTTCACCACAGGGGGTCTTTAAAACACAAAAAAATGCAGTAAATAACAAACTAATGCTAAAATTAAAAAGGTGGCGAGCCATAAAACTTTTGTTTAACCCCAACGCAATAAAAGATTATAGTAAACTGACATTAAACTACATTTCTGACATACAGTACTCCAAGCACGCACACTATTTCTGACATGAAGGACAAATGGATCTGCATTTTGCAACAGTTGCTTTGACATGTCCAATGTAGACAGACTCAAGCTGCTGCAGGATTGTAGACATGGTGCAAGGCCATTCCTGTCAATCCAAATGTAAAAATGAGGAAAATAATTTTTTTTTTTTTAAAAAACCACACACACAATGGAATGGTCCAAAGAGGCCGTTCCTGCAAATATAGCAATATACAGCAATTTTTAAAAATACAGTACAAATCTGTATGTGGTGTTTGACTAGGGTGACCAGACATGCAGTTTTTCCCAGGACAGTACCATATTTCAGCTCTATTTTTAGTGTCCCGGCTTAATCGTGTTTTGTCCCGTATTTCATCTTCCATAAAATATCTTCGTTGCTGAGCGATAGAGCGAGTCTTCTGTCACGCAAGAACAGCCTAATCAAAGGTAGCCAATCACATCATAGTATATTTTGGAGAACAAGATTACCATCCAATCAGAATTCCCTATCGAAAGTGAAGGTGGGAATCGACGTTAGTGTATCAGTGATAGAGAGCGTTGAGGAGATCAAGTCAGATGAAAAGATGTCGTAAAGATGTCAAAAAGAAGCCTGTGTACATTTAAAGAGAATGTTCAAAAAGATTTTAATAGTTTAAATTATTAAAAAGGGAGTCACTGTCAGAGCCAAGCAAGTTAAGATGTGTAGAGCTTGCTCTTCCATTGCTCATGGAGCACCAGCATTACACCACATATGCGCACAAAAAGTTGTTTTTTGTGAAGCAAATTTGTGAATCTGATAAAGTATATAATAACTGTACAAATTATAGAAATTACTTAACAGTGCAGGCTGATTTAAGCAGGGCAAACTAAGATTCCTACCAAAATATTATTTTAAAACATGTAAATGTAACCTTTTTCCGCCTTGTAAAATAACTTACAGTATGACCATAATGATATATTATACGCATAATATAATATATGAATGTTTTACAACTTAGTGGTGTATTTCATTTCGTAAATACAATAATCCTGCATCGACTTTAAAGGATTAGTTCACTTTTAAATAAACTTTTCCTGATAATTTCCTCACCCCCATGTCATCCAAGATGTCCATGTCTTTCTTTCTTCAGTCGAAAAGAAATTAAAGTTGTTGATGAAAACATTCCAGGATTATTCTTCTTATAGTAGACTTGAATGGGCACCAAACGGTTGAGGGTCAAAATTAGTTTCACTGCAGCTTCAAATTGTTCTACACGATCCCAGATGAGAAATAAGGGTCTTATCTAGTGAAACCATCGCTCATTTTCTGAAAAAAATTGAAAATTATAAGTTTTAACCAGAAATGCTCATCTTGAACTAGCTCTCTTCTTCTTCTTCTCCTCTATTTGAATTTCAGCAGTGTAGACACTGCTAAGCGTAATACTGCCCTCCACAGGTCAAAGTTTGAACTCATTTTTATATGCAATATGCTAGTTCAATAGTATATAACAATTAGTTCAAACTTTGGCCTGTGGAGGGCAGTAATACACTTAGCAGCGTCTACACTGCTGAAATTCAAATAGAGAAGAAGAAGAAGAGAGCTAGTTCAAGATGAGCATTTAAGGTTAAAACTTAAATAATTTTCAATTTTTTTCAGAAAATGAGCGATGGTTTCACTAGATAAGACCCTTATTTCTCATCTGCAATCGTATTAAATAATTTGAAGCTGCAGTGAAACTGATTTTGACCTTCAAATGTTTGGTGCCCATTCAAGTCTACCATAAGGAGAAAAATACTGGAATGTTTTCATCAAAAATTTTAATTTCTTTTCGACTGAAGAAAGAAAGACATGGACATCTTGGATGACATGGGGGTGAGTAAATTATCAGGAAAAGTTTATTTAAAAGTGGACTTATCCTTTAAGGCACCATGTTCTTTAACATTTCAGTTTCAATTCATATGAAACAGCAGAAACCAGATAATCAAGCTCTGCAGGTTCACTTGAAAATTACAGGTGGATTATTAGAAGCCTGAAACTTTGTAGGAAAGATTTCTACAGGAGCTGGATTGGACCCATCCATATGACAGTAATTCACATTTTTCGAATGTAAAAAGAACAGCATGCACACAGGTATGATTTTAGCATATCAAAAAATACTGGCCATCTCAGGAGATGAACAAGGTTACTGGAGGTTAAACAGATTTACTTTAAGTCAAGTCTCAATCAATGTACAAGCTCTTTAAAAACTCAAACAGAAAGAAATGTCCTCAAAATACAGATGAAGACATTAGATAGTCAAGCTTTGAGTAAAAACAGGTTTGATTTTGAATGCTTCCATCCAAATCACTCAGAAACTACATGATGCAAGAACCCTCATAATAGAGAAGACATGAAATAGAAACTGGATATCAATATTAATTAATTTTACGATTAACACCTAATTAATTTGTGATCATATCCTTATTAGCCTATGAATGGAGTGTTATTAGCACAGTGTTTCATAACCTTGGCCTGGTAACTCAAGGACTCTGGTTTCAAATTTCATAAAGGATCAAAATCATTAAATGAGCAACACAGGTTCACTGGAAAATGTGCCTCTACCTGCATTTTTGCCAAACTCAGCAAACTTTCCAGCTAAACTAAATCCTAGTGGAAGAAAAACACCAACAATTTGTTTGCCTGTTCACACAAATTATGATTACATGGGCACATTATTGATTAAAGGTGCCCTCGAATCAGAATTTGAATTTACCTCGGCATAGTTGAATAACAAGAGTTCAGTACATGGAAAAGACATACATTGAGTTTCAAACCCCATTGTTTCCTCCTTCTTATGTAAATCTCATTTGTTTAAAAGACTTCCGGAAAACACTCGGATCTCAACATAACACCGACTGTTACGTAACAGTCGGGATCATTAATATGTACGCCCCCAATATTTGCATAATGCCAGCCCATTCGACGCATTAGACAAGGAAAGGCAGTATTAACGGCTGGATCTGTGCACAGACAAGGTAAGCAAGCAAGAACAACAGCGAAAAATGGCAGATGGAGCAATAATAACTGACATGATCCATGATATCATGATATTTTTAGTGATATTTGTAAATTGTCTTTCTAAATGTTTCATTGGCATGTTGCTAATGTACTGTTAAATGTGGTTAAAGTTACCATCGTTTCTTACTGTATTTACGGAGACAAGAGCCATCGCTATTTTCATTTTTAAACACTTGCAGTCTGTATAATGCATAAACACAACTTCATTCTTTATAAATCTCTCCAACAGTGTGTAATGTTAGCTTTAGCCACAGAGCATATAGCCTCAAACTCACACAGAATCAAACGTAACCATCTAAATAAATACTTTACTCACATAATTCGAAGCATGCATACAGCATGCATGACGAACATCTTGTAAAGATCCATTTGAGGGTTATATTAGCTGTGTGAACTTTGTAAATGCACTGTAATATAGTCGACAGCTCGTGTGGCAGAGGAAGCGCATCTCTTAAAGGGGCCACGCTGAAAAAATCAGTGCATAGTTAATGATGCCCCAAAATAGGCAGTTAAAAAAATTAATTAAAAAAAATCTATGGGGTATTTTGAGCTGAAACTTCACAGACACATTCAGGGGACACCTAGGACTTATATTACATCTTGTAAAAAAACAATCTAGGGCACCTTTAATAAAGATTTATTTCACACACAATACTATGTTTTGACATAAAAAAACACTTTTATCATAATGCATGATTTGTAAACGAATACATTTTGACATTTGCATCACATAACCAGCTCCATATGTTTGGCTTTTCTGGCATAGTTTCCTATTTGTTTGGTAGCTGGTATTGATAAAAGGGAATGGCTGCTTCAGCAAATGCATTTTTATCTCACATTTGTTTTTGTTAACTATCGGTTAGGTTTAGGGTCGGGTTTCATGTCGGGTTTCAAAACTGAATGCGCTTTTGGCGCAAACTCTCTAGACTATTTCACTTTTAAAGTGTTGCGAAACGTAATGAACATAAACAGGCACTATCATATCATTGTGCAGAAATGTCACCACATAAATAAGCCATGGTTGCAAATGGGATGATTTTGCACTTTCCATCTGCAAAGTGTGTCATCCTCTGGATTATATAAATAGGTTATCATGTGGTTATTTAATGTATAAACTACTGATTCTTTGTTTTTTCACAATATAACAATATCAAGACCAGCACCACTAGGGGTGGGCAATATGACCAAATTCTTATTTCAAGATATGAGAAATTTTATTTCACAATAACAGAATATATCACGAATTAATACATAAATGTAATAATCAAATGAAATTTTACATAAATTTAAAATATATATACATACAAACCCGATTCCAAAAAAGTTGGGACACTGTACAAATTGTGAATAAAAACAGAATGCAATGATGTGGAAGTTTCAAATGTCAATATTTTATTCAGAATACAACATAGATGACATATCAAATGTTTAAACTGAGAAAATGTATCATTTTAAGGGAAAAATAAGTTGATTTTAAATTCCATGGCATCAACACATCTCAAAAAAGTTGGGACAAGGCCATGTTTACCACTGTGTGGCATCCCCTCTTCTTTTTATAACAGTCTGCAAACGTCTGGGGACTGAGGAGACAAGTTGCTCAAGTTTAGGAATAGGAATGTTGTCCCATTCTTGTCTAATACAGGCTTTTAGTTGCTCAACTGTCTTAGGACTTCTTTGTCGCATCTTCCTCTTTATGATGCGCCAAATGTTTTCTATGGGTGAAAGATCTGGACTGCAGGCTGGCCATTTCAGTACCCGGATCCTTCTTCTACGCAGCCATGATGTTGTAATTGATGCAGTATGTGGTCTGGCATTGTCAATGTTGGAAAATGCAAAGTCTTCCCTGAAAGAGACGATGTCTGGATGGCAGCATATGTTGTTCTAGAACTTGGATATACCTTTCAGCATTGATGGTGCCTTTCCAGATGTGTAAGATGCCCATGCCACATACAATCATGCAACCCCATACAATCAGAGATGCAGTCTTCTGAACTGAGTGCTGATAACATCTTCGGTTGTCCTTGTCCTCTTTAGTCCGGATGACATGGCGTCCCAGTTTTCCAAAAAGAACTTCAAATTTTGTTTCGTCTGACCACAGAACAGTTTTCCACTTTGCCCAGAGAAAACGCCTGCGCTTCTGGATCATGTTTAGATATGGCTTTTTTTTTTGGCCTATAGAGTTTTAGCCGGCAACGGCGAATGGCACGGTGGTTTGTGTTCACCGACAATGTTTTCTGGAAGTATTCCTGAGCCCATGTTGTGATTTCCATTACAGTAGCATTCCTGTATGTGATGAAGTGCCGTCTAAGGGCCCGAAGATCACGGGCATCCAGTATGGTTTTCCGGCCTTGACCCTTACACACAGAGATTGTTCCAGATTCTCTGAATTCACTGTAGACGATGATAACTTCAAACTCTTTGCAATTTTTCTCTGAGAAACTCCTTTCTGATATTGCTCCACTATTTTTCGCCACAGCATTGGGGGAATTGGTGATCCTCTGCCCATCTTGACTTCTGAGAGACACTGCCACTCTGAGAGGCTCTTTTTATACCAAATCATGTTGCCAATTGACCTAACAAGTTGCAAATTGGTCCTCCAGCTGTTCCTTTTATGTACATTTAACTTTTCCGGCCTCTTATTGCTACCTGTCCCAACTTTTTTGGAATGTGTAGCTCTCGTGAAATTCAAAATGAGCCAATATTTGGCATGACATTTCAAAATGTCTCACTTTCAACATTTGATATGTTATCTATATTCTATTGTGAATAAAATATAAGTTTATCAGATTTGTAAATTATTGCATTCCTTTTTTATTCACAATTTGTACAGTGTCCCAACTTTTTTGGAATAGGGTATAATATATATATTATTATATTATATTATATTATAATATATATATTAGTCTTCACTGTGTGATAAATGTAAATTTATTCATATTAAAGCTAAAAAAAACTTTTTGGAGAAAGAGCAGCAGGTAAGTATATTAGGCTGCTGTCACTTTAAGACCAAACACGCAGATTCATTATATTTATTCACACATCCGGTTTACACCCAGCTGTTTACTTTCACTTGAGACATAGCCAGCCGTTTCCATGAATACTCCACACGATGAGCATTTTGACTAATTGCATGTTTATTCGACCATTCAAGCACAATAAGATGTGAAAGAGAAATGAATTAGCGTTCGCATGCTGAGAGATGCAGCTTTCTGCGCGCCCATTGAGTTCTTTTTCACTGCTTATTGTGCTTAACACTTTTTAACATTGAGCACATCCCAAATTTGCGATCACATTCTGAAAGAGGCAGCTTTCTGTGCAGACTTTGGTAGTGTTCCTGTCAGCACGAGTTTCTTTTCAGGATATATTGCACTTATAACTCTTTTTAACATCAAGCACGTCCTGCTCTTTTTATTCTCATTCATGCATTTCATCACTCTGAATATACATGATATAGCAAAAATTCTAACGATAGACATTTTATACCATGGTAATGGTATATATCGTCATACCGCCCAACCCACAATATATATTACACACACCATGATAAACATGCATTAATATCATATTAGAATTCCTAATTTTGTATTAACAAACTAATTTTCAAATTAAGATGCACTGCTGAAAGTGCAGATCTCACGCTATTCCCCAGCACATGCATCAGGTTTCCCTGTAATCTCCGTCTATACATGCTGACATGCGCCAATTAAGTTGTCTCCTCTGAGACAGTCAAGATGGTGTCCGAAAGTTGCGTTTGCTGGTCAGTTTGTGTGTAAATGTACATTTTTGACCAACATTTTCCACTTTTGATGTCATTTCTAGCGAGAAATTACTACTGTAGTAATTAAATATTTGTTTAGTTTTCACCAAAGCTTGCGCTGTTTTGCAATAGATCATTAAACTGTTACGCTACCTCAGAAGTCTGTCCAAAATCGTGAGGTGCCTTCATGCACAAACGCTGCCTTACAAGTCATTGCCTGATAGGGCAGCAAGGCAGCAAGTCAGCTGCTGAGGTTTTTGGATGCAGCCCCAGTGTGAGATCTCAGCCACAACACCATCACACACAATCCATTCAAAGAAACATACCCATCATCTTCTTAAAGAGTACAAAAATCACCAATGACAAATCACTTCCAGAACAAATTAAAGGAATGTTCAGAGTTTAATACAACTTAAGCTGTGTGGACATCCTCTGCGCAAAAAATAAATTAAACTACTGCCTCGGTTTGATTCCTAATCATAATAATCTTTAACACTAAGGACCCTATTTTAACGATCTAAGCGCATGGTCTAAAGCGTACAGTGCAAGTGCACTTAGGGCGTGTCCGAATCCAGTTTTGCTAGTTTAACGACGGGGAAAAATGGTCGGCGCACCCGGCTAAAAGGTCTAAAAGGGTTGTCCCTTTTCTCTTAATGACTAATGGGTGTGTTTTGGGCGTAACGTGCAATAAACCAATCAGAGTCTCATTTCCCATTCCCTTTAAAAGCCATTTGCACTCACGGCATGGCGGATTTGCTATTTACATGGTGGAATTTGCAAGCGGAAAAACTGAATGCTTCTCTAGCAAGGAAACGGATATGCTCGTCCGCGAGGTTAAAGCATGTGAGCAGACCATCTATATTACAAGCCGGATTCCACAACGCTTTGGTTATTATTAAAGCAAATATGCTTTAATAATCTTTATGCACACAATAATAATCTTTTACATTGTAATTTTTATTTTTAATATTTGGCATGTCTGTGTGCAGCTGCGCATCCCTGTGTGTGTAATAAGCAGAGTTTACGTACGTTGTGCACCCACCTATAGGTGCATGTTACTAATGCACTCTTTAAATAACAAAAAAAAAATATATTCCATTGACTTTAGACCAGGTTTCAGTTGGTAAATGGCGCAGTCTATTTCAGTTGCCTCAAAATAGCAACACACAAAAAATGCGCCTGAACACACCTCGTTTTCAGACCAGTACACCCATGACCGCACAAATGGGTGCAAATGCATTTGCTATTTAAACAACCTGGAGCAAGACGTGAAAATTATAACTGCGTCGGGCTGAAACTAGCAAAAAACACTTGCATCACACGTAGTGCCTGCGCAGGGTGTATGATAGGGCCCTATATCAGCTTCAGCACTGATACGGGACAAAACGCCTTGCTGAATTTCAAAACCACTCACCACACAGCATCTCTGATCGATGCACATCATTTAGGAAAGTCGAGCACTTTTCTCCTCTAAATCACACGGCACCTGTTAAAGAAATGATAATCATGCATCATAAATAAGTCATTATCAGATGATTTTGGAGAGTGCTGCTCAGAGGACACAGGGACACTTAAGCCTGGTTTTCAAAGTCACATATACCATCATGAGCCTGTCTTAAACGACCTCTAAAACATTAAATCAGCTCTCTAGTTACAAATGATTTCCAGAAAAATAGCATCAACTGTTATTCTGTATTCTCTGTAAACCGAGATGGTTGAGCGTGAAAATCCCAGTAGATCAACAGTTTCTGAAATACTCAGACCAGCTCGTCTGCACCAACAACAACAATGCCACGTTCAAAGTCACTGAGTTGGTGCCATGTGATTGGTTGATTAGATATTTGCATTAATGAGCAGTTGAACAGGTGAACATATAGTATGTGTTTATAGCTGAAACTTGAAAAAATCATTCCGGAACATTCAAATCTGTGTTCGCATTGACGCAGACCCAGAGAGAGCAGTTGTCATATATAGGTATGAAACAGCTTCACAAACAGTCTTTTTCATCATGTTATTTGTCTTACAGTTACTTTCACCTAGATATTATCACATAGAGACTGTGTCTGTACCTCGAACTAGTAAATACAAAAAATTTCCGAAACCTTTTAAGGGTAAAAATTTAATTGATGTTCAAAAAATCACAGATAAATCAGATAAACAAATGATAAAGCTTGGGTTACTGAATATTAGATCTATTTCTTCAAAAGCACTTATTGTAAATGAAATTATCACAGACAATAAACTAGACTTGCTGTGTTTGACAGAAACCTGGCTAAAACCAGACGATTACATTACTTTAAATGAATCTAGTCCTCAAGGTTATGATTATCGACACAATCCTCGACAGAAAGGCAAAGGGGGAGGTGTTGCTGTAATTTATAGTAATATATTCAGAATCATTCAAAAGAATTTCAAATATAATTCCTTTGAAGTGATGGTGCTTTATGTAACATTATGTAAGTTGACATTTGTGCTGGCTACTGTATACAGGCCACCAGGGCACCATACTGACTTTATCAAAGAATTTGCTGATTTTCTATCAGAGTTAGTACTAGCTGCGGATAAAGTCCTTGTTGTTGGTGATTTTAATATCCATGTAGATAATAACAAAGACGCATTTGGATTGGCATTTGCAGACATTTTAAACTCTATTGGAGTTAGACAACACGTGTCAGGACCCACTCATTATCGTAATCATACCCTAGATCTAATACTGTCGCATGGAATTGATATTGATGCTGTTGAAATTCTACAGCAGAGCGATGATATTTCAGATCATTATTTAGTCTCGTGTATAATACAATTAGCCAAGGCTACAAAACCACCACCCAGCCATAAATATTGTAGAACCATCACGTCTACCACTAAAGATTACTTCGTAAATAATCTCCCCGAGCAGTTTCATCGCCTTAGTATACCTGATAACTTAGAAGAACTCGATGCTGCAACAGAAACTATTGGCTCTCTCTTTTCCAGCACATTAGATGCAGTCGCTCCTTTACGTCTAAAGAAGATTAAGGAAACTAATCCAACGCCGTGGTATGACGAGCACACTCGGGCTCTAAAACGAGCTGTGAGAAAAGCTGAACGTAGTTGGAAGAAAACAAAACTAGAAGTTTTTCGCCTTTCGTGGAAAGAAAAAATGATTGAGTATAGAACGGCTATAAGAAATGCTAGATCTACTTATTTTTCAAATCTCTTAATAGAAAACAAACATAATCCTAGGTATTTATTTGACACAGTGGCTAAATTAACTAGAAACAGAGATTCAACTGCTGACGTTTCCATAGAGCACAGCAGTAATGACTTTATGAACTTCTTTACTTGCAAGATTGATAATATTAGAGAGAAAATTAAAAACATGCAACCGTCTACAGTTTCGCTTCAGACAGTGCACTGTAGTGTCCCTGAGGTAAAACTAGAATCATTCGCCGCTATAGGAAAGGAAGAATTATCTAAACTTATCAAATCATCAAATCAACGACATGTATGTTAGACCCAATTCCGACTAAACTACTGAAAGAAATGCTTCCAGAGGTCGTAGGTCCACTTCTTGATATAATTAATTCATCGTTAACACTAGGATACGTGCCAAAAACCTTTAAGCAGGCTATTATTAAACCTCTTATTAAAAAACCTCAACTAGATCCGAGAGATTTAGTAAATTACAGGCCAATCTCGAATCTACCTTTTCTGTCAAAGATACTAGAAAAGGCAGTTTCAACACAACTGTGCTCCTTTTTAGAAAGAAATGGAATCTGTGAGGATTTCCAGTCAGGATTTAGACCATACCATAGTACTGAGACTGCTCTCGTTAGAGTTACAAACGATCTACTCCTATCATCCGATCGTGGCTGTATTTCTCTATTAGTGTTATTAGATCTCAGTGCTGCTTTTGACACTATCGATCACAACATTCTTTTAAAAAGACTTGAAAACTATATTGGCATTAGTGGAACTGCTTTGGCATGGTTCAAATCGTACTTATCTGACCGTTATCAGTCTGTAGTAGTAAATGAAGAGATGTCGTATCGATCACAGGTTCAATATGGAGTACCACAAGGCTCAGTACTAGGACCGTTGCTTTTCACTCTGTACATGCTACCCTTAGGACAGATAATTAGGAAGCATGGTGTTAGTTTTCATTGCTACGCTGACGATACTCAGCTCTATATTTCCTCGCGCCCTGACGAAACCTACAAATTCACAAAACTAACAGAATGCATAGCTGACATTAAAAACTGGATGACAAGAAATTTCTTATTATTAAATTCAGAAAAAACTGATATCCTAATCTTTGGACCAAAAACTTCCTCACGAAAAAACCTTGAATACTCTCTAACACTTGACGGGTGCTCCATTAAACCTTCGTCCTCAGTTAGGAACCTGGGTGTGCTCTTTGATACCAATCTTTCATTTGAAAGTCATGTTTCTAGTATCTGTAAAACCGCATTCTTCCATCTAAAAAATATATCTAAATTACGACATATGCTCTCAATGACAAATGCGGAACAGTTGGTTCATGCATTCATGACCTCAAGACTAGATTATTGTAACGCTCTACTGGGTGGTTGTTCTGCTCGGCTTTTAAACAGACTACAGTTGGTCCAAAATGCGGCAGCTAGAGTTCTTACTAGAACCAGAAAGTATGACCATATTAGCCCAGTTCTGTCAACATTACATTGGCTCCCTATTAAACATCGTATAGATTTTAAAATCTTGCTACTTACTTATAAAGCTCTAAATGGTTTAGCTCCCCAGTACCTAAGTGAGCTCTTAATGCATTATAGTCCTTCACGTCTATTGCGATCTCAGAATTCAGGCCAGTTGATAATACCCAGAATATCAAAATCAACTGAAGGCGGCAGATCCTTTTCCTATTTAGCACCTAAACTCTGGAACAATCTTCCTAGCATTGTTCGGGAAGCAGACACACTCTGTCAGTTTAAATCTAGACTAAAAACACATCTCTTTGCTCTTGCATACACATAACACATTATCAATACATTAACATTTTTCAAATCCGTTAAAGGATTGTTACGCTGCAATAATTAGGTCGGCCGGAACTGAGAACATTTCCTATAACACTAGATATACCTGTACATCAGAATAAGAATGGCATCTACGCTAATATCTGTCTCTCTGCTTATCCTGAGGTTTGCCGGGTACTGGATCCAGGCCGTATCCAGATCAGATGGAGAACCTGTGTCTGGACCTGCCTACAATGTAGCCCAGGAGACAATGGGCCTACAGATCCAGTTCTGGCTGCATCTATAATTCTGATTTTTAATCCCCGTATCCGCTTACATATATTTATATATAATCTATTTTTAATCTCTATAATAAAATGTATAATTTAGATTTTGATCTCCATATCCATTTACATATATTATATATATATCTTCCAAGGGGTTTTTTCCCTCCTAGGACTTTTTTCCCAGTGTTAGCACGCTGGGTTTTTCTCCTAGGGGGGTTTTTCCACCCCTGGGAGTCAGCCGACATTGGCTTAATGTAGCACCATCTTGTATATGTTACATATTACCACGCTTGTTTGTACAGCTTATTTTTAACCACTTCCCTTTTTTATGTGCTTCTAATATGTAAAGCTGCTTTGAAACAATTACCAATTGTAAAAGCGCTATATAAATAAATTTGACTTGACTTGACTTGACTTACAGTAATTCAAATGATCACTATGGAAGTTTTTTCCTACAAAAATTAAAATGAAACATTATCAATCATTCATTATCAATCCAGTATAAACCTGTCATAATTAAATCTATATTAAATGCTCAAATGATGAAACAAATGCTCAACTGATAAATCAAATGCTCAAACCAACACTGCAAACATCAAATCAATTGCTCAAATAGACACCACAAACGTCAAAACGTGGCATGTTGTTTTATTATTTGAGCACTGAATTACAGATTTAATTATGACATAATGATAATATTGATAATGAAAATTAAATATCAAATACAAATTATTTTTCAGTTCAGTTCATGCTTCCCTGAATGAGAAAATGAAATTGCATTTGAGCATTTGATTTATCATTTGAGCAGCTGTTTTGAGTTTGATTTATTATTTGATTATTTGATCATTTGAGCATTTGATTTTTCATTTTAATTTTGGTAGGAAAAAACTGGGATAAAAGTTTATATTTCAGATATAAACACTGATGTCTCCAATAGCAATCAAAATAGAGCAGATCCCCTTTTGAAAGTAACTTGGCGCTTCAAGTAACGATTGTATCGATTACATTTTTGATTACAATTGACTTTTAAAAAATATATTTGTCATTGAAGAAATTCGATCAAAAATGCCGATTCATCCAGTGATGAAACAAGTGAAGTATTTATGAACGAGTTATTGAATAATTTATATTTTGTCAGAACCTCTAATAAATTGTGTTGTTTTATTTAGTTGTCTGTTTAGAATCAGATAATTGTGATATCTATTTGAAAAAAAAAAAAAAAAAAAAAAAAAAAAAAAAACATTTAATTCTCAATTTCTCCTACTTTTTTACTAAATTTATTGGACCACAACCCGATGTAAAGTTTGTGCCACATCTGCCCTAATCTAACAGTATTGCTGATTACCAAAATCATTTTTTATGTTTCTCTAATGGTTAATCCACACCAGTATTGGTAAGCTATTGGATAAGAGACTACGGTTTCTAATACTAAAATATAATTATTGTTGGGATTTAAAGCTACAATTTGTACATTTTTCGCTGCTAGAGGTCGCTTATTCAAAACAAAGGCGTAGCTTGATGATGCCAAGACTGAGCACGGAATCTTGGGAGATGTTGTCTTCACCTCACAGCCACTGGAAAAGAATAGGGACGGGACTCGAGCAGAAGTCAAGTCAAGTCAAGTCAAATTTATTTATATAGCGCTTTTACAATTGGTAATTGTTTCAAAGCAGCTTTACATATTAGAAGCACATAAAAAAAGGGAAGTGGTTAAAAATAAGCTGTACAAACAAGCGTGGTAATATGTAACATATACAAGATGGTGCTACATTAAGCCAATGTCGGCTGACTCCCAGGGGTGGAAAAAACCCCCTAGGAGAAAAACCCAGCGTGCTAACACTGGGAAAAAAGTCCTAGGAGGGAAAAAACCCCTTGGAAGATATATATATAATATATGTAAATGGATATGGAGATCAAAATCTAAATTATACATTTTATTATAGAGATTAAAAATAGATTATATATAAATATATGTAAGCGGATACGGGGATTAAAAATCAGAATTATAGATGTAGCCAGAACTGGATCTGTAGGCCCAGAAATCATGTTCATGGATGAGATTATTAACGTTACTGTAGTATGAAGCAGAGCAGAGCTGAACGAGGTCGCTGGATTGACTGCTAATGAGAGACGAATGCGACACACGGCTTGAGAGCAACAAAACTTTTATTATGCTGCAGTCACCGGCACCGCTTCTTCTGGTCAAGCATGAGGTAACACAGCACTGTTTATCATATTAGATACATTTGACTGTGTTGAAAGTGATGTTATAACGTTACTCTGTGTGTTCGCTTGGCAGCTGCTGTGAGACACCTGTTGCACACTGTAGTAAGCTAGATCGATTTTAGAATATCATAATAATAAATTCTGGGTGGCTTTTGTTGATAAATGGCATGCAATTAATTTTAAAATGTATTGTATGATGGAGAAAATGCTGTATTACTTAAATACTTGACAAAAGTGTTTTTCTCTGAGGCATGGTAAAAGCATGGTACTCTCGGAAAATCAAGAAAACTAGACAAACAATAAGACTAAACGTGTTGATATAGCAATAATTCATTTTCTGTCTATAAATGTAACCAAAGAGTTGTTCACTTGTCTAATAAAACATGTAATATATTAAGCGTCTTTAGTGTTTCCATGATTTCTAAAAATAAAACCAGAAACCGAGAGTAAAGAGGATATGACGCTATTGACAGGCGACTCCTATACACGTCCCGTATCCTTGCTTAAAATCGTGATTTTCTCACAATTTACAAATAGTTGGAAACATTTGGAATATAAGTACTCAACTGAACAAAATATATAATGGGGGCTCGTCTATTTGACTGAGAGAGGCTCGGTCAAATTGTGTTAAGCCTATTTGGTAACAGTTATGGGAGAGTTAATTGGATGAGTTTTGATTATTTGGTAAGAAATAAGTTGATTAAAATTATTCTTGGGGATAAGGCAACATGGAACATTTGAAATGTATTCTTTTTTGTTTTCTGATTTGGTAATTTGCTGGGGCTGGAGAGGAAAACAACATCCTGCAGTTAAAGTATTGGACTTTGACGGGGTCGATTTCTGTTGTGCATGACTAGAGGTAAGACAGATTTGTACTATAATTGCCAAGAAGTATTAATGAGACTGATAAGATTGTCAGAGCCACGTGAACTCCCGTGTTAGGCGGAAGAGCGGTGACGCTGTTTTTTATTTTAATTTTTTGTTTTAGTTTGTTGTTTTTGGTACGTCGGACGTGGGTAGACGGATTAGCCATTGAGCTGCATGTGGGCGTACTGAAGACTAGGGTTGAGTTTATTTAGTTGATATGGGATGGCTCTTAATTTCTTCTGGCATTGTGGTCCTATCTGTCTTGCGCTGGTCTTTGTGCATTGTTTTCGTCTGGGTTGTGATCTCAGGAAATTGGGTAGAGACAACGGCACTTAGTTTGTATTTTTAAGGGGAAAATATATGGTTGTATCTGAAGTTTAGATAAAATGGATCAACTACAGGATTTTTTTGGCTGCTCCAACGGTGGAGAAATTGGATGGTCTTTCAAAAGATCAATTGTGTAAGGTTTAAGCATTTTAATTTTGAGATAGCAGTAACAAAAGGTATAAAAGTTAAACATTTTCGAGATTTGGTAAAAGAAAAATTAGTAGAGAGGATGATTTTAACTGTAGATGCACAATCAGAGGAAGTGGTTTCACCAGACGGTACGTCAACGCCGCTTGTTATGACAGGAGTACAGGGCGGGTTTACGTTTGAGCAGCAGTTAGAAATTTTGAACCTGCAGAGTAAGAAACGGGATCTAGACAGACAGTTAGAACTGGAAAAAATGAGAATTCGAGAACGAGAGCGTGAAAGGGACTTTGAGAGATTTAAGAGTGAGCAAAGAGTTCAGGAGGTTAAGTTAGCTCAGGAAGCCGAACGCTTAAAGTTGATTGCCGAGGGGAAAATAGGGAGTATTAGTGTTGACTCCTCGGGTGATCAACTGGTTTCAAATAGGGCATTAAATATTGCAAATATGACTAAGCTGTTGCCTAGGTTTAATGAAAAAATCTAGACGTTTTTTTCTCTCTGTTTGAAAGTGTTGCGGATGATAGAGGTTGGAATGATGCCGAACGAACTCTTTTACTTCAAAGCATTCTTGAAGGCAAAGCTCAAGAAGCATTTATTTCACTCTCAGCAGCAGATCGAAAGGATTATAAGATCGTAAAAGACACAGTTTTAAAAGCTTACGAACTTGTCCCTGAACCTTACCGTCGGCGGTTTAGGGGATGGAGAAAGGGAGAAAGGCAAACTCATGTTGAGGTGGCCCGAGAGCTTATGACCCACTTTAATCGTTGGTGTGCTTCGTTAGGAATAAATTCTTTTGAGAGTCTTTGTGACTTGATAATTTTGGAGCAGTTTAAAAATATTATTCCTGAGCGGATAGCGACGTACATAAATGAACAAAAGGTGAAAACCACGGCTGAAGCTGCAGTTTTAGCTGACGAGTTGGTGTTGATTCACAAAAATTCTGGTTTTTATCCAAAAGATCATCACTTTGATAGTTACTTTGAGAAACAATCGACATTGTTAAAGGCAGAGTATAGACCTCATAGAAAAATAGATCCAAATTCCACTTGCAGGTATTGCCTGGAAAAGGGCCACTGCAAGAAGGAATGCCCAGTGTTGAAAGGCAAGTATAAGGCCAGTACTAAAACTGTTGGGCTTGCGTCAGCTCTTATTCCTAACGAAACATCATGGGTTGGGGGAATCTCTGATGGAGGGAAAAATCAAAATGCAGATAAGTACGGAGGATCCCAGGCAGATTATATTCCTTTTATTACCACAGGGTATGTTTCTTTGGTTAACTGTTCAGTTAAAGTACCCGTAAGGATTCTGCGCAACACGGTCTTCTGAATCCTTTATTTTAGATTCGAAGTTGAATTTTTCTCCTCGATCTAGTACAGGGAATAATGTTCTGATCCAAGGAATTGGGTTAGACATATCCTCTGCTCCTTTGCATAGGATTCAGTTGGATTCTGAATTGGCACGTGGGGAAGTTGAAATTGCGTTGCGATCTTCATTACCTATGGAAGGTGTAGATGTGATTTTAGGAAATAATTTGGCCGGAAATCGTGTGTGGGGTGGGGTGATACCTCCAGTTGTGAAAGCAAATCCAACTTTGTCTGCAGAGGCAGATAAGAGTGTACAAGATTTTCCCGATGTTTTTGTTTCCTGTGCGGTAACTCGAGCCATTGGTACTGGAGAAAATGTGTCCCAGCATAATGGTGAAATAGAAAAACTTTCCTTTGATCCAGTCAACTTGTCTGTGTTGCCTTCATCGATTTCCCGTGATGAGCTAATTTTGGCTCAGGGAAAAGACGCCGGGTTGACAACATTGTTTGCGTCTGTTAAGTCCCCTCAAGAAATTTAAAGCATGGCTTCTGGTTATTTCCTGAGTAACGGAGTCTTAGTCCGCAAGTGGATGCCTTGTAATGATCGTGTTGTGGGCGAACCCATATTTCAGATTGTTATTCCGGATGGGTTGCGTGAGCTGGTGTTGAAAACTGCTCACAGGTATAGAGTTGGGCATTTAGGGGTCAAGAAAACAAACCATAGTGTAATGCGCTATTTTTTCTGGCCTCGACTAATAAGAGATGTGGCGAGTTTTATTAAGACGTGCCACACTTGTGAAATGGTAGGTAAACCAAATCAGGTTTTGGCTCCAGCGCCGTTGTTTCCCATTCCTGCTGTGAGCAATCCTTTTGAGTATCTTACCATTGACTGTGTTGGGCCGTTAAATCCGTCGAAGGCAGGTTCTAATTATTTATTGACTGTCATGTGTCAGACGACTCGCTATCCTGCTGCTTATCCCCTGCGAACAATTTCCACCAAATCTGTGGTAAAAGCTCTGTCTCAGTTTATTTCTGTTTTTGGTATTCCAAAAGTTATCCAAACTGACAGAGGAACCAACTTTACTTCTCGTATGTTTAATCAGGTTTTGCAGCAACTGCGTGTGAAACATCATAAAAGTAGTGCGCGACATCCTGAAAGCCAGGGAGCTCTCAAACATTTTCATCAAACGTTAAAACAACTTTTGAGAGCGTACTGTAATGAACTGAATAAAGACTGGGAAGAGGGGCTTCCTTGGTTGATGTTAGCTGCACGCGAAGTTGTTCAGGAGAGCCTTGGTTTTAGCCCTAACGATTTGGTGTTTGGTCACAAGGTAAGAGGCCCGTTGTCACTTCTAATGGACAACGTGACCGAAACTGAAATGCCTGTAAATATTTTGGATTATGTTAATGGTTTTTGACGTAGATTATATCTGGCAGGTAAACTGGGCCGTGAAAATCTAGTCAAAGCACAGTTGAAAATGAAGACCTGGTTTGATCGTCAGTCCGAGCGTCGTGAATTTAGTCCTGGCGATCAAGTCTTACTCTTGCTTCCTGTTACTGGATCATCTTTCTTGGCAAGATTTGCAGGGCCTTATAGCGTTCTGAAATGGGTAACGGATCATAATTATATTGTTTCGACGCCGGATAGGAGAAAACCTACCCAATTTTGTCACGTGAACCTGTTGAAACCGTATTTCTGCCGCTCACGTGAAAACGCTGTCCCTGGTGCTGAAGTCAAGTCGGTGGCGGTTGTTTCAGGGGTGAGTGATTCCTCCTCCAGTGCTAAGTACAATTGCGTTGAGGGCGCGAACGCTACATCTGAGTGTATTATTCAACCCCGGACTTTGTAATTCTGACCAGCTGGCTAAATTGGATGTGATGTTGGAACATTTGCCCAAAGAACGTTGTGAGCAACTGATCAGTTTGATAAAGGAATTTGTCACTTTTCTCCGATACGCCTTTGTGTACTGATCTGATATATCACGATATTGATGTTGGAGACTCTTTGCCCATTAAACAGAGATTTTATCGTGTTCATCCTGAAAAGCAGAATTTTTTGGAAGCTGAGGTAAACTACTTAATAAATGCTGGGCTTGCGAAACAGTCTTATTCCAGTTGGTCGTCACCATGCATTTTGGTCGCAAAACCCGATAAGACGTACAGATTTTGTACTGACTATAGGAAATTAAATAACGTTACGAAGCCCGACTCCTTTCCGCTTCCGCGGATGGAAGATTGTGTTGACTCCGTAGGGACAGCTAAGTTCGTAACTAAAATCGACCTTTTAAAGGGGTATTATCAAGTTCCTTTAACTCCTCGTGCACAAGAAGTCTCGGTTTTTATTACCCCTTCTGGGTTATATTCTTATAATGTGATGAGTTTCGGTCTCCGAAACGCTCCGGCTACCTTCCAGCGCCTTATGAATCGAGTGGTCTCGGGATTGGAAGGATGTGCAGTGTATCTAGACGACGTGGTAGTATATAGTCAGACGCGGGAGGAACAGCGTTGTCGGTTGCGCGCTCTGTTTGCTCGTCTTGTAGATGCCAAGTTAACTATAAATCTAGCAAAGTGTGAGTTGGTGAAAGCCACAGTGACTTATTTGGGAAAAGTGGTGGGACAGGGGGAAGTGCGTCCGGTACGGGAAAAGGTGCGAGCGATCGATAGTTTCCCCGCTCCTACTACTAAAAAGAAGCTAATGACATTCCTAGGAATAATTTGTTATTATTGTGGTTTTTGTGCAAACTCTCGACTGTAGTTGCCCCACTTACTGAGCTGTTAAAGGCTAAAAATAAGTTTGAATGGTCTCCAAGTTGTCAGGCTACGTTTGCGAATGCAAAACTCCTGCTGAGCACTGCTCCGGTGTTAGTGGCGCCTCTGTGGGATCGAGTGTTTCAGATCCAAGTAGACGCAAGTCAGGTTGGTGCAGGAGCTGTACTATTGCAGAAGGACGATAATGGGGTTGATAGGCCAGTTAGTTACTTTTCTAAGAAGTTTAATTCATATCAATCAAATTATTTAACAATCGAAAAAAAAAAACATTGGCTTTGGTGTGGGCAGTGCAGCACTTCGATGTGTATGTGGGTGGTGGTTCAATGCCCGTGGTTGTTTTTTCAGACCATAATCCATTCACTTTTTTACAGTCATTACGAAGCCCTAACCAACAACTTCTTCACTGGGCTATATTATTACAGCCGTATAGTTTGGAGATTCGCCATATTCGGGGGCGAGGCAATGTTATGGCGGATGCATTGTCCCGTTCTCCGGTGGATGAATAAAACCAAATGTGCAAAATGTAATTTGCCCTTGATCTTCGCTTTATCTGTTTTAGTATTTTCAAGGCGCCTGGGAACACTGAAAGATGGAGTTTGGGTGTCATTTGTACATGAGCCGCGAATGTGTGTATACTTGATTGTTGTAGTTTTTGTTTGCAGAGTTCCCTTTAGGGGCCTCTGTTTTAAGAGGGGAGGTGTCACGGCCTACAGGGTTTCTCCACCAGGTGGCGTTGTTCCGTGTTCTGGAGTGATGTCTGGAGCAGGTGTGGTGTGTTACCGGTGATTGCGCTTGTGTCAAGAGACCGCGAGTATAAAAAGGAATGGCGGAGTTGGACTGTGGCCGTTCATCTTTTCCTCTTCAGTCCCAGATTGTTTTTCTTTTTTTTCTTTTTTCCTTGAGTTGTAGTATTATTACTTTGACTTATTTTCCATTAAATGTTTATTTGTTAAATTGAGTTCCATGTGTGGCCTCCCCTTTTCTTATGTTGCTTCACCTTGAGCCAGGTGGATGTAACACTGGCCTAGTGGTTTTTGGATATTTTACTGCAAAAATCTTACATATTGTAGCTTTAATGAATTCAAAGATAGATCACACAAAAGTTTCATCAAAAGCAAGTCTTTGGGAACAACTAGAAACTATTTGGAAGTCAATAACAACAGAGACTGTGGAAAAGTACATAAAACAATGCCAGCAAGGTTATTAAATTTTCGGTTATTATGTGTGAATAAAGACTTTTTAGCTGTTTAATTTTGTTATTTGCCTAATAAAAAACAATTTTTTTTTTTAGTTTTAAACAGATTCCTAAAATATTTGTGTTTTGTCTTTATTATGACAGGTGGTCTCAAAAGCTTTATTTATGCTTTATTTATTGCATTTTTGGTGATTTTGTTGTGAAATATGTCTCAAAAAGTTTTTCGAAAGGTTTTGTTAGATTCACTCATCTCATCTGAACTCCTTTTAAAAAACAGACTATTTCAGATGAGTGTGAAGTGGCTCATTCATGTGCCTGAAGTTCTGTTCTGTGTGAAATCTGGGCTGGATCTAAAGATCTCCAACACTTAGTGAAGCCTAAAGACCTAAAGACTAGAGTCAACATGAAGACATGCTCAATTAATGTCCTTTCCAAGACAGATCTCCATTTAATCTTTCCCATTCTTCTGCCTGTGTAGTCGCAACAGAGCTGAAGGTCTGACAGACATTTTAACCATCTGTGTGATTTTACAAACGTCTAAATAAGTAAGCCCTTTGTGGAATATGTACATTTGCTCTTGAATACATTAGGCTGCACATATAAACCAATGTTTTGTCATAAAGACCAAACTCGTCTGTGTAATAGGACTTTTGACTTTAAATATCAGGAGTGAAGCGACATGATTGACAGTGTTAGTTGAACAAGCTTTAACTTCATTAAGAGGAAATTAGTGGCATAGAATAATGTCTGAAAAAACATTTGAGCAAATATTCAATGATTACTTTTTTTAATGTTTTAATCTTTTATGTTTGAATGATCTGGGACATTTTCTGATGGCAAACGAGACATACATTGACCTCCATGATCTGACGGCCACAAAGGTAACGGGTCTGTCAATCACCATCTGAACACAGTCAAACACTGCTGAACTGAAGTGTGTGTCTACAGCATCAATAATTCATCACAGCACCTGACAGACATGAACTAACCAGGTAAATCAGAGCTTATCACCTGGACAAATCAATTAATAGATTTCAGCATAATGAATCAGATAAGTACTGCTACACACAATTACTATTGTCTTGATTGCATGCGAGGAAAGAAAGCAGCTAGAGAAACAGAAATGCTGAGAGACTTCATCTTCTTCAAGTATTGATCACGATTCTACCTATGAAATTAACACATTTAAAAACACCAAAAAATGATCGACATGCATCTATAATTTAATGCCAAACAGTCCAACCTGTCACTCATAATTTAAAGACGTCAATCAAAGACGTTGACAAGTAAAAAAACAATGTATAGGGCTATTTGTTAAATTATTAAATTATCAAGTCGATGATACTGCAAAACATGCATGAAACACATCAGGAAAGAAGCCAACCATTTACTGACTACATTTCAAAGAATGAAATGTTTAATATCGACTCTCAGCAGCATATGACATTTTACCACACATCTACACAAATACGACAAATCAGACTTAACTGTTTAAATAAATCATTTAGTTTCCACGTGACATTAAAACCTTAATATTACCATGTACAAAGTCAAACGATGACAGTAGCTGTCATTTAGTCAGCAGTAACTCATATATCAACATAAAAAAAACACAGCAAGTCAGAAACAAATATTGATTGCAACAATTATTAATGCAGTTTGAATGGTTTCACACCTGTAACTGTTCAGAAAGTGAAAACTGGTGTCTCCAGCGACTCTTGTCAAATTCGGGAGGGCAGAAGCAGCTTACAACACTAATGCCCAGCCAAAACATGCTGCTATCAGCTATAGATCAGAGCAACTGTATTATAGATTCTATAGCGACTGTAGAGGGAAGTAAAGCAACCTTTGCTGGTGTTACATTAGTCACTCTTCGTGAAACACACATGGAGAAATCACACTCATGTATCGCTCGTTAATTCCAGTATCGGTAGTTTGTAAAGCCAGTATGATGATGATCTAAACTCCAGCTGTCTTACCTTCAGATGGATCTGCGCGCGTTTGTTTCATTGTATCACAGAATCCCTCGTGCTGCTGTCAGTGATGATGCTGAGCGCTCGTGTACACGCTGATGGGAAGATGAGGAGGAGGAGGAGGAGGAGGACGATGATGATGCTGAGCTATTCAGCACGTCTATGTGTGTGTGTGTGTGTGTGTGTGTGTGTGTGTGAGCGTTTGGAGAGTCAGCGCGCACCAACAGCCTGTGGTACGCGCGCGCGTGCTTGTATGTGTAACACTCTCTCTGCTCCTCCCCTTTAACTCTATTATTACTAAACACACAGCGCCACCTGTCGAGAGCGAGCGAGAGAGAGAAGGTAAAGCTGCATGAAGTTTCAACAGCAAAAATGAAAGTTTTGTAATGCAAGCTCATCAATTCTTTTTAATAAATAAATAAATACATTTTTAAAAAGTAATTTATAAAGATAATGAATTAAATGCACTCCATAAAAGTAATTAAAGTTTACGTAATAAAAAAAAAAATATATATATATATATATATATATATATATATATATATATATATATATATATATATATATAGTCAACCGGATTCGGGGCCGTTTCCAGATGAGACCGAGGACCGGTGCCTTGACACGACCACAACGCAGCCCTGTATCAGCAGAGATCGAGTCGACAAGATCATCCATTGTGAAGACATCATCAACACGACAGCCAGTGCCACAGTTTCCTCAAAATTATAATCACGATTATTAATCATGTTTATTCTATCAAAAGAGTAATGTAACTATGGCTATTTTGCAAGTTCTTTATCAACCTACACTTCACCCAAAAGGCCTGTAGGTGGCACAAAGACTTAAATTTGACCAACTATGATAACTTCGTTAGATGGTAAATCAATACAAAACATGGTTTTGGTGAGTGCTTTGTAATATGTATTCACATTAGATTTTAAAGCAACACAATTCGTTTGCAATAAGACAAACCAGATTCAAATTGCCCGGCAAATTCGTAAAGCAAAGAAAAATCATTTCTAGCTGATCAACATTATGAAAACTGGTAAAACCTTTAGGAACTTCAAAAGATAAAACAGCGAAATTCCTAATATTACTTCCAATATTTCCAAATTATGTTCATTTTCATAGAGTGGGCCAATATCGTGACGATTATTTAAAATCAATCGAGAGAAGCAGATATCGTTATCGTGATAAAATACGATTAATCGTGCAGCCCTAATTTAATTTAATTTGACTTGACATTTGATATTCAACAGTACCCTTGACATTTATTCAACAGTGCTTTTGATCTGCCTGCATTGACACTATTCTTTAAAAGGAAAAATTATATACCAATTATCAATGTAAAGCTGCTTTGACACAATCTGCATTGTAAAAAGCGCTATATAAATGAAGGTGACATTCACAGACAGCACGTTCTCTTTTGGCATGCTTGAATAGTTTAAAAGCATTTGCATGAATAAGAGCGTGATCATATATTGTAAAGCTAGCCAAAGGATGACAGAAAAAAATGGATGGTACGTTAATTGCGTTAAATATTTTTAATTATAATTTATTTTAAATTGTAAATATACTTCACAATATAACTGTTTTTGCTGTATTTTAGCATTTTTGAATTTCTTTTTGGAAAACTGGGACGCCATGTCATCCGGACTAAAGAGGACAAGGACAACCCAAGTTGTTATCAGCACTTAGTTCAGAAGCCTGCATCTCTGATGGTATGGGGTTGCATGAGTGCGTGTGGCATGGGCAGCTTACACATCTGGAAAGGCACCATCAATCAATGCTGAAAGGTATATCCAAGTTCTAGAACAACATATGCTCCCATCCAGACGTTGTCTCTTTCAGGGAAGACCTTGCATTTTCCAACATGACAATGCCAGACCACATACTGCATCAATTACAACATCATGGCTGCGTAGAAGAAGGATCCAGGTACTGAAATGGCCAGCCTGCAGTCCAGATCTTTCACCCATAGAAAACATTTGGCGCATCATAAAGAGGAAGATGCGACAAAGAAGACCTAAGACAGTTGAGCAACTAGAAACCTGTATTAGACAAGAATGGGACAACATCCCTATCCCTAATCTTGAGCAACTTGTCTCCTCAGTCCCCAGACGTTTGCAGACTGTTATAAAAAGAAGAGGGGATGCCACACAATGGTAAACATGGCCTTGTCCCAACTCTTTTGAGATGTGTTGATGCCATGAAATTTAAAATAAACTTATTTTTCCCTTAAAATGATACATTTTCTCAGTTTAAACATTTGATATGTCATCTATGTTGTATTCTGAATAAAATATTGAAATTTGAAACTTCCACATCATTGCTATTCACAATTTGTACAGTGTCCCAACTTTTTTGGAATCGGGTTTGTATTTATATATTAAATTCATGCACTGAATGGTGACAAGTTTCAACATCTAAAAAATACTTTCTCTTATTCATACAATACAGTAACCAAAATGTAACTGAAAACGATCATAATGTAAAAAAAATAAATAAATAATAATAATTATATATATATATATATATATATATATATATATATATATATATATATATATATATATATATATATATATATATATATATATATATATATATATACATTTTTCTCACAGCCAATTTATGTGAAAGATTAAACTAGAATGGCTGTATAAAATATTTGGTAAATATACATTAAACATTATAAGTTGAATATTGATTTCCCTTTTGGCAGCGCCTCAGATTCACATCCATTACATGACTGGCATCTACTGGTGATGATGTGCAAGTGCAGGAGAACATAAAAAAATTTTTTCAGGCTCACATCGCCATGGGCTTTATTGTGTTGTGTAATAGATAATAAAAATGGCATCAGAAAATATTTAGACCTTACAAAAACTGAAACCAGTCACTGTTTTATTGAAACATACCTCTTTCATTTTTTGTTTGTTGATTATTCACTTAAAAATAGCTTAATGACATTGGCAATACATTTTTTTCATACACTCTAAAAAATGCTGGGTTAAAAACAACCCAAGTTGGGTTGAAAATGGACAAACAAACCCAGCAATTGGGTTGTTTTAACCCAGCGGTAGGGTTAAATGTTTGCCCAACCTGCTGGGTAGTTTTATTTAACTCAACTATTGTTTAAAAATTACTGTATTGCTTAATTAAAATTAACCCAAAGTATGTTGGAAATGAACATTTATTAATGTTCAATGAATAATTATTAAACAATAAACATTTATTAAATTGCTTATTAATAAATTTATATTAATAAACTATTAAACTATTAAATTTATATTAATAAAATATTAAAGCTTATTAATAAACATTCACCTTTTGTCTATTATTGTTGTCTCTAATTGCATCTGGTTTTTAATTTCCCAACTATTTTGGGTTCATTTTAAGCTAGCCATATAGCAATTTTTAAATAATAGTTGGTTTAAATAAAACTACCCAGCAGGTTGGGCAAACATTTAACCCAACCACTGGGTTAAAACAACCCAATCGCTGGGTTTGTCCATTTTCAACCCAACTTGGGTTGTTTTTAACCCAGCATTTTTTAGAGTGTATACCAACAGCATTTCTAAACTGGCATTTTATTGGGTTGACAATAAATTAGTCAAACTGATACGTATTTATGCAGCCATTATATTTTAATTTGGAAGGAACTTGCACTGCATCCACAAAAGACTCATTCACAATATCAAGCTGAGGCATTGAACAATTTCCTTCCTCTTCCTCAGAACATCTGCAAGCTGCCTTACTGTGAGTTTTTGCAGACTCTGTATCTCAAATTAGGACTGTCACAATATTAGATTTTTCACACCACGGTTGCACGGTTATTGTGGCCAAAAGAATTCACAATATTGATATATTGCGATATCTATAGAATCCTTGGGGGGGGGAAATGCATCAGTCTAAGTAATTTTTGCTTTGTTTATTTAGTTTTTCTCTTTCAGGGTTGCTGCCATGGGCGTAGGTTTAGGGGGGGACGCTAGGTACTAGTCCCTATCAATATTTTGAGATGACAAATTTGTCCCCACCAATATTTAGCAAGCTCCTTTGAACTGCTATTTGGATCTTTGCACTGGTTTTTGGATCGATTCTAACGGCCAGGGCAGCGTTTCCCAAAAGCATCGTAAGCCTAAGTTGATCGTAGCTCCATTGGTTTCAATGGAGCTACGATCAACTTAAGCTTAAGCCGAGTTCAGACTGCACGATTTTCAAAGTAGTCGGGTCACTGTTCTTTTCACACTGCATGACTATCTTGGCCAGCATTCAGTCACTGCTGCGTTCATACTGCACGATGGATCGGCGACAGAAGGTTTCACACTGCATGACTTTACAATAGGAAGAATCGCCGACAACTCTGTCTGGCACGCAAACTATGTTTCACAACCAAACACACGCGAGATGTGACAAGGAAACAACGCGATATCACGCGTGCAAGACCGGAGTTATTATTATTATTATTATTATTATTATTATTATTAATATTATTATTATTATTAAAAACGGTAGCCCGCAAGAAGCTTGCAATACAAATTGCCTGTGTGCTGATTTGCAGCGAAAACAATAAAAAAGAAGAATATGGAGGAGGAAATGGTTGGGGAGACTGTGGAATGTGTGTTCTGCAACGAGAGTTGGAGGTAAATAAATAACTTTTAAATATGCTTCTGTTGCGGATGGTCAAGCAAATGTTTGTGCTTTGTTTCTGTTTGATAGAATTGTAATGTTTATCTGAAACGAAGCCATGCTTGCTGATATTGTGGTCTATAACTCCTCCCCGAACTCTCCGCTGCTCTGTATCCTGCTCTCTCATTGGCTGTCGGTCATCGCCGATGTAGTTTTCATTCACACTGCGTGATTGTCACTCGCGTGAACGAGCACCGATTTGCCTGTGATTTCGGGCATTTGTCGGCGATTTCTCAAAACCTGTCGGCGAGCCAAAATCGGGGCTAAAATCGTGCAGTCTGAACTCGGCTTTACGATGCTTTTGGGAAACGCTGCCCAGGACGACGACAGTACAAGAAACGCCGTAATTTGATTGGCGGCGGGGTATCTGACTGGCTACACGCGCGGGCCAGGACTACTTTTGCACTAGCAGCGAGCGGTTGGTGTGTGTGTGTGCGTGCGCGCGCGCATGTTGACGACGCCGACGGTAAAGCCGAGTTCAGACTGTGCTCGTTCACGCGAGTGACAATCACGCAGTGTGAATGAGCAAAGACGCGATCTGAGAGGATCGCCGACGAGTCGCCGACACCCGTGAGATATTTGGCATGCTAAATATCTGGACCTGTCGGCGATTCAAAATCCTGCTGTGTGAAAAGTGTTCTGACTGAAAACTACATCGGCGATGACTGACAGCCAATGAGAGAGCAAGATACAGAGCAGCGTGGAGTTCGGGGAGGAGTTATAGACCACAACATCAGCAAGCATGGCTTCATTCACATAAACATTACAATTCTATCAAACAGAAACAAAGCACAAACATTTGCTTGACCATCCGCAACAGCAGCACATTGAAAAGTTATGTATTTAGCTCCAACTGTCATTGCAGAACACACAATCCTTGTACTTTGCGTCTCCCCAAACATTTCCTCCATATTCTTCTTTTCTTTGTATTGTTTTCACTGCAAATCAGCGCACAGGCAATTCGTATTTCAAGCTTCATGCGGGCTACTATTTTTAATAATAATCCCACCGTGTGTCTCAATCAGCTCCCTAGTTCAGTAGTCAGGGCACTGATCAGGGTATCAGCCACATTCACTTTCATTATGTACTGATTCACTACCTAGGGAGCTAGGGAGCTGATTGAGACGCAGGACCAGTCTCACGTGAGAACTCTGGTCTTGCACGCGTTGTTTCCTTGTCAGGTCTCGCGTGTGTTTGGTTGTGAAACGTAGTTTGCGTGCCAGACAGAGTTGTCGGCGATTCTTCCTATTGTAAAGTCATGCAGTGTGAAACCTTCTGTCGCCGATCCATCGTGCAGTATGAACGCAGCAGTGACTGAATGCTGGCCAAGATAGTCATGCAGTGTGAAAAGAACAGTGACCTGACTACTTTGAAAATCGTGCAGTCTGAACTCGGCATAAGTTACCAGGGCTGTCTCTCTGCCACATACAAAGGCCAGAGTAAAAACATTTTAATATTCCGTTTTTTTTTTGCCCCTTTTTGTACTTTGTAGATGCCACCCAAGAAGAAGAAAGGGGACATAAGAAACTTTTTCATAAAGCAGAGTCAGAGTGTAAGTAGGCAAAATAACTAACGTTAGCTAGCCACACAAATAAACTAGCAGTAGTGACTGACCAGGCTTTCAAATGCAGATTCTACTGAGTGTAACCCAGTTCAGGTTATTAAGCACATTAACTCTTTTTCTTATGTAATGTGGTATTTATAAGGTTTTATGATCCAGATAGCAGAGATGGGACCAAGTCACACATGTGCAAGTCTTAAGTAAGTCTCAAGTCTTAACCTTCAAGTCTCAAGTAAGTCCCAAGTATTTTTTTCTTGGGCAAGTCAAGTCAAGTCAAGTCACAAGCTATGTCAAGTCAAGTCAAGTCAAGTCCTGTAGTAGGTCAAGTCAAGTCCAAGTCAAGTCACCTTATTATTGTAATTTTACGTGCAGAATCTGATCTTAATAAAGTGAAAAGACAAGATATAAGTAACTGTCAGTAAATTAAAATAATTAGGATTTGCATTGTAAATACTCATGTTCAGTAAAATACATCATGGAATCAAACAAAATTGTAACTTCATAAAATTATTTATTTTTCACTTCTGCCAACAGTGTTTGAAATGTTTTAAATTTTCAACATTGAGTCCATAAAACAAATAACAGCTTAACATCCAACAGACTCCTCTCTGAACACCTCCCTCTCTCTCTCTCTCTCAAACACAGTTTACATACAACATTAAACTTTGTTACATTTCTCCTCTCTCTCTCTCTCTCTCTCTCTCTCTCTCTCACAAGAGCTTTACTGACATGAAAGGAGCTTTTGTTGTAGTATTGTTGTTCAGAAAATGTACATTATTTGGCATATCACGGTTTCAATTTTAGTTCGTTGGTAAAATACAACTTAGAGACCATTTAAGCTTTGTAGGCCTATGTTTTTAAATTTTCGGTTTATGATGAAACGGTGGCGGCGGCACAGGGTCATTGGGAAACACTGAATGAATGTTTAGCTGACAAATGTGCTAAAGTTGTAATATCAGCTGCAGAGGCGCACCGACACTAAGTGGGGGCCCCAGGCAAAATTCATAAATGAGGCCCTTCTAAAAGATTTTATAGTTAAAATATCTTTGTTACCTAGTGACATATAACACAGTCAAAACACATAACAGAACAAATTGTTTTTAATTTACAAAATTCATCAACAAATCTTACTAATTAAATAATGTCAACTAAATAAATGTATTGATATTTATTTATATTAATGCGAGCTGGATAAACTAGGCAGGGCTCAATCCTTTGCTCAACGCTAAGGATTTTTTTCTACTGGCTCGGTCGGGCCAGTGGTTCAAATTTTTACTGGCCCCACAACAAAAAAAATTAATAAAAGTAAAAGACAAGAAAATGGGCCTATAAAATAAGCATATTTATTGTTTCCGTTGTCTTTGTTACATTTAACCTAAATAAATAGGGTTATGACACCAAAAGCTACTAGATTAATTTATATTATAAATATTGTTAGACAAATAAACAGTAAGTAATAAAAGAGTAACAAATAATCAAATTACGAGTAATAGCACAAATAAATACAACAGAACAAACATAAAAATTAAATAAATGGTGCTTTTCAAGTTTTTTATGTAGGTTTAAACAGGAGATTTCCAGGTACAGAAATTGTAATCTAATGTATAACTATAGAATTATAGAATAGATTAAGATTTATTAAAGTTAATCGGTCAAGAGCAGTTACAGATGCATAAAAATGTTTAATGTTGAAAATATAAAACGTTAAATAGCCTACTGTTATTTGAAATTATTAAAAAAAAATTAAGACACTTCAAATGTGAAATTAAACCCGCCAGTAGGTGGCAGCGAATCACTGTTAATGAGTGAATCATTGAGATTCAACCGATTCATTCAAACGGCTGAATCATTCAGGAAGTGTTGCTCAGAGACGCAAAACAATTCTGTGGACTTTGGAACTATTTTCGTTGGTGAAATAGCGCGAAACAGACGATTTGGTGTCTAAAATGTAAGTCACTTGATATTAAGTTCTTGTTCATTAAACTGTACGCTGAATAAAATCAATGATAATATTTGGAGAAAAACGGCGCTCTTTGTTTAATCGTCATGCTTCTTCATGCTTTTTTTTTCGCTTTTGCCTGCCAGACGTATATGTCCTCTTCATGTTTAATAAATTGAATTAGGCATTTTAATGTAAGTAAGCGCTGCGCCAGTTTGAATGCGGCGGCAAAAGCATAAACAGCGTAACGAGAGAGGGGTCCCGATGCAGAGATGTCGCTGCATCACTGCGTGTTATAATATTGATATTAACATTTCATATCATAACAAAAACCCTTCAACCGGACCGCTGCTCTGAGTGAGTGACAGGAGGCGTGTCTGTGTTCAACTGCGGTGTGCGTGAACTCGCTGTTGGAGAGAAGAGAGAGAAAGCGCTGCCGGTGTATGGATGCCTGTATGCAGTATATATTTTATATTCAAACTGAAAACATGATGTGATTTAACACTCAAGTCATTCAAGTCATCGTGTCTCAAGTCAAGTCAAGTCCCGAGTCTTTAACTTCCAAGTCCGAGTCAAGTCTCAAGTATTTTATTTTTTGTCAAGTCAAGTCACAAGTCATAAAAATAGCGACTCGAGTCGACTCGAGTCCAAGTCACCAAGTCACAAGTCCCCATGTCTGCCAGATAGTATCATAACAGTTTCTGTGTGCTCAGTTGATACATGAACTGCCCCTTTAAATGTTACGGTGAACTATAAAGTTTGTTTGTGATGCACTTGCTGAAAACGTGTTTTTGCCCAGCATGTTTGTTCCTCCTTTGGTGATTTGTTAATTTTTGACTTATTCCCGCCCTGATAAATATAGAAGAAGTCTGATTGGACAGAGGGGGAGAGAGCGAAAATTGCAGATGAGAGAAAGAGTGTTTGATGGGTCTTGTGAGTTATTAAGCCTAAATATAGAGAATTAACTGCTGAATAAGTGTGTTAACGACATATTTTAGATTAAGTAAGTGTTGGGGAAACCTGTCTTTATTTTTATTGTGCTTTTACACTCAGTAGAAGAGTTAATCGTAAATCTATTTTTTCGGACTTTTTTCTAAGAGCACCATAACATTTCATTCCTTACTGTGTGTGAAGGCGAGCGAGAAACCAGACAGCTGACTGGTTATTGACTGCAAGAGACATTAAAGTCTAGTTTATTCGTGGAGGAGACTGATTTCTGAGAACAGAAACTTCTGAGCGAGGCCGCACACTATATCCTCGCTGTTTACGTGAGAGACTTGCGGCGCCCTTCTGCCGACTGCCGGGGGGAGTTGAATCTCTGGGCGAGGCCGCACGCGATATCCATTCCTCGTTGCTCATCCGGGAGAGATTCACGCCGCCCTTCTGACGACTGCCGGGGACACGATGATTGGCCGCTTCCAAGGAGGAAATTGCGGAGTTCAGCTGCCTAAAAAAAGGCGTTCAGGTGATCTGTTGTTTGTTTGGCTCATTGAGTGAAGAGGCCATTTGTTGTTTTCTAGGCCCCGACGCTCCCCAGCAACGTTACAGGCCTGCAACGGGTGGGTTGTGTTACTGGTGTGTGTGTGTGTGTGTGTGGGCCCACATAACTGTTAAACTAATCTTTTACGTTCTACTTTGGTATTTCACACTGTTGGTTGGGGTTATTGTTACCAACTAAGTGTATTATGAGGTTTTGATTTTCCCTCATCTAATTCTTACCGTGTCTGGTGTTGTTAATATTGGTAATTGAGTACCATCTTTATGAAGTTCATTAATTTGGATTATATAAGATTTTCTTATGTTGAGAATTGCTGTACCGGTATTTTAAAAGGTATGTAGCAAAAGTAATATACACAACAGTCCTTTATTAATTTTTTTGAATCTTTATTGACACATAATATCCACTCATTTCTATATTTCCCTATTGTTATAAATAAATTTTAGTGTTAATATTTTCATACTTACCCTTTGTGTTGATTGAAGTTATTCTTGTTTGTCGGAGGGTTCTTGCTGTATATAAATATTATTAAATGAGTATAAGCCTAAATACTTTGAGTTACAATAGCCATATAGGGTAATAGGGGGAATATTAATTTATAGTCGGGAGACATCTGTCAGAACCCGGTGCTCCGCCCTATTAAAGGTTAAGGGTAGGGGGCGCTACACAATTTGGGGGCTCGTCCGGGATTCTACTTCCTGTTACCCTGATGAAGACACAATATACAGTGAAAACCAGAGCTGTGTTATATATTAATCTTCAATAGGTCAATTAATTATTATCTGCCTGAAGTTTCAGCATGGTCGTTGGAAGTAGCCCTCTTCTGCACGCTGAACTCTCCAAGTGGTGTAAGGAGGCAGAGATTGAGGAGACTCATGCCATACTGTTGATTGGCGTACCTGCAACTACTGAAGTGGCAATTATTGAAGATACTGTTCAGACTGTAAAAGTCTTGGGAAGAGTGCGGGTTAGAGATTCGAAATTGGGGCCAAGTCCTGGTACCCTCTTGGTGCTATGTGAGTGTCGTGAGGTCATCGACCCTGCCCGTATCCCAGCTGAACTGCAGCGGCCAGATGGAGAAGAGTCATGGAAAGTTGTCGTGGTACCTGTTGATGTTTCAGCCTCTGAGTTTTCCAAGAAATTGTCAAAGTTCTTAACGGATGAAGGAAAGTCTAAAAAATGACGAAGAATAATGGAGAGTGTGAAAGGGCCTGCTCTTGACATTATCAAAGCTGTTCGATTTTCAAGTCCAGAGGCAAGTGCTTCTCAATACCTTGAAGCTCTAGAAAACACATTCGGAACCTCTGAGTCAGGGGAGGATCTATACTTTGCCTTTCATCTTTTACGTCAATTCCCTGGGGAAGCTTTGTCAGACTTTCTGCGTAGGATGGAGAAATCCTTGACTAAAGTTGTACAAAGAGGAGGATTAAGTCTCCAGATGATGGACAGAACAAGGGTTGAACAGCTGATTAGAGGTGCGGTTGAGTCAGATCTGATGCTTCTGCAGTTAAGACTGAGGGAGAGAAGAGAACAGCCACCCACTTTCTTAGAACTGCTAAATGAAATCAAAGAAGCGGAAGAGAACGAAGCTGCTCGCCATAAAATCAATACATCTGTGAAGCCCATACAGCTGAAGCAGGATGATAATGTAAACCGACAACTCCAAGCAGAAATTCAGGAGCTAAAATCCAGATTTGGGGAAGATCCAAACCCCGTTTCTGTTTCCTCCATGAGGGTTGATCAGAAAGACAAGCCGGAGAAGAAAAGAGTCGACACACATGGAGAGTCTGAAGTACAAGTATTAAAGAGGCAAGTTCAACAACTGCAACAACAGCTAGCAGTCATGAGTATTAGTTCCACTACTCAGTCACACCAAGCTCAGTCAAATCCCAGGCCTGTTCCAGTTTCAAGTAGAGAAAGGCCAGTAAAGCACAACAATGATTTCTTCTGTTATCGGTGTGGAGAGGATGGACACATCGCTACCAAGTGTCAGTCGCCTGAAAATAACTCACAAGTAATACAGAAGTTGTTACGTGCTCTCCGAAAAGCTAAGACTGAAAGGAACCAAATGACTGGAAACAGTGCCACTTCTAGCAGTCTAGACTGCTTCTCTAAAAAGAGTCAAACTGAGGTCTGTGGGGTGAGTCAACTTCCCAGAGGATTAGTGGGCCCTGCCTCAACCATTTCCGTGGAGCTGAATGGATGTCCCTGTCAAGCGTTACTGGACAGTGGGTCCCAGGTCACCATTGTATTCGACCAGTGGTATTCCAAATACTTATCGCAGATACCCATCCATCCACTCACTGGATTGTCCATTTGGGGACTGAGCTCTTCTAGTTATCCATACAAGGGATACATCATAGTGGATGTTTTGCTTCCTGTTTCCCTCACAGGGATGAAAGAGTCAGTCTCCATTCTTGCTTTGGTCTGCCCAGAACCTCAAGGTCCCCAGCAAGTTCCGGTAATAATTGGCACCAACGCAAGCTTCTTTCAACGTCTGACCATGCTCAGTCAGGACTCTGGTGTATCAAACCAAGCACACTCACTGAGGATTCAGTCGTCACTCCTCAAACCCTGTTTACACCAGGTTCAGGGAAAAGTGGAAGTCACCGAGCCAGTGGAGGGACAGGTCAAGTGGAAAGGACCAGGAGCCCTAACTATCCCTTCAAGGAGTGAAGTGTATGCTATGTGTAAAGTGGAGTGTGAGAAGCCATTGAGAAAAGACATATTTCTCGTGGAAACGCCAATGGATAGTCAGCTTCCAGCTGGACTGTTTATCCCTCCAACTGTTCTGCCTTATTCCGCCATTGATGAGAACAAATTCAGAGTGCTGGTTTGCAATGAGACCTTCAAAGACATCAGCATCCCCACTGACACAGTCATTGCTAAAGTTTTTCCCACGGATACAGTCACAGTTACCTCAAATGTTCCAACTGATCCGAAGAGGATAGATCCCAAAGTGTTCAAGTTTGGTGACTCTCCTATTTCTGCTGATTGGGAGAAAAGGCTTAGAGAGAAGTTAGCTGAGCACAGAAATGTGTTTTCCCTTGAGGAGTGGGATGTGGGACGAGCCAAAGGTGTGAAACATAACATCAGACTGAGTGACAGCAGACCATTTAGGGAACGATCCAGACGTGTTGCACCTGCAGACATTGATGACGTGAGGCGACACATAAAAGATCTGTTGGCTGCAGGTATCATAACAGAATCCAGGAGCCCTTATGCCTCGCCAATAGTTATTGCTCGAAAGAAAAATGGAACAATCCGCATGTGCATAGATTACCGGACTTTGAATTCCAGAACAATTCCTGACCAATACACCACTCCCAGGATAGATGATGCTTTGGACTGTCTGTCCGGAAGTAAATGGTTCTCTGTTTTAGACTTGCGTAGTGGCTATTACCAGATTGAGATGGCTGACGAGGACAAAGAGAAAAAAGCGTTCATCTGTCCTCTGGGTTTCTACCAGTTTGAACGCATGCCACAGGGGATTACGGGGGCTCCAGCCACATTTCAGCGGCTGATGGAGAGAGCTGTTGGCGATATGCATCTTCTCCAGGTCATCGTATATCTGGATGACCTCATTGTCTTTGGGCGTACCCTGGAAGAGCATGAGGAACGGCTGTTGAAAGTGTTGGGTCGCCTGGAAGAATATGGGCTCAAAGTGTCTATAGATAAGTGCCAGTTTTGTCAGCCACAAGTCAAATATGTGGGACATATTGTATCGGCTGCCGGCATAGCTCCTGATCCTGAGAAGGTGAAAGTCGTGTCTCACTGGAAGATGCCACATGATCTGAAATCCCTGAGGTCCTTTCTTGGCTTTTGTGGGTTCTACCGTCGCTTTATCAAGAACTACTCTGCCATCGTGAGACCCCTGACTGACTTGACCAAAGGTTATCCTCCTGTCAAAAGTCACAATAAAGTTGTCCAGAAAGGGAAGTATTATAGTGAGTCAGAGCCGTTTGGTGAGCGTTGGGACCAAAAGTGCACAGAAGCCTTTCATAACATCATTCATTGCCTTACGCATGCTCCAGTACTGGCATATGCAGATCCAGCTAAGCCCTATGTTCTACATGTTGATGCAAGCCTGAGTGGTTTAGGCGCCGTGTTGAATCAGGAACATCTAGACGGACTGAGACCTGTCGCCTATGCAAGCCGTAAACTGAGTGCTGCTGAGCGCCACTATCCCATTCATCAGTTGGAATTCCTGGCACTCAAGTGGGCTGTTGTGGATAAGTTCCACGATTACCTGTACGGAGCAAAGTTCACAGTTAGAACGGATAACAATCCCCTCACCTACGTTCTGACAAGTGCAAAGCTTAGTGCTACTGGGCATCGATGGCTGGCTGCCTTAGCCACTTATGACTTTAGCCTTCAGTACAAACCAGGTCGTCATAACATTGATGCGGATGTATTGTCGCGCTATCCCCCTCCCACTGACCTGCCGCAAGAATGGGTGGACCTACCAAGCTCTGCAGTAAGGGCCATCTGTCAGCTTGCCGATACTCACCACTCCGATGAATCCTGCAGTAGACTGGTGGATCAGTTGGGTGCTACTTCAGAAGTCATTCCTTCTGCATATGTATGTCCAGTACAGCTGGAAATGGGACACAAGGAGCAGTTGTCAAACTCTGACTTGAGACTAGCACAAGAGCAAGACCCCATCATTGGACAGGTGAAGCAGGAAGTGGAGAAAAGGCATATACTTACCACTACAAAGAGTTCTAACCCCATTGAGACTCTCTTACGGCAACAGGGTGCAAAGTTGAGCAGTCGCCAAAACCTCTTGTACCGAATTACAAAAAGCACCTGCGGGAGAAAGAGACAACAACTAGTTTTACCAGAAAAGTACCGAACCCAGGTGCTACATTCACTACATGATGAATCTGGTCACCTGGGAATCGAGAGAACGACAGAACTTTGCAAGGATCGTTTCTACTGGCCACGCATGAACAAAGACGTGGAGCAGTATGTGAAGGAATGTGGACGATGTATCGCTAGGAAGACTTTACCTCAAAGATCTGCTTACTTGAATCACATCACGAGCAGTGGCCCACTCGATCTGGTCTGCATCGATTTTCTGTCCATCGAACCTGACTCAAAGGGAATTTCCAACGTTCTGGTTGTCACAGATCATTTCACCCGCTATGCGCAGGCATATCCCGCCAAAGACCAGAAAGCGTTAACTGTGGCCAGGATCCTTGTTGAGAAGTTCTTCATACACTATGGTTTGCCAGCGCACATTCACTCTGACCAGGGGCGTGACTTTGAAAGTAGGCTCATCAAAGAACTCCTTGGAATCCTGGGAATTCGCAAATCACGGACTTCTCCTTACCACCCTCAAGGAGACCCGCAGCCAGAGCGTTTTAATCGGACTCTTCTTTCCATGCTGGGAACCCTGGATCCTGCCAGGAAGAACAGGTGGAGCCAAAGCATCAGTCAGTTGGTGCATGCGTACAACTGTACCAAAAACGAAGCAACTGGTTACTCACCTTATTATCTGTTGTTTGGGAGAGAGGCGCGTCTTCCAGTAGACGTATGCTTCGGGACTTCAGTGGCTGGGGAGAGTGGGATGAAACACCAGCAGTACGTCGAAAGAATGAAAAAAGAACTGCAACATGCATATCAGTTAGCCTCTGAGAGTTCCCTGAAGACACAGCAAAGGAACAAGAGACTGTATGACTGTAAAGTGAAACATCAGACTTTGGAGAAAGGAGACCGGGTGCTTATAAAGAACCTAGCCGTCACCGGAAAGCACAAGTTACAGGATCGCTGGAACTCCTTACCCTACCTCGTCATGGAGAAGCTGCCTAACTTACCTGTGTATAGGGTAAAACCAGAGGCTGGCACAGGGAGTGTCAGGACATTGCACCGAGACCATTTGTTACCTATTGGGGATAGAGTGAGGATGTACTTACCTGATGAGAGGATGGATGTCCAGCGTCCAGTGGTAACCAGGGCAAGACCTGTGGAGAGAACACAAAGAGAGCAATCAGCACAAGATCATTGTGGTTCAATAGATCACTCTGATAGTGATGACAGTAGTGTGAGTGGGTACTTCCCAGTTCCACAAGGGAGACCAGTCCGGCAGATGCACACCCCCACCTTAAACGCTGAGAACGTACAGATCCATAAAAGCCATGAAAGAGTTCCTTATCAACTGGAAGCAATAGGAGATCTATCTGAGGGTGAGGCAGAAAGCATATCTCTGCCAACCACTGATCAACGGGAGGATCTAGTAACAGAAGATGGAGATGGGCAATTCCTGAATGCCCCAAAAGAGACTGAAAAGACAGAAACTGAAAGAGTTGATCTTCGTCCAAAGAGAGAAGTAAAACCAGTGAAAAAAACTGAGTTATGATGAACTGGGGCAACCTACGGACAGACCCTTAACCATTGTATATAGGGGTATGGTGGTGCAAGTTGAAGATTTCCCAAGAAAAAATGCTTGCAAAACATTGTGGTGCCACCCTATTGCCCAGTGTCCCCAGTGTTCTAGTTTGAGGGCAAAGGAAACATCTAGAGCCATAATACTGATGTAGTGGGCTAGTCTCATGGGGACATGAGTCATTAAGAAGGGGGAGAGTGTAACCCAGTTCAGGTTATTAAGCACATTAACTCTTTTTCTTATGTAATGTGGTATTTATAAGGTTTTATGATCCAGATAGTATCATAACAGTTTCTGTGTGCTCAGTTGATACATTTATGAACTGCCCCTTTAAATGTTACGGTGAACTATAAAGTTTGTTTGTGATGCACTTGCTGAAAACGTGTTTTTGCCCAGCATGTTTGTTCCTCCTTTGGTGATTTATTAATTTTTGACTTATTCCCGCCCTGATAAATATAGAAGAAGTCTGATTGGACAGAGGGGGAGAGAGCGAAAATTGCAGATGAGAGAAAGAGTGTTTGATGGGTCTTGTGAGTTATTAAGCCTAAATATAGAGAATTAACTGCTGAATAAGTGTGTTAACGACATATTTTAGATTAAGTAAGTGTTGGGGAAACCTGTCTTTATTTTTATTGTGCTTTTACACTCAGTAGAAGAGTTAATCGTAAATCTATTTTTTCAGACTTTTTTCTAAGAGCACCATAACATTTCATTCCTTACTGTGTGTGAAGGCGAGCGAGAAACCAGACAGCTGACTGGTTATTGACTGCAAGAGACATTAAAGTCTAGTTTATTCGTGGAGGAGACTGATTTCTGAGAACAGAAACTTCTGAGCGAGGCCGCACACTATATCCTCGCTGTTTACGTGAGAGACTTGCGGCGCCCTTCTGCCGACTGCCGGGGGGAGTTGAATCTCTGGGCGAGGCCGCACGCGATATCCATTCCTCGTTGCTCATCCGGGAGAGATTCACGCCGCCCTTCTGACGACTGCCGGGGACACGACTGGATGATTGGCCGCTTCCAAGGAGGAAATTGCGGAGTTCAGCTGCCTAAAAAAGGCGTTCAGGTGATCTGTTGTTTGTTTGGCTCATTGAGTGAAGAGGCCATTTGTTGTTTTCTAGGCCCCGACGCTCCCCAGCAACGTTACAGGCCTGCAACGGGTGGGTTGTGTTACTGGTGTGTGTGTGTGTGTGTGTGGGCCCACATAACTGTTAAACTAATCTTTTACGTTCTACTTTGGTATTTCACACTGTTAGTTGGGGTTATTGTTACCAACTAAGTGTATTATGAGGTTTTGATTTTCCCTCATCTAATTCTTACCGTGTCTGGTGTTGTTAATATTGGTAATTGAGTACCATCTTTATGAAGTTCATTAATTTGGATTATATAAGATTTTCTTATGTTGAGAATTGCTGTACCGGTATTTTAAAAGGTATGTAGCAAAAGTAATATACACAACAGTCCTTTATTAATTTTTTTGAATCTTTATTGACACATAATATCCACTCATTTCTATATTTCCCTATTGTTATAAATACATTTTAGTGTTAATATTTTCATACTTACCCTTTGTGTTGATTGAAGTTATTTTTGTTTGTCGGAGGGTTCTTGCTGTATATAAATATTATTAAATGAGTATAAGCCTAAATACTTTGAGTTACAATAGCCATATAGGGTAATAGGGGGAATATTAATTTATAGTCGGGAGACATCTGTCAGAACCCGGTGCTCCGCCCTATTAAAGGTTAAGGGTAGGGGCGCTACATGTGGAAAATAGTATTAACTGGTGATAGTATGTGTTACCCAGGATGATAGAATGCTACGTTAGCAAGTAACTGAATGTCAATTAGCCTGTACCTTAACTTAGAATCTTGCAGTCAACATAAACGGTGGATCTGAGACATTTTTTGTTTCCTACATTCTGTTTATGTAATGTATTTGTGAGTGTAGCCTACCCTACATGCAGAGAAATAAAAGGGAAACCATCCACAGTTTAATGAAGAACTGATATTGCTAGACACATGTGCTGGAAAAACTTGTTGGCAATGTTAAAAAGGCAAAAGTTAACACTTGGTTATTCAAATATAATGAATCATTATTTAATTGATAATATCCAATAACACTATCTGGTAGGAGGGTCAAACTTGCTAGCCATAGGATAGACTACAAAATTAATTAACCATTTTGTATGCAGGAAAGACAGCATCAAACCACAACAGATTTACAATTACATTTATTCATTTAGCAGACACATTTATCCAAAGCAACTTAGAATTGAGAACAATAGAATCAGTAAATCTAGGACAACAATATGCAAGTGTTATGACCCTTCCCAGTTTAATCTAATGCACTATTTTTTTTTTTATTTTTGTTATACTAATCAATGTTATATAGTTCAATAAGAGTTAATAGTTCAACAATAGTTCCTTGTGGCAGAGTATTTTTTGTTAGTGTAAATACTAATGTACATAATTTCTGTTAATAAAACGTTTGGTTGTGCAGCATTACACAGTCTCAGGTTTTTATTTTTATTTTTTGAGAGTGCATTTTTGAGATTATACAGTTATACTAGCTCTTTAGGGACAGTATACAGGATGGTATATCGGGGTCAGGAATCCTAACTCAGGATACAATATAATGAGATGAAGTAGATTCACTTTTGTATTGTGATATTCTGTATTGCCAACAGTCTGAAATAAAAAAAGGAAATCACCATTAAATCACTGGTATCTTACAACAAAAGAATTCCGGGGGGGTGTCCCCACCAAAGCTGAGACCAAACCTACGCCCATGTCTCTATGGCTCTGATGCACACCACTTCTGAAGTGCGTGTTACGTCATTGGTCGCGTAGCAACCTCTGTACACACAGAAGTCTAAAAAGAAAGAAGTGAATTAAACGTGTGAAGCTAAACGGGTGCGTTGGATGAAAAAACAATTGAAAGCATCGTAAATATCATATAAAACAATGGTTAAACAAACTATTCAAATCTTTGCCCGTGTGAAACCGACGAAGAAACCCACCGCGGTGAGTTTTTATTATTATTATTATTATTATTATTTTTTTTTTTTTGCGTTTGTGTACTGTGTATTGAACAACTGATCGGTTTGCACATATAATCTTACATCTGTGCAGCAACTATTGTGCAATTCTCATAGCACTTGTATCTGTATAGCCTAGTCGTGTTATTTACGTTTTATATCTCAATATCTATCTAAAGAATTAATAAGAGTTAATAAGAGTTCAAAGTTCAGCCGCTCGAATCCTGTCTGGAAACAGGACAAGGGATCACATCACTCCTCTCTTGGAGTCTTTACATTGGCTCCCTGTCAGATTTCGTGTTAATTTTAAAATCCTGATGCTTACTTATAAAGCTTTGCATGGTTTGGCTCCTCATTATCTCTCTCTGCGCTTTTAGCCACCTACACACCTGTGCGTGATCTCCGCTCCTCGGAACCTGGCCTTTTAATCGTTCCACACACCCGTTTAAAATCTATGGGTGATAGGGCGTTTTCTTCAGTTGCTCCTAGACTTTGGAATTCGTTGCCTACTCAGATTAGGCAAGCAGAATCCCTTAGTGTTTTTAATTCTTCCCTTAAAGCTTATTTCTTTAGGGTAGCTTTTAGATGATTTTTTTAATAATTATTAAATTTCTCATTTACTTGTTTTTGATAGTACGTTCTTATTTGGTATTTGTTTTTATATCTTACTTATTTTAAAGTATTGTTTGTATAATTTTATGTTTTGTTTAATCTTTTTGTGAAGCACTTTGAGATGCTACTTTTTAAAGGCGCTATAGAAAATAAAGTGTACTATTATTAAGAGTTAAATGCATGTGTTTTCTTTTAAAATGTAGGTGCTGCAATGTCTAATATCTCATTTCTTGTAATTATATACACTGAAAAACTGGTGTAGGATTTACTACTCCAATAATCATAGTCCAGTTAGTCCAATAATATTAGTTATTACAACTGATTTATGTAGATCAGTGGTCATTACCCCCAGCAGTCATAGCCTACAGAAGCAAATGTAAGAATATAAGAATGTCACATGCATTACAAAAACCTCTGTGAACACAAATCCTCAAGATCTCTTCTGTGCAGCATCTATTTTACATAGCATTTCTGTCTGTAAATATGGCCCGTGTTATTTACATTTTACATTATTCAGAGTTAATAATAGTAAAATGCACATGTTCTAGAATGTTGGTGCTGCATTGTCTAATGTCCTGTAATTTTACAGACGTGTGTGTGTGTGTGTGTGTGTGTGTGTGTGTGTGTGTGTGTGTGTGTGTGTGTGTGTGTGTGTGTGTGGCTAACAAGTCTAATAATCAGAGATCTTGAGGGTTTGTATTCATGGCTATACTCTGTACTTAAGTCATAATATCGATGTGATTTAAACCAGATTGTTTTTTATTTTCTTCTTTAGGCTATGGCTGTAATATGAATATAGTGATAAAGTCACAACTGCAGAATCATAAAATAGAGTGATTTACCGTTCTTATGTCTGTACCAGCAAGTCTAGATTATGTGTACTCATGCTTAAACATCCCCTTTACAGGACTACTCTGTGGACTGTGAGGAGCAGGACAGTAATTTGGAGTTTGTGGTTCCCAGAGACTTGGCAGATGGTTTTATCAACAATAAGAGGGAAAACTACAAATTCAGGTGATGTGAAGAAAAATTGAGAGAGATTTAAAGGGGCTCTATGTAAGATTTTTACTTTAATAAAGCATAAAAATACCTTAATATGTTTGCAGATATTTAGGAAACATGCTAAGTTCACCTACTTGTTTCTCAGAAAAACAATGCTACAGCCAGATATTCTACTTTGAAAATGTGCGTTCCATGTCGGCATGTCTGTTTTTGTTTTGGTCTGTGCGAAACCTCGTGCTGCCAGTATATCCAATAGTATTTCGACATCACAGGTTGCCAGTTGGCGCAAAACACCGCGTATTGCAGCCATGGAGACCAGCAAACAAACTGGGTCAGAGAATCAGGCAATAACGTCAGCTGCGTGTTCTCGCTCTCTTCTCTGTCACGGTGAAGTGACACACACCCGCGCGGGCGCCTCCTCTCTCTCACTCGTCGTCTCATTCGCTCCGGTTAAGTAGTGCTTGTATTTTGCATAATTTTAGTCATTCCCGCAGGTCTCGCGCTCACACCGAAAGCGTGTGCACTACTGATCCAGTGGAGCGAACAAGCCATGCTCAGTCTCAAACAGAGACAGAAATCAAACAGAGTCACAAGTACCGTAATAAACTACAAAAGTATGTCAAAACCAGCGGCACAGGCAATCTTGGCGAGTACACAGATAAACACTGTCAGTTTTTAATCGTTAAATAGCTAAGAAAGTGAACTCATGTTGTGTGTAACAGTATTGGGTCCGTTGAACACCGTTCATAGACTCTTAAAGGGACAGCAGTCCAATATTCCTGCTGCTGTCTGTCATGTTAATCAAAGAACAAAAGACAAAGAAAATCACTTTCTGCTCTTGACTGAATACATTTTATAACTTTAATGGTAAGAATTATTTGCAATAAAGACTACAGAAATTAAGGTAACCAATGCAAAATAACACAATGTGTTATTTTACATTTGATTACTTTAATTTCTGTAGTATTTCTTACCTGAATAAAAACCCAGTTAATCTGAAAAACTTAGTTTCATAGCTCTCTTTATTCTATTGCATTTATTTGAGCTGTTTATATTTTATTACTGACTTTTACTTTTTTTTTTAATGAAAATAAAAACTCTGCATTGAAGAAAAGTAGATTTTTGTTTGTATATGTTGTCATTTATAGTTCTTAGAAAGAAAATCGGAATCGGCAAAAAATATGTATTGGCCGATCACACTAACAAAAAATAATCGGAAATCAGAAATCGGAATCGGCCAAGAAAATTGCAATCGGTGCATCTCTACTAAAAAGCCTCTGAATCCATCTAAATATCTCTATGAACAACAGCATATCAAAACAGATACATCAACTGGTAACACTTCACTTGAAGGGATGTGCATAAGACTGACATGACACCTTCATAATCATGACATGACACATGTCATGAATATGAAGGAGGTTTTATGAATGTTTATGACAACTGTCATTAAGTGTCATTCGCTCTGTTATGTCATTTTTAATACAAAGATGACATTGTTTGAGATGTCCGAGTTATGACAACTTGACATAAACCAATACATCGTAACCTGTCAGTGTCTTTGTCATGACAACTTGACATCATTTAGCTTTATGGGTTAACATTACATTAAACTGTCATGTGGTTGGTTTTGACATTGGCTGTCATGAGGCCATTATAATAGTGTCATGAATATGTATCTTGAGCTCAAGTACAGTGGTACAAATTGAACTTGTCATTAAAATGTCATTAAGTGACAATACTCTGACAAATAATTTTATAACAGCGTCATGACTATTTTTCATTTCATGTTTTTTTTGTTTTTGTTTTTTGTTTTTTTAAGTTTCCACCAACAGAAGGTCAGATAATAGACAATTTCAAATTTCTTAAAAAAGATGACACTGTTATAAAATAATGGTAACACTTTATTTTAGGGTCTTTTAACTAGTTGCTTATTACTATTAGCATTCATATGGCTAAAATATTGGCTATTTATTAGTACTTATAAAGCACATATTAATGCCTTATTCTGCATGACCTTATTCTACATTCTTAATCCTACCCAATACCTAAACCTAACAATTAACTATAATAAGCAGTAAATTAAGAGTTTATTGAGGGAAAAGTCATAGTTAATCGTTTATATATGTGTTCCCTATACTGAAGTGTTACCAAAATAATGTAATGTAATGTTAACCCATAAAGCTAAGTAGTTTTTTAAGTTTGATAATTAATCTGCTATGTCATGTTTATGACAGGTTATGATGTTTTGCTAATGTCAAGCTGTCATGACAAAGACACTGACAGGTTATGATGTATTGGTTTATGTCAAGTTGTCGTAACAAAGACATCTCAAACAATGTCATCTTTGCATTAAAAATGACATAATTGAGCGAATGACATTTAATGACAGTTGTCATAAACATGCATTAAGCCTCCTTCATATTCATGACACATGTCATGTCAAGATTATGAAGGTGTCATGTCAGTCTTATGCACACCCCTTCAAGTAAAGTGTTACCCATCAACTCATCAGCTTACAGTGTGCAAGTCTCCTCAGCTTTCATTGTCAATTGCACTCCCTATTGTTGCTGGCAACCATATGCTGTAAAAGCTGGCAACCTGCGTCTTTGAATGAGGGGGCGGGCCAAACAATATTTTGAATTTGGACTGCAGTACTTATTTTGAACACTGGGTGTCATTCCTACAGAGAGCCCCTTTAATATTATGGAATTATATATATGGAATGTTAATTTCACAAACATGATCTGTGCTATTAATATCCTTGCAAGCTTAATAAAGTTTAATTTTGCATATGAAGGGTATATTTGCTGTGCCCACAATGTATAAAAACATGAAAGTGTATTTTTCTCTCTCTGCAATCTGAACATCCTGCTGATTCTCATTTTATCCTATTTCTCTTGGGACATCTCTTATTTAAGGATGGAGTAAATAAAATAAATAAATAATAAAAGAAAGAAAGAAATTGCTGGATAAAACCGATGTTTTAAAACATGTTAGATGGATTTAGAGCAGATTAGGCATATAGATATGCAACCAAACTTTAAGTAAAAGCAAAATTTGGATTTATTCATCTTTAAACAACCCATTTCCACTAATTCTTCACTTTAGGTTTCAGAAGGTTTTTGACCAAAGAGCCAGTCAAGAGGAAATCTTTGAGACCATTGCCAAGCCTGTTGCTGATAAGTGAGTTGACATTTTTTCTTCTCTGAAAAGAAAGCTCAAGCATGCTTTTAAAGCATAACATTTCACAAACACATTTCATTTTAAATGAGAAAACAATAGATATGTATACTATTAAAAATTAAGAAAAAAGTATTTGGACACAAATGTGATGAAACATGCCAGTAGTTAATGTATTGTACTACACCTTTAGGACACGTGCATTCAGTAAAAAGACCTTGTGACTAAATTAAGGATCACTTACATTGATATTTTGTTATCTATGCAATAAAGCATTGTTTGTATGGCTTATTAGGGGTGTAACGGTACATGTATTCGTCCCAAACCGTCACGGTATGGATGTCACAGTTAACCGCCAACAATCTTTCAAATTATGTCCATTTTATCATGAAATTCAAACAATAAATGCAGTTTTGAAACTTTTTGCCATGGCATAACAGATCGTTGTATAGGCGCCTCAGTTCAAGCAGCAGCGTGGAGCGCGAGTGAAGGTGATCATCCCTTCCTCTTTACTACTATTTACAAAATGAACATGAATGAACATCAGGGGACATATGTATAAGTAGGGGTGGAAATCGTAAGAAATTTTCCGGTTCTGCCTAACGATTCTGGTTCCAGTTCTGGTTCCATTAAAATAATTAAACAACTAATAAAAAATAGTAGTAAGGGAAAAATTCACAATACTTGACTCAAACAGTCCTTTTTTTGTTTATTATACTTGTAAAATGAGTTTAACAGACTGCTAATCTCATATTTGCTAACATTTTACAATAAGGTTCATTAATTAAGTTCATTAATTAATGTTAACTACATTAACATGAACTAATAATGAACTGCATTTCTACAGCATTTATTAATCTTTGTTAATGTTAATTTCAGCATTTACTAATACATTATTAAAATCAAGAGTTGTATGTGTTAACATTAGTTAATGCACTGTGAAGTAACATGAACAAACTATGAACAACTGTATTTTTATTAACTAACATTAACAAAGATTAACAAATACAGTAACAAATGTATTACTCATGGTTAGTTCATAAATAAACCTTATTGTAAAGTGTTACCACAAATCAGACAAGATGTTTGAACACACATGTAAGATCCAGACAGGTGAAACAGAATATTTTGTAAGTTAGATTCATAAAGACTTGTTTCTGAAATAATGATTCAGTGATAAACACATTTTTAATAGTAATTTTGTTGCCACCTAGTGGCGTAACAGTGCAATCGATACAGTCATTATTTGAAGTTCAGTTACTTTCAGAAGGTAATTTATTATATTTTGATCGGTAACATCAGCACTTCTATCTGAATAATAAACTTTTGTATACTTCTGTTATAATTGGAATATTTGTCATGCAGAAATAATGATACTGTGCGTTTGAAAAGATTGTTTGTGAAGCTGTTTATATCTACACATGACAACTCTCTTTAGATCAACGGCAGCGCGAACGCAGATTTGAATGTCACGATTTTATTTTTGTCAAAGGTTTAATATACAGGTGAATCGTTGTCATTTAGGAATTAGATCATGTGGGTGATGAAATCGAGAATGTGATCTTTTAAAGATTAATCGTGCAGATTTGTGCAGCTTTGTTCACTCTCTCTCTCTCTACATTATTGAAATCTGAGGGTTCCCAACCCTTTGTATAAGACTACTCAGAGTAAAATTTTAAGTGTCAAAATTCTAAAAATGATGTAATTTTACTCTTATTCCTAGAATTAAGAATAAGTGTGATTCATAAATGTCCCTAAAGGCTGGAATACACTACACGACTTTTGCCCCGACTTTTTTTTTTTAGGAACATGTCAACACAAAATAGATCAAAAACATCCTTTCAGTCTCTGGTGGTGCAGGTCCTTCCACTGGTGTAGGTGGTGTGTTCACCATCAGTTCTTCTGTTGAACCTATTAAGCTCACCAAATTAATCGTACCTATTAAGCTCACCAAAATCTATATTGAGACATTTTTAGTGCACATGTGTCACGTTCCCGTTCATTCCCAGACTACACACAGTCCTCCCTGGCAATCACCTGCACTCACTTCACCAATCAGTAATCACCACACCCAGCTGCAGCATATTATCTGGACTATTTAAACCATTCACACACTCACTTACTTTGCGAGGTTTTGTCAACTTTTGTTACAGTTCTGAGCGTTCTTGATTCTTGTTTGTCTGCCTGTTCCTGATCCTGTCTGTTCCTCGTTTACGATACTCTGCTGCCTGCCCTTTGGACCCTTTGCTCTGTTTTGGATTTATGTTTGTCATCTGCCAGCCCTGACCCATTGCCTGTTCCTCGACTACGATTCTGTCTGCTCTCTGCCATTCCTGTTTGCTGTTGTTCCACCTTTGCCTGTTTGACTACGAACTCTGTTTAAATAAAGCTGCAAATGGATCTTACCACGTGTCCCGCTTCATTACAACATGATTGATTTCAGTACAAGAAGTTATGTTAAAATAAAATACTACCGTTTTTCTTGTTTGCTTAAACACATTTCTCAAAGCTATGCCTCAAATTCTCAAAACAGTAAACACAAATCCATAACATCTCACCCAATTCCCCAAACATCCTATTTTCAGGTCAAAATGAAGCTCTACACTCAAAACCATTTGCTCTTGCTGAAAAAACAAACTTTGCCCTCAGACATCACACACAAGCTCTCAAAAACACACATACTACAACATAGTCTTACACACCGGTGAGATAAATTCAAAACAATACTACAAAAAACAAAAACCAGTAATAAGTTGCTTGTGGTTCTCCCCCTCATGGTACTTTTCACATGATGAACACGTATACATTTGCCTAATCCACCCCTGGCACGCATCAACTGAAATGTCTAGTCAGGCTTCTTCCATTCCATCATCTCTGTGTCCTACAAAAATAGAAGTACAGATTACTGTAACTGTAACACATCCTTTTTACAAAATGTAAGCAGACAGAAACTCTATCTGTATGTAAGGCAATTTGATGAATGTGTTGTACAGCACTCAAAAGTTACAGTACACTGAGGTACTCGAGGGTGATCGAGGTGATGGTGAAGCAACTTAAGTTTAGCTGAACTTATTGCCCAGCCTCCCTCATAGTCATACCATGGGCAAGGATATGGTCAACTAGTGGCACGAATTTCATCTGAGACTCCTGGTCTCCTTGCACCTCATCCTCATCCTCATCCTCATCCTCATCCTCTTCCTCTTCCTTCACCTCTTCCTCCACTCCTTACTGCTCTTGCTCATCCTCTTCCTCCTCCTCCTCCTCTCTGGTGTCCTCAACCTTTTCAATCACGTCTCTCTGGATCCATTGTTCCAAAACTGAATGAACTGACTCAGGCTCTTTTATCTCTCTATTGAAGGTTCTGATTGGTGTGTGATTAATTTTGACTCTTATGCTGCGTCCCAATTCGCCTACTTATACTACGTCCTAAAAGTATGTACTGTTTTTGTAAAAAAAAGGATATACTTTTGAGTGTGTAGCAGAAGAGTATGCAAGCTTTGGGACATACTACCTTGTCATAATTGCGTCTTTAACGGACGTTCTGTTGCTTAGTTACGCAACCTGTAACTGTTTAAACTGTCCTGTCAATCATCTTGTCACAGATAAAATCCTCAACATTCAATTAAATTTAATTTCATACCGTTTCGGAGAGAAATGTAGTTGCACGTTTATCTGCCAGTCATGGGTCTTTCATGCAGAGAACTCTCCTCATCTTTGCATAATGATGCATTTAAAAGTTAATGACCAAACGCATCGTTATAAAAGTTCACAATGCTGTTGCAGATGAAATATAATGTGGATAACATTTACAGTTTTTCTTGATTGTTTACACACATTTTCTGAAAGCATGCCTCATACTCTCAGAACTCTACACACAAATCAAAAAACACACACACAATGGGCAAAACCCCTCAATTCTCCTGCAAAATGAAACTTTACATTCAAAACAATGTTCTTTCTTCTCGAAATGGTATTTTATTTTCAAATGACACACACAAACCATCATATGAATAGACATTTATAAGAATGAATGGAAAACACTTCTCCATTCATCATAATGACTTTGGTCTTTATTTGGTTCAGTGTTACACTTACTACAGACAGTACATCCATAAGTGTGTTGTAAAATATTTGTAGTAATATATATATATATATATATATATTTATAAATAGTTTTTATAGTCAGAACACACAAATAAACGGTAACAAATATATTTTATTTTTCCAACAAAAACAATGTACAGTGCACATCCCAACCAACGCAAAGTTGCACATACAGTACAAAACAACAGAAGAATTTAAATTTACTGTATACAGTTACAGTTTAAAAAAAAAAAAAAAAAAACTATGCTGCTCTGCCTCTGTTTCCATTGTTGGCATCCATTGCTCCAAAACAGAAGAGCTCACCTGTTGCCCTTTTATGCTAAAGCTCTGTTTGCTAATTGTAAAAATGTGTGACAGGTGTTTGCCCATGTGATGAGTCAGTGTGCATATTTGAATGGCAGTGTGTTCATTGTGAAAACAAGAGATTTTTCTGCCCGAAAATTGTGCCAAATGCAGAGAATTATGTGTAGTGTTTTGAAAAAAGTGTGTTTTAGAACTGCAATGTGAGTGTAAAGCAGGAATTGTGCTTGTAGTTTAGCAGAATTGGTTCTGGGGGTTGGTGCATGAGTTACATGTTGTGGTCATTGTGTCTCAAGTACCAATATTTGTGTGTAAACAATTGAGAAAAACTGTAATAAATATCTTTCCGTCAGGTTATACTGATTATTAAACATTCAAGCCCCTTTATCCCTTTATCGCTCTGCTTAACCGTAGGTCTCGCATATCCGTCATATTTGTAAAAAATATGACGGACGAAAAGATATTTATTAAATGTTATCCACATTATATTTCATCTGCAACAGCATTGTGAACTTTTATAATGATGTGTTTGGTCATTAACTTTTAAATGCATCATTATGCAATGGCAGATCAATGTGCGACTACATTTCTCTCCGAAACGGTAGGAAATTAAATTTAAATAATTAAGCAACAGAACGTAAGTTAAAGATGCAATTATACTCTTCTGCTACACGCTCAAAAGTAGGTACTTTTTCTTTACAAAAACAGTACATACTTTTAGGATGTAGTATAAGTAGGTGAATTGGGACGCAGCAATGGATACCCATATCTCAGTGTACAATGGTCTGATTTTCTTGAAATTACAGGAGTTATGTAGTAACAAACACATCAATTGGTTAAGACATCAATTAGGCTAATACATTATTTTTTCTTTTTATAATCTGAGCTTAAAGATGATAGTGTGCGTAATGGGTACTTGAGCCTAATAGGTACGTTTACCCTAGTTGCGTGCCAGAACATTTTGTCCTGGATGGAACAGTCTGCTTTTAGCCTTCATGTTTCTCCGGTGAACTTGCTTCTGTTGCTGGCGAGTTACCACCTCTTTGACAGTGGGAGGTCTCAGTAAATCAAATCCAGAGCGCAACGAACGCTTCAACATCAGAGAAGCTGGAGAAGCCTTTGTTGTCCTATGGCTGGTGTTTCGGTATGACAACAGGAAATCGTTCAGGTGCTGCTGAAGTCTTCCTTTTCCTTGTGATGTCTTTAAGGTGTTGTTCTCTCTGCCAGACCATTCGTGGCTGTGTGGTACAGAGCTGATTTAAGATGTTGTACACCACAATGTTGTAAGAACACAGCAAATTCTTGTGATGTAAACTGTGGCCCATTGTCATTGATGAGCTGTTCAGGGTAGCCAAAATGGCTAAAAATTTCTCCCAGTTTTACTACTGTTTTCTCAGCAGTTGTAGAGTGCATAACAGCAACGACAGGCCACTTGCTGTGGGCATCCACCACTATTAACAACATCTTCCCTTCAACCGGACCAGCAAAATCCACGTGTACACACTACCAAGGAGTTTCTGGACAGTCCCATGGGTGTAATGGGGCCAACCGAGGTTCGTTTCTCACGTGCTGACAGGATGGACATGACTTTGCTTTACCTTCAATGTCCCCCTCAAGACCTGGCCACCAAAAATAACTTTGTGCCATTTCCTTCATTTGCACGATACCACAATGGTCCACATGGAGCTGCTGGAGGACTGTTTTCCTCATCGATGGGGGGAATGATGACTCTTTGTCCCCAGAGAAGACGTCCTGAATGAACCGACAGTTCATTCTTCCTAGACAGATATGGCTTCAAGTTGGTGGTGTCCTTAGGGACATGTCCATCTTTTACCATTTCCATGACTGCAGACAGAATTAGATCATTCCGTGTGCATTTTCTCACCTGTGTTGATGTCACTGGAGCCATTGTGACTTGCTCAAAGTAGAAAATGTCTTTCTACTCGCTCCCAGGACATGTCACGGGTAATGGTAGTCTTGATAGACCATCTGCATTTCCATGCAGCTCTGCCTTCCGATATCTAATTTCATATGTGTGTGCTGATAACAGCAGAGCCCATCTCTACATTCGGCTCGCTGCCAGAGAGGGGATATCTGTGTGCATCCCAAGAATGGTGGTTAAAGGCCGGTGATCAGTCAGCATTATAAACTGCCTGCCATACAGGTACTGGTGAAATTTCCGAATCCCAAAAATGATTCCCAAAGCTTCTCGCTCAATTTGCGCATACTTGCTCTCCGCTTTGTTCAAAGTGCTTGAGACAAATGCTATTGGCCTCTCTTCTCTTGAAGGCATGATGTGGGAAATCATGGCTCCCACACTATAGGGCAGTGTTTCTCAAAGTGTGGGGCGTGCCCCACTGGTGGGGAATAGACATGACAAGTGGGGCGCGACAAACGGGAGGAAATTTGGTCACTTTTGTGCCCATCTCTATTATCCTTTTGAGCGGTACAGTCCCACATACGGGATTTAGAACGTTCAGAGTTCAGAGACGTCACTTAACTGCAAGATTCAAACTCTTTCGCAAAACTCTTTTCTCTTTTCTTTGGCTGGCGCTGAGCCAGAGACGGACACGCGCTCAGCACTTTTCATTTATCACAACTATGCAGTGTTTTCAATAACATAATGTTTATTTTAGGTTTCAGACATTTAAAAATCCATAAGAGCTTGTTCAGTCCAATCCCTCCACTGTAGTATGCATAAGATTATAATTGTGATAATGTGCATGAGGAAGTATCGCTTCTGTTTGTTCTGTCTCATTGCCTATTGCTGTCATTCAGAGACATGGGTCGTAGGTCAGGGCTCAACTGTACATTCCCTAGTGCTTGGAAAAAAGCAGTAATCATCCCAGTATTCAAAACAGGAAGTCAGGACTCTATGTGTAACTATCGTCCTATATCAATTTTACCAGTTTTATCCAAAGTTATCGAAAAAGTTGTAGCAGCACAATTGAATTGAATTAACTGAAATGGCAAACTGTTGTTTAATTGCCCTTGCCCTGGATAAGGGCAAGGTGGTGGGAGCTGTCTTTATCGACCTTAAAAAGGCCTTTGATATGGTCAATCATAGTTTACTTTTATCTAAAATGTTAGGTTTTAATTTCTCTGCTGAGGCAGTTACGTGGTTTACTTCTTACCTCCAGTCTAGAGCACAGGGTGTTAAAATAGATCAAGACATATCTGCATTTTCAGATATCAAAATGGGCATTCCGCAAGGCTCTATACTTGGACCTTTGCTGTTCAGTCTCTTTATAAATTACCTCTGCACTGCTCAGGGGCAAGTTGTCAGCTTTATGCGGATGACGCAGTTCTGCAACCAAACATATTGGCTCTTTATACAATCAAGCAATAAAAATTATGAACAAAAAGCCAATCCGATGTCATCATTGTACCATCCTTAAAGGATTAGTTCACTTTTAAATAAACTTTTGCTTATAATTTACTCACCCCCATGTCATCCAAGATGTCCATGTCCTTCTTTCTTCAGTTGAAAAGAAATTAAGGTTTTTGATGAAAACATTTCAGGATTTTTCTCCATACAATGGGCTTGAATGGGCACCAGACGGTTCAAGGTCCTAAACACAGTTTCAGTGCAGCTTCAAAGGGCTTTAAACTATATCAGACGATACCAGACGATGAATAAGGGTCTTATCTAGCGAAACGATGTCATTTTAAAAAAATTAAAAAAAGTTTAAGTTTTATAAGCACAAATGTTCTCCTTGCTCTGTTCTCGGATGAGCATTCGTGACGTCATGTAATACGCAATTACGTTGAAAAGGTCACGCTTGACATAGGCAGAAGTACAGAGTCGGTGTTTACAACTTGAACGTGCAAATACTAACCCTGCGTCTCGATCAGCTCCCTAGTTCCCTAGGTCGTGAATCAGTATGAAAGTGAATGTGGCTGATTCCCTGATCAGTGCCCTGACTACTGAACTAGGGAGCTGATTGAGACACACGCAGTTTATAAAAACAAGGTAAAACAACTAATGGTTCTTCCATCCTGTGTTGTCAGTACCACCAGACTGTCATACCCTTCTCCATCAGAACAAAAACACCTCTAAAGGGGGTCGCACACCGGCCGCGCACATTATATACGCGCAAGCTCAATTTTGAATCGACTCCTGATAGAAGAGCTGCACTATGGGAGTGTTTGAAACAATGAAAACTAACGCCATGCTTCCTAATGATATCTCCCAAGAGTAGCATGTACAGAGTGAAAAGCAACGGTCCTAGTACTGAGCCTTGCGGTACTCCATATTGAACTTGTGATTGATATGACATCTCATCGTTTACTACTACAAACTGATAATGGTCAGATAGGTATGATTTGAACCATGCCAATGCAATTCCACTAATGCCAACATAGTTTTCGAGTCTATTTAGAAGAATATTGTGATCAATAGTGTCAAATGCAGCACTAAGATCCAGTAACACCAATAGAGAGATACAACCACGATCTGATGATAAGAGCAAATCATTACTAACTCTAATGAGAGCAGTCTCAGTACTATGGTATGGTCTAAATCCTGACCGGAAATCCTCACAGATACTATTTCTTTCTAAAAAGGAACATAGTTGTGATGAAATTGCTTTTTCTAGTACTTTTGACAGAAAAGTGAGATTTGAAATTGGCCTGTAATTGACTAATTCTATAGGATCAAGTTGTGGTTTTTTAATAAGAGGTTTAATAACAGCCAGCTTAAAAGTTTTTGGTACGTATCCTAGTGATAAAGATGAATTAACGATATTAAGAGGATCTATGACCTCTGGAAGCATCTCTTTCAATAGCTTAGTCAGTATAGGGTCTAACATACATGTTGTTGATTTTGATGATTTAACAAGTTTAGACAATTCTTCCTCTCCTAAAGCAGTAAATGAATTGAATTTCTTCAGGGACACTACAATGCACTGTCTGACACAATACTTTAGTAGACGTTTGCATGGTTATAATTTTTTCTCTAATATTATCAATCTTGCAAGTAAAGAAGTTCATAAAGTCATTACTGCTGTGCTCTTTGGAAACATCAGAAGTTGAAGCTTTATTTCTTGTTAATTTAGCCACTGTATCAAATAAATACCTAGGGTTGTGTTTATTTTCTTCTAAAAGTTTTGAAAAATAGGCAGATCTAGCAGTTTTTAAGGCCTTTCTGTACTCACTCATTCTCTCTCTCCACGAAATGCGAAATACTTCTAGTTTTGTTTTCTTCCAGTTGCGCTCCATTTTTCTAGCTGCTGTTTTTAGGGCCCAAGTGTGCTCATTGTACCATGGCGTTGGATTCATTTCCTTAATCTTTTTCTAAACGCAAAGGAGCAGCTGAGTCTAATGTGCTGGAAAAGACAGAGGCAATAGTTTCTGTTGCAACATCGAGGTCTTCTAAGCTGTCTGGTATGCTAAGGCGATGAAACTGATCAGGAAGATTATTTATAAAGCGATCTTTAGTGGTAGAAGTGATGGTTCTACCATATTTATGGCAGGGAGGCAGTTTAATCGCTTTGACTAAATGTAGTATACACGAGACTAGATAATGATCTGAGATGTCATCACTCTGCTGCAGAATTTCAACGGCATCAATATCGATTCCATGTGACAATATTAGATGTAAAGTATGATTATGACAATGAGTGGGTCCTGACACGTGTTGTCTAACACCAATAGAGTTTAGAATGTCTGTAAATGCCAATCCCAATGAGTCTTTTTTATTATCTACATGGATATTAAAATCACCAACAACAAGGACTTTATCTGCAGCTAGTACTAATTCTGATAGAAAATCTGCAATTTCTTTGATAAAGTCTGTATGGTGTCCTGGTGGCCTGTATACAGTAGCCAGCACAATTGTCAACTTAAATAATGTTACGTAAAGCACCATCACTTCGAAGGAATTATATTTGAAAGACTTCTGGCTGATACTGTAAATATTACTATAAATTACAGCAACACCTCCCCCTTTGCCTTTCTGTCAAGGATTGTGTCGATAATCATAACCTTGAGGGCTAGACTCATTTAAAGTAATGTAATCGTCTGGTTTTAGCCAGGTTTCTGTCAAACACAGCACATCTAGATTATTGTCTGTGATAATATCGTTTACAATAAGTGCTTTTGAAGAAAGTGATCTAATATTTAACAACCCAAGCTTTATCATTTGTTTATCATTATTATCTCTATTTTTTATTTGTTGAATATCAATTAAATTTTTACCATTAAATGGGTTTGGAAGTTTTTTGTTTTTACTAATTCGGGGTACAGACACAGTCTCTATGTGATAATATCTTGTTGTAAGAGTTTCTATGTGTTGGGATTTATCTGACTTCTGTAATGTGAGGCAGCTAGCAGACGGTCGGTTTAGCCAGTCTGTCTGCTTCCTGACCTGGGCCCCAGTTTGTCATGTTTTAGTTCTAAGACTATGTGCCATATTACTAGAGAGAAGAGCAGCACCATCCCAGGATGGATGAATACAATCTCTTTTCAACAGGTCAGGTCTGCCCCAAAAACTTTTCCAATTATCTATGAAACCTATATTATTCTCTGGACACCACTTAGACAGCCAGCCATTGAGTGATGATAATCTGCTAACAGAGCAAATTACTTCTCCTGACATTGTACTTGCAAGTTCACACACCTCTTTAATGTTAATTTTAGTGATCTCCGACTGGCGAAGTCGAACATCATTTGTGCTGACGTGAATAATAATTTTAGAGTATTTACGATTAGCATTAGCCAGCACTTTTAAATTTGCTTTGATGTCAGATGCTCTGGCTCCTGGCAAACATGTGACTATGGTGGCTGGTGTCTCTGTTTTCACGTTCCGTGTAATAGAATTGCCAATAACTAGGGCACTTTCAACAGGATTCTCAGTGGGACATTCTCAGTGGGACTCAGTGGAGTGGGGAGAACCTGTTTGATGTTCTTATTGGAACGGAAGAGTGGTGTTTTCCACGGCTATGCCGCCTCACCGTTACCCAAGTGCCCTGCTGCGCGGGCTCTACAGCCGGAACCGAACAATGTACAGAGTTCACTAAGCTAGTCGCATCCAAAACAGTATCTGAAGCCCCTGCATTCTTGCTATCCTCGATTAAAGTTTGGATGCCTGTCTCTAATTCTGAGATTCTCTCTGTCAGCCTGACTATTTCCCTACATTTATGACATGTAAATCCCTCGTCGCTGACAGAGAGAGCTATACTGAACATGTGACAATCTGAACACGAAATAACACTGGGAGAGGATGACATGACTCACTGCGTTGTGGTCGTGTCAAGGCGCAGGTCCTTGGTCTCACCTGGATTACGGCCTGGATCCAGTTGACTACGGTAAACCTCAGGATAAACAGAAAGACTAATATTAGCGTAGATGCCATTCTTCTTCTGATGTAGCGAGTACATCTGGTGTTATAGGAAGTGTTCCCGGTTCCGGCTGACCTAATTTATGCAGCTTAACTCCCTGAGGTCCGAAAACGCGCCGGCGCGTTTTACAGGATTTTTTCACATTGCAGCAAAACAGACTTAAAATACTCCGTCATTTCTTGTCATAGAGACATAAGTAATATAAGTAATATATCAACTGAAACTATAGAATGTCTTTTATTTGTGTACACTCAGAGTAAAAACACAATGTTGTGCTTTTTGTAAAATAAAGAAAACTAACATGATGCGTGATCTCTCCTCTCCCTCTGAACGAATCTGATAGTTCTCAGAAAATGAACTGTAACTTATTAATACTAATGACAAAAAAATGACACTTATGTCTAAAGAAATGCTGAAATGTCAGGTTTTAAATCGTGCAAGTCAAATCGAAAACAAACATTCTGTGTTTATGTAATCTGTATGAAAAGAGAGCCATGTCAGAAGTCCGAGATTCAGCTCATTACCTGCTAATGCGGCCACGCCCACGGAGCCAGCGCTATTCAGACACAAATTCAGAGGCAATACATATATACATCGTCTCAATTGTGTATTTATTGTCTTGAAAAGTGTTGGATGTTAAAGCCATGGTTAGCGATCTCTAGAAGACATGCTGTTAGTTCCTAGTTCCTTTTCTTCTTTATATGAATTTGTGGCCTAAAGGTGTTGTAGCATATGCACACGTATCAGGATAATCAATAAACTTTGGAATGTTCAGAACGCTTTTAGCATGCTGGACTGGGTTGCAAAATCTCATCTCGGCTCCGACCGGTCTGCAAAAGATGATCCCACTTGACACCTTTGTTACCCTCCGAGGTAAAACAGGAGGCCCAATTTCCTTGCTCTTAGGACATCAAAGGGGCCCCTCATGTGGACTACGGGCCAGAGCCACATTCCAACACCCACCACCCACACACACAGGCACACACAAAAACACACACACAGACACATACAGAAACACACAAACATATTTTTGACTGTATATGTAAAATTTTGATACATTTTTGACTGTATATGTAAAATACAACTATGCCAAAATATACCCATCCTGTATTTCGAGCGTTTGCATGTTTCCTAGTGTTTAAATGAGTGTATTTGTGCTAGTGTGCATTTTAATGATGGAATTTTGTCTGTAAACCATAACTTCTTTTATATGCATTTCTGATCTATCGAGTTTGATCTCTCCGTAAAGCTCCGGACTCAAGCTATTCACTGAGATGTCACATAGCTGACAAATGCATTTTTCTATGTGTTTAATGATATTGTGAAGAAAGTACTCCATCTCGAAATCCGATCTAATAGTCATTAAGTATGCAAATTCAGCTAGGAGACCAAACAAAGGAACTTTGCCCACCAAATAGTGCTGCGCATATATTGGCCGCTACAATTCAGGAGGTGTGTTAGCTTGGGTTTCCATAAAAACAATGACACACACCTTTTCCTTTGTCTCCCGATTGTCTCACGAGCACCTCGTGCACGTCTCTCCCGGGCGTCTCCGGTGACCACGCGCCTCCATCACGCTCCTCTTTTCGGGACCACCACTTCTTTGGACTCTCTCTCTCTCTCTCTTCGGTTAAGTTACTTAAGTTTAAACCTAGTTTGAAAACCCCGCCGGAGAAATCCTCTCGGAAAGGACCAACCCAGCCAGGCGCATTGAAACTGCTACACACGGACTTGAACCAATAAGCAAGTATTATAATTCCTCTGAAATTTGTTTAAATTGATTTCTGTGCTGGCTCTCTCTCAAAAAGGTTTAACTGTGTAATTTGCCATTCTTTGATCATCTTTCTTTTCCTGTCTTTTCTTCATTTTCACTCTTGTATATATATGTGTATACCTTCTGTATATATTTTAGACGTATAATCTCTGTAGTCGTAGTTTGCATATATTAAACACCTTATTCATGCTCGATTGTTCTTTTTGCTCATTTCAACAAAAGCCAGGTCACTTTAACGTTTCGATCCTATATCCTTGCTTTACGTTTGGATGCTATCATAGGAATTTATCCTCGTGGCCAGAGGATAACATTTCTGTCGTAATAGTCCGTGGATAACTTACTGGACGAGAAAACTTAATAGTTTTCTACATAATTATTAAACCAGAACTAATCATATATGTGATTGATTATAATTCGTTGTAATTAATTCACCATATATGGTTAATCCCCCCTTGGGTCGGTATGTGCATAATAATTCATAAAGCTTTATGAATTATTATATTCATATTCCACCCATAAATTGATTAATAACTGTACAAATCGTTACAGTGTACAGAGAGCGCCCTCCGGCTGCAAGTATGAATTGAAAACACAATTCCTGAAATGTCCTCTTCTTCTTTATATGAATTTGTGGACTAAAGGTGTACCGAGCGCCCTCCGGCTGCAAGTATGAATTGAAAACACAGTATCCAGCACTCATAGTGATGTTAATAAATATTGAATAAATATTACTCCTCAGTATAGATTATTGACATAAACATAAGAATCCATCAATATTTCTCCAAATGTGCATGCTTTTAAGCTAAAAGCCTATATGAAATGCCATAGAGGTAACATAATTGTTCAGACACTTTGCATCACAGAAATACATTATATTTTAAAGAATATAATAGAATACCATTATTTTAAATGAGCAATATCACACGAGTAGCCGCAGGCCGAGTGCCGTAGGTAATCACAGCGTGCTGATATACAGCCATATCGCACGGCTACGAGTGTGATATTGCGTTTATACAACAGTTCAACGGCACGAGTGTGTAAATAAATAAGAACAACAACGGAGTGTCTTTAAAACCCTCTTTTGTGCAGCACTACTTCCTTCCGCCACGGATTCAAATCTCAAGTTGTCGGTTGGACCAAGCCTCCGTTACTAACTCTAAAACGTCACTTTAGAACTAGTAACAAAGGAACGTAGAGTCGCTTCATTGAAACACACTGAATTTTCTACAGTATTAGAGAAGGAGAGAGAGAGAGAGAGAGTAGGCTATTACCTGTGTCTGATATACTGCATTACATTCATTCTTCAAGTCGATCTCCATAATATTATATCCATTATAAAAGTCCATTTGAATGTCAGCTGAGGAAAGTGATCTTTGTATTTGTCCTTTTTTACAGCTTTGGGAATTTTCCATAGCATCCATAACACCACAGCGCTAAAACAACTTCCTTTTGCAAAAGTTCCTTTCAATTTAAAAGTCTCTTGTGACTCACTGACTAATTCACCTGTAAAGTGTTGCCGCCATCTAATGGCGTATTAATGTAACTTTCACTCAATCCAACTTACTAATGGACATATTTATATAAAATAATATTTATTGAACAACAAATAAGCACAATTGTACAGTTCAGTCAAACATAAAGCACTAGTTATTTAAAATAATAATAATAATAATAATAATAATAAACTATAGGTCACCATTTACGCTTGTATGTGGGTTTTACAAATATTTAACGAATAAAAAGGATTTTAAAGAGCTTGTGACAAAACCTCCTAACTCCATTGGATCCTAAAACTGTCAATCAAACCACATTAATCCGCCTCACCTTGTGAATGAAGTGCGCACGCAGTTTGGACATCTCCTCTGTGCGATGCAAAGGTAAATAAAGATCTGATGTTTGAAAAAAAAAAAATGGTAAAGCATTTTCTTTACTCAAAAGTTTATAAAGTTTAATGTTTTACATATTTGAAGAGCAGAGAAGAGTCTGATATGTCCCGTCTAGTTGTAGCCAATATGCTATATAAGGATGTAACGTGTTTATTATTATCAAATTTAACATAGCACAATTCGACTTGCTCTGGAACAAATAATAGATTAATAAGACCAAAGATTGCCCGTTCTATGTACTCAAATTGAATTATGTCTCATGTTTAACCACTATAAGAGCCAGCGGCAAATCCCCGAGGCACTGGCCGAGATGAAGCTGTTCTCGGCGGTTACAGAAGCACTGAACGGCCGCTGACGCCTTGGAGCTCGCATCTCCGAAAACGTCAAAACAAATTGTAAAATACGCGCTATTATTAAATATGAGTCACATAATTCAGGTCTAAACAACTACATTCTCGCCTAAAAAACTATTAAAACTACAGTCCGTGGTACAACAAGTAGTATTTGTAAAAATTACGGTTGATTTGATCGGCCGCCATGACGGTCACTTCAAGCGGAGTGATACAAACAGTGAAAAGGCAGGGTATCGTATCGAAGTCAAAATTTTGGTATCGTGACAACACTAGCCTCGCCACGGCCAAACCGTTTGAGATATCAAAAATCTGCTGGCAATTTTTCATCATCAATGTCTTGACTTCATGCTGACCGAGTTTGGTGGTGATCAGATTAATCGCCTAGGAGGATTATATCAAATTCCAGAGCATGCGTTTTTCAAACAACCCATAATAACTGACTTCCTGTTGAGCTGGTGTATAACTTAGAGCTTAAGTTGTTAGGCCCGATGAGGTCTATATGTGTAGCGAGTTTCATACTAATGCGTGCAAGTGTGTTTGATATATGGACCAAGATTTCGAAGCCCATTCAATGTGTGCAAGTGTGTTTGATATATGGACCAAGATTTCGAAGCCCGTTCAAGGGGGCTCTGTCGAGCCACCCTGCCACGCCCAGGTACTAGCCTCTGCCCGGCCCTGATGGCCACGGGTTCCGATGTATGTGCAAAGTTTCATGAGTTTTCGACCATGGTAAGGGCCCCAAAAGTGCCCGAATAGTCGAGAAAAAAAATAAAATAAATAATAATAATCATAAAGAAAACAAAAGGGCCTTCAGCCTTTGGCTTTTTAATCCTAAAGAAAACAATAGGGCCTTTGCCTTCGGCTTGGGACCTAATAATCCTAAAGAAAACAATAGGGCCTTCACCTTTGGCTTGGGCCCTAATAATAATCCTTAGGGGAACAATAGGGTCTTCGCCTTTGGCTTGGGCCCTAATAATCCTTAAGAAAACAATTGGGCCTTCAGACCTTTACAGGGCTTTGGCCCTAATAATAATAATCCTTAGGGGATCAAGAGTAATAAACAGAGTGTAACACAGTTCACGTTCGTGTATGGGAAGGAAGAGGTCTGGGACGGCGAACAACTGCTGACTGAGCTTTTATTGAGAACAATGTTCAACAGAAAGGCTGTGCAACGCACGATAACAGCAACACAAATAATCCACAAAGGGCTTCACTCCAGGTTCGGTAGACACAATCCACAAAGGGCTTCACTCCAAGTAACTCGCTGTGTCTCAGTCAGCAGTTCCCCTCTCTCTCACACACTCCTGCTTCTCACGGCGTCTTATCCTGTCTCCGCGCCAATCACTAGAACGAGAAACAGGTGTTCATGATTTGCATCCAACCCACTCACTTACCAAGCGTCTCCCGCTATTCTCTCCGGTTGCAGACCTCACTGAACCACTCCCCCCTCGCCACACAGAGCAATTCCAATACCTCACACCGTTGGTGCTTGGGCCCTAATAATAATAATAATAATAATAATCAAAGCAATTCCAATAGGGTCCTCACACCCTTGGTGCTCGGGTCCTAATAAAAGAAAGATGCAAAAGAAATAAACTGCTTTAAATTTTTCATGTACAGTAGGAATACCTAAGAGCAGCATTCAAGTAAGAAATTGAATAATCAAATTAAACGATACAACTGCATATTCTTCACTGTGTAAATAAAACATTTACTGACTCTACTGATTTTTTTATTAGGCTGTCACTTTAAGAACTATGGTAATGCACGGATCCAATACACTGATAAACATACATGATTTCTTTCCCAGATACATTCACTTAAGATAAAGCCTGTTTATGTGAACCTAGAGTGTTTTGACACTTTAAACGAAATAAGACGCTATAGATAATTCAGTTTAGTACATGTGCTGTTGGTTTTCTGTGCACGTGCTAGGTGTGTGCGCTCATAAAACCGTATATAAAAAATTTAAACTGGCAAGGCATGCAGCCGCGTCTCTCTTACACAGTTTGGAAGCAGTTACTGTCCTAAAACTTTGCACGGTGGTCACTGCCATTACACAATAGGCTTAAAGGTGCCGCACGTGATCCAAGTTAGTCGTTATGCTTTATCCAATGGTAAGAGATACAGACCCTCTCATCTCCCTATAATAAGACTCACTCAATCCTATTCTGTATAAAAATAGGAAAAAAAATTCTCCTCTCTTACGAACTTTGAGGAATACATTATAATCAATATGCTTATTTTCCAGTGTACAGAAGTGTTCAGGGTTTTTTTTTTTTTTTTTTTTTCACAGTGAATGCATAAGAGGCACATAATATGTGACCCGCTCTGGCGAAATGAGTCGGAAGTCGCAACGTTCTATTTTAAGATATGGGTCGATAATGTGGAAAAACAATGAAAAAATCGATTTTTTTTTTAAGCTAATTTCAAAGAACAGACTTTCAAAATAATCTCCCAAAGTTTCGTAGTCCAGATAATTGAGTAAAAGTATTTAAATGGCTATTAAATTTGACATGGTTTTACTAAATTCGCTGGAAATGAACTTCTCTCAACTCCTCTCGTCACTTATGAGCATTTCCCGGTATCCCCTGAAACGTCATTATCTCTGCTCTACAAATATGGTGTTACACGTTGTATAGAACCAATCAAACAGCTTAGAAATGTAAACACACTGACCTAAATGCTAATTTTTAACAATGGGAAGCCCCGTTTCGACTGACAGGCACGCGATCGGTCCAGCCATCCTCCTGTCAGACTAGCGCGCCTTATTAAATAAAACTCCCATTTGCGTGTCTCTCTTTAAAAGCCAATAAAAATTGAATCCATATAGGTAGCACAAAAAATCTTTTTGCATACAAAACCAAAGACTTTAAAAGACCTCTAAACTGGAGTTTACCACCCATTGGCGCCACCTGGCTGCGGAAAAAATGAACAACAATTTTTCAAACTATTCTTTATGCTATCACCACGAAATTTGAACCAGATGCAGCTCACATATAGGAGAGCATCACCAAAAAAATTTTTTTTAGCGATCTTATTGTGTTCCTGAGTTATTCCATGTCAAATAAAAAAAAAGAAAAATTATTTTAAAAAAAGTATATATATTTTTGTCTTTTATCAGCTGTTTCTCAGCAAGACAATGTCCAAATGTAATTAGGGCCCGAGCACCGATGGTGTGAGGACCCTATTGGAATTGCTCCGTTTATTATTATTATTATTATTATTATTATTATTATTAGGGCCCGAGCACCGATGGTGTGAGGACCCAATTGGAATTGCTCCGTTTATTAGGGCCCAAACACCGATGGCGAGCACCGATGGTGTGAGGACCCTATTGGAATTGCTCCGTTTATTATTAGGGCCCGAGCACCGATGGTGTGAGGACCCTATTGGAATTGCTCCGTTTATTAGGGCCCGAGCACCGATGGTGTGAGGACCCTATTGGAATTGCTCCGTTTATTATTAGGGCCAAAGCCCAAGGGGCTGAAGGCCCTATTGTTTTCTTTAGGATTATTAGGGCCCGAGCACCGATGGTGTGAGGACCCTATTGGAATTGCTCCGTTTATTAGGGCCCGAGCACCGATGGTGTGAGGACCCTATTGGAATTGCTTCGTTTATTATTATTATTAGGGCCCAAGCGAAAATTCGCGTAGGGCCCTCTTGTTCTTCTAAGGATTATTATTAGGGCCCAAGCGAAAATTCGCGAAGGGCCCTCTTGTTCTTCTAAGGATTATTATTATTTTTTTTTATTTTTTATTTATTTATTTTTTTTTTTCCGTCTTCCGGGGCTTTTTGGGGGCCTTAACATGCTCAAAAACTCTTGAAAATTGGCACACACATTGGAATCCGCGGCCATTAGGACGCCGGAGAGGCTGGTACCCGGGCGTGGCAGGGGGGCTCGACAGCGCCCCCTTGAAAAAAGTCTGAAAATTTGGTCCATATATTAAACATGCTTGCACGTATTAGTATGAAACTCGGTACACATATAGACCTCATCGGGCCGAACAACTTTCGCGCTCTAAGTTAATCGCCACGCCAACAGGAAGTCAGCTATTAAGGGTTGTTTGAAAAACGCATGCTCTGGAATTTGATATACTCCTCCTAGACGATTAATCCGATCGCCACCAAACTCGGTCAGCATGAAGTCAAGACACTGATGATTAAAAATTGCCAGGGGATTTTTGATATCTCGAACGGTTTGGCCGTGGCGAGGCAACGAATTTATGGCGAGAAAAAGGAAACAGGAAATGTGTTATAACGTCTTAATACATATATTGATCTTTATGAAACTTCACGAGTGTGTTCGTTATAGGAGTCTGATCACATGGATGTGACTATTGTGAGTCAAAGTTATAGCGCCACCAACTGGCAGCAGGAAGTGTATCACTTTTTGAAATGTTTTGAGATCACCCTCTTATTTTTACCTGATTTGCTTCAAACTTCATCAGTGTAATGTCAATACACAGCAGATGTAGACCTATGACAGGATTTTTGATATTTGAAATATTGTTGCCATGGCAACAGGTCAAACTGTAATAATATTCTTGAGTGTTTTTGAGGCTCTTAACATGCTTCAAATTGCATGAAACTCGACACACACATCAATATTGTCAACCAGTAGACATGGACAAAGCCATAGAAATGGGCGTGGTGGAGGGGCTCAGTAGCGCCACCTTTTGACAAAAGTGGGGGGGTTAGTTTTTCCTACAGTCACCAAACTCGGTACACATATTATTCTCATCAAGCCGGACAATTTTCTAATTTACATTCATTAGCTCTGACCAACAGGAAGTCAGCTATTTTGGTTTGAATGTTAATTTTTTGAAAAAACAGGCTATGAATTTTATACTACTACTCCTACAGGGTTTATCCAATTTACACCAAGCTTTTTTTAACTTGTTGCTAACACATTGAATTTGTTTAATTGCAAACGGATTTGGATATCTCAAACGGTTTGGCCGTGGCGAGGCAACGAATTTATGGCAAGAAAAGGGAAACAAAGTGTTATAACTTCTGCATAAATTAATTGATTTTGATGAAACTTTGGCTTAGTCTTCGTTGTACAAGGCTGATCACATGGATTTGACTATTGTGATTCAAAGTCATAGCGCCACCAACTGGAAGCAGAAAATGTGTCACTTTCAGCATACATTGAGATCACCCTCTTATTTTTTACCTGATTTGCTTCAAAATTCATCAGAATAATGTTAAAACTTGGCACATGTAATCCTTTGAAAATGGGCAGGGAGGAGGGGCTCTATAACGGCACCTTGTAGTGCAGTAAATGTGGAGTGAATTTGACATAGTCCTTTGATGTTTAACCGTTTTAAGTGCCTATTGCCCGCTGTGCACAGTTGCCCTGAAGCCACCGGGGTGGCGGTGCCACCGGGCTTGGGCCCGCCATCGCTGCTCGCAGCTATATTTATTATTTTTTTTTTATTTATTTTTTTTTTTTCTGTCTTCCGGGGCTTTTTGGGGGCCTTAACATGCTCAAAAACTCTTGAAAATTGGCACACACATTGGAATCCGCGGCCATTAGGACGCTCCAGAGGCTGGTATCCGGGCGTGGCAGGGGGGCTCGACAGCGCCCCCTTGAAAAAAGTCTGAAAATTTGGTCCATATATTAAACACGCTTGCACGTATTAGTATGAAACTCGGTACACATATAGACCTCATCGGGCCGAACAACTTTCGTACTCTAAGTTAAACGCCACGCCAACAGGAAGTCAGCTATTAAGGGTTGTTTGAAAAACGCATGCTCTGGAATTTGATATACTCCTCCTAGACGATTAATCCGATCGCCACCAAACTCGGTCAGCATGAAGTCAAGACACTGATGATTAAAAATTGCCAGGGGATTTTTGATATCTCGAACGGTTTGGCCGTGGCGAGGCAACGAATTTATGGCGAGAAAAAGGAAACAGGAAATGTGTTATAACGTCTGCATACATATATTGATCTTTATGAAACTTCACGAGTGTGTTGGTTGTAGTAGTCTGATCACATGGATGTGACTATTGTGAGTCAAAGTTATAGCGCCACCAACTGGCAGCAGGAAGTGTATCACTTTTTGAAATGCTTTGAGATCACCCTCTTATTTTTACCTGATTTGCTTCAAACTTCATCAATGTAATGGCAATACACAGCAGATGTAGACCTATGACAGGATTTTTGATATTTGAAATATTGTTGCCATGGCAACAGGTCAAACTGTAATAATATTCTTGAGTGTTTTTGAGGCTCTTAACATGCTTCAAATTGCATGAAACTCGACACACACCTCAATATTGTCAACCAGTAGACATGGACAAAGCCATAGAAATGGGCGTGGTGGAGGGGCTCAGTAGCGCCACCTTTTGACAAAAGTGGGGGGGTTAGTTTTTCCTACAGTCACCAAACTCGGTACACATATTGTTCTCATCAAGCCGGACAATTTTCTAATTTACATTCATTAGCTCCGACCAACAGGAAGTCGGCTATTTTTGTTTGAATGTTAATTTTTTGAAAAAACAGGCTATGAATTTTATACTACTACTCCTACAGGGTTTATCCAATTTACACCAAGCTTTTTTTAACTTGTTGCTAACACATTGAAGTTGTTTAATTGCAAACGGATTTTGGATACCTCAAACGGTTTGGCCGTGGCGAGGCAACAAATTTATGGCGAGAAAAAGGAAACAGGAAATGTGTTATAACGTCTGCATACATATATTGATCTTTATGAAACTTCACGAGTGTGTTGGTTGTAGTAGTCTGATCACATGGATGTGACTATTGTGAGTCAAAGTTATAGCACCACCAACTGGCAGCAGGAAGTGTATCACTTTTTGAAATGCTTTGAGATCACCCTCTTATTTTTACCTGATTTGCTTCAAACTTCATCAGTGTAATGTCAATACACAGCAGATGTAGACCTATGACAGGATTTTTGATATTTGAAATATTAAATATTGTTGCCATGGCAACAGGTCAAACTGTAATAATATTCTTGAGTGTTTTTGAGGCTCTTAACATGCTTCAAATTGCATGAAACTCGACACACACATCAATATTGTCAACCAGTAGACATGGACAAAGCCATAGAAATGGGCGTGGTGAAGGGGCTCAGTAGCGCCACCTTTTGTCAAAAGTGGGGGGGTTAGTTTTTCCTACAGTCACCAAACTCGGTACACATATTGTTCTCATCAAGCTGGACAATTTTCTAATTTACATTCATTAGCTCCGACCAACAGGAAGCCGGCTATTTTTGTTTGAATGTTAATTTTTTTGAAAAAACAGGCTATGAATTTTATACTACTACTCCTACAGGGTTTATCCAATTTACACCAAGCTTTTTTTAACTTGTTGCTAACACATTGAAGTTGTTTAATTGCAAACGGATTTTGGATATCTCAAACGGTTTGGCCGTGGCGAGGCAACGAATTTATGGCAAGAAAAGGGAAACAAAGTGTTATAACTTCTGCATACATTAATTGATTTTGATGAAACTTTGGCTTAGTCTTCGTTGTACAAGGCTGATCACATGGATTTGACTATTGTGATTCAAAGTCATAGCGCCACAAACTGGAAGCAGAAAATGTGTCACTTTCAGCATACATTGAGATCACCCTCTTATTTTTACCTGATTTGCTTCAAAATTCATCAGAATAATGTTAAAACTTGGCACATGTAATCCTTTGAAAATGGGCAGGGAGGAGGGGCTCTATAGCGGCACCTTGTAGTGCAGTAAATGTGGAGTGAATTTGACATAGTCCTTTGATGTTTAACCATTTTAAGTGCCTATTGCCCGCTGTGCACAGTTGCCCTGAAGCCACCGGGGTGGCGGTGCCACCGGGCTTGGGCCCGCCATCGCTGCTCGCAGCTATATTTATTATTATTATTATTATTTTTTTTTTTTTTTTTTTTTTTTTTCCGTCTTCCGGGGCTTTTTGGGGGCCTTAACATGCTCAAAAACTCTTGAAAATTGGCACACACATTGGAATCCGCGGCCATTAGGACGCCGGAGAGGCTGGTACCCGGGCGTGGCAGGGGGGCTCGACAGCGCCCCCTTGAAAAAAGTCTGAAAATTTGGTCCATATATTAAACATGCTTGCACGTATTAGTATGAAACTCGGTACACATATAGACCTCATCGGGCCGAACAACTTTCGCGCTCTAAGTTAATCGCCACGCCAACAGGAAGTCAGCTATTAAGGGTTGTTTGAAAAACGCATGCTCTGGAATTTGATATACTCCTCCTAGACGATTAATCCGATCGCCACCAAACTCGGTCAGCATGAAGTCAAGACACTGATGATTAAAAATTGCCAGGGGATTTTTGATATCTCGAACGGTTTGGCCGTGGCGAGGCAACGAATTTATGGCGAGAAAAAGGAAACAGGAAATGTGTTATAACGTCTTAATACATATATTGATCTTTATGAAACTTCACGAGTGTGCTCGTTATAGGAGTCTGATCACATGGATGTGACTATTGTGAGTCAAAGTTATAGCGCCACCAACTGGCAGCAGGAAGTGTATCACTTTTTGAAATGTTTTGAGATCACCCTCTTATTTTTACCTGATTTGCTTCAAACTTCATCAGTGTAATGTCAATACACAGCAGATGTAGACCTATGACAGGATTTTTGATATTTGAAATATTGTTGCCATGGCAACAGGTCAAACTGTAATAATATTCTTGAGTGTTTTTGAGGCTCTTAACATGCTTCAAATTGCATGAAACTCGACACACACATCAATATTGTCAACCAGTAGACATGGACAAAGCCATAGAAATGGGCGTGGTGGAGGGGCTCAGTAGCGCCACCTTTTGACAAAAGTGGGGGGGTTAGTTTTTCCTACAGTCACCAAACTCGGTACACATATTATTCTCATCAAGCCGGACAATTTTCTAATTTACATTCATTAGCTCCGACCAACAGGAAGTCAGCTATTTTGGTTTGAATGTTAATTTTTTGAAAAAACAGGCTATGAATTTTATACTACTACTCCTACAGGGTTTATCCAATTTACACCAAGCTTTTTTTAACTTGTTGCGAACACATTGAAGTTGTTTAATTGCAAACGGATTTTGGATATCTCAAACGGTTTGGCCGTGGCGAGGCAACGAATTTATGGCGAGAAAAGGGAAACAGGAAATGTGTTATAACTTCTGCATACATTGATTGATGTTTATGAAACTTCAGGAGTGTGTTGGTTGTAGTAGTCTGATCACATGGATGTAACTATTGTGAGTCAAAGTTATAGCGCCACCAAATGGCAGCAAGAAGTGTATCACTTTTAAAATGCTTTGAGATCACCCTCTTATTTTTACCTGATTTGCTTCAAACTTCATCAGTGTAATGTCAATACACAGCAGATGTAGACCTATGACAGGATTTTTGATATTTGAAATATTGTTGCCATGGCAACAGGTCAAACTGCAATAATATTCTTGAGTGTTTTTGAGGCTCTTAACATGCTTCAAATTGCATGAAACTCGACACACACATCAATATTGTCAACCAGTAGACATGGACAAAGCCATAGAAATGGGCGTGGTGGAGGGGCTCAGTAGCGCCACCTTTTGACAAAAGTGGGGGGGTTAGTTTTTCCTACAGTCACCAAACTCGGTACACATATTATTCTCATCAAGCCGGACAATTTTCTAATTTACATTCATTAGCTCCGACCAACAGGAAGTCAGCTATTTTGGTTTGAATGTTAATTTTTTGAAAAAACAGGCTATGAATTTTATACTACTACTCCTACAGGGTTTATCCAATTTACACCAAGCTTTTTTTAACTTGTTGCTAACACATTGAAGTTGTTTAATTGCAAACGGATTTTGGATATCTCAAACGGTTTGGCCGTGGCGAGGCAACGAATTTATGGCAAGAAAAGGGAAACAAAGTGTTATAACTTCTGCATACATTAATTGATTTTGATGAAACTTTGGTTTAGTCTTCGTTGTACAAGGCTGATCACATGGATTTGACTATTGTGATTCAAAGTCATAGCGCCACCAACTGGAAGCAGAAAATGTGTCACTTTCAGCATACATTGAGATCACCCTCTTATTTTTACCTGATTTGCTTCAAAATTCATCAGAATAATGTTAAAACTTGGCACATGTAATCCTTTGAAAATGGGCAGGGAGGAGGGGCTCTATAGCGGCACCTTGTAGTGCAGTAAATGTGGAGTGAATTTGACATAGTCCTTTGATGTTTAACCGTTTTAAGTGCCTATTGCCCGCTGTGCACAGTTGCCCTGAAGCCACCGGGGTGGCGGTGCCACCGGGCTTGGGCCCGCCATCGCTGCTCGCAGCTATATTTATTATTATTATTATTAGGGCCCGAGCACCGATGGTGTGAGGACCCTATTGGAATTGCTCCGTTTATTATTATTATTATTATTAGGGCCCAAGCCAATGAAATGGCGAAGGGCCCTCTTGATCTTCTAAGGATTATTAGGGCCCAAGCGAAAATTCGCGCAGGGCCCTCTTGTTCTTCTAAGGATTATTGTTATTTTTTATTTTTATTTATTTTATTTTTTTCCGTCTTCCGGGGCTTTTTTGGGGCCTTAACATGCTCAAAAACTCTTGAAAATTGGCACACACATTGGAATCCGCGGCCATTAGGATGCCGCAGAGGCTGGTACCCGGGCGTGGCAGGGGGGCTCGACAGCGCCCCCTTGAAAAAAGTCTGAAAATTTGGTCCATATATTAAACACGCTTGCATGTATTAGTATGAAACTCGGTACACATATAGACCTCATCGGGCCGAACAACTTTCGTACTCTAAGTTAAACGCCACGCCAACAGGAAGTCAGCTATTAAGGGTTGTTTGAAAAACGCATGCTCTGGAATTTGATATACTCCTCCTAGACGATTAATCCGATCGCCACCAAACTCGGTCAGCATGAAGTCAAGACACTGATGATTAAAAATTGCCAGGGGATTTTTGATATCTCGAACGGTTTGGCCGTGGCGAGGCAACGAATTTATGGCGAGAAAAAGGAAACAGGAAATGTGTTATAACGTCTGCATACATATATTGATCTTTATGAAACTTCACGAGTGTGTTGGTTGTAGTAGTCTGATCACATGGATATGACTATTGTGAGTCAAAGTTATAGCGCCACCAACTGGCAGCAGGAAGTGTATCACTTTTTTAAATGCTTTGAGATCACCCTCTTATTTTTACCTGATTTGCTTCAAACTTCATCAGTGTAATGTCAATACACAGCAGATGTAGACCTATGACAGGATTTTTGATATTTGAAATATTGTTGCCATGGCAACAGGTCAAATTGTAATAATATTCTTGAGTGTTTTTGAGGCTCTTAACATGCTTCAAATTCCATGAAACTCGACACACACATCAATATTGTCAACCAGTAGACATGGACAAAGCCATAGAAATGGGCGTGGTGAAGGGGCTCAGTAGCGCCACCTTTTGTCAAAAGTGGGGGGGGTTAGTTTTTCCTACAGTCACCAAACTCGGTACACATATTGTTCTCATCAAGCCGGACAATTTTCTAATTTACATTAATTAGCTCCGACCAACAGGAAGTCGGCTATTTTTGTTTGAATGTTAATTTTTTGAAAAAACAGGCTATGAATTTTATACTACTACTCCTACAGGGTTTATCCAATTTACACCAAGCTTTTTTTAACTTGTTGCTAACACATTGAAGTTGTTTAATTGCAAACGGATTTTGGATCTCTCAAACGGTTTGGCCGTGGCGAGGCAACAAATTTATGGCGAGAAAAAGGAAACAGGAATTGTGTTATAACGTCTGCATACATATATTGATCTTTATGAAACTTCACGAGTGTGTTGGTTGTAGTAGTCTGATCACATGGATGTGACTATTGTGAGTCAAAGTTATAGCGCCACCAACTGGCAGCAGGAAGTGTATCACTTTTTGAAATGCTTTGAGATCACCCTCTTATTTTTACCTGATTTGCTTCAAACTTCATCAGTGTAATGTCAATACACAGCAGATGTAGACCTATGACAGGATTTTTGATATTTGAAATATTGTTGCCATGGCAACAGGTCAAATTGTAATAATATTCTTGAGTGTTTTTGAGGCTCTTAACATGCTTCAAATTCCATGAAACTCGACACACACATCAATATTGTCAACCAGTAGACATGGACAAAGCCATAGAAATGGGCGTGGTGAAGGGGCTCAGTAGCGCCACCTTTTGTCAAAAGTGGGGGGGGTTAGTTTTTCCTACAGTCACCAAACTCGGTACACATATTGTTCTCATCAAGCCGGACAATTTTCTAATTTACATTAATTAGCTCCGACCAACAGGAAGTCGGCTATTTTTGTTTGAATGTTAATTTTTTGAAAAAACAGGCTATGAATTTTATACTACTACTCCTACAGGGTTTATCCAATTTACACCAAGCTTTTTTTAACTTGTTGCTAACACATTGAAGTTGTTTAATTGCAAACGGATTTTGGATCTCTCAAACGGTTTGGCCGTGGCGAGGCAACAAATTTATGGCGAGAAAAAGGAAACAGGAATTGTGTTATAACGTCTGCATACATATATTGATCTTTATGAAACTTCACGAGTGTGTTGGTTGTAGTAGTCTGATCACATGGATGTGACTATTGTGAGTCAAAGTTATAGCGCCACCAACTGGCAGCAGGAAGTGTATCACTTTTTGAAATGCTTTGAGATCACCCTCTTATTTTTACCTAATTTGCTTCAAACTTCATCAGTGTAATGTCAATACACAGCAGATGTAGACCTATGACAGGATTTTTGATATTTGAAATATTGTTGCCATGGCAACAGGTCAAACTGTAATAATATTCTTGAGTGTTTTTGAGGCTCTTAACATGCTTCAAATTGCATGAAACTCGACACACACATCAATATTGTCAACCAGTAGACATGGACAAAGCCATAGAAATGGGCATGGTGGAGGGGCTCAGTAGCGCCACCTTTTGACAAAAGTGGGGGGGTTAGTTTTTTCTACAGTCACTAAACTCGGTACACATATTGTTCTCATCAAGCTGGACAATTTTCTAATTTACATTCATTAGCTCCGACCAACAGGAAGTCTGCTATTTTTGTTTGAATGTTAATTTTTTGAAAAAACAGGCTATGAATTTTATACTACTACTCCTACAGGGTTTATCCAATTTACACCAAGCTATTTTTAACTTGTTGCTAACACATTGAAGTTGTTTAATTGCAAACGGATTTTGGATATCTCAAACGGTTTGGCCGTGGTGAGGCAACGAATTTATGGCAAGAAAAGGAAACAAAGTGTTATAACTTCTGCATACATTAATTGATTTTGATGAAACTTCGGCTTAGTCTTCGTTGTACAAGGCTGATCACATGGATGTGACTATTGTGATTCAAAGTCATAGCGCCACCAACTGGAAGCAGAAAATGTGTCACTTTCAGCATACATTGAGATCACCCTCTTATTTTTACCTGATTTGCTTCAAAATTCATCAGAATAATGTTAAAACTTGGCACATGTAATCCTCTGAAAATGGGCAGGGAGGAGGGGCTATATAGCGGCACCTTGTAGTGCAGTAAATGTGGAGTGAATTTGACATAGTCCTTTGATGTTTAACCGTTTTAAATGCCTATTGCCCGCTGTGCACAGTTGCCCTGAAGCCACCGGGGTGGCGGTGCCACCGGGCTTGGGCCCGCCATCGCTGCTCGCAGCTATATTTATTAGGGCCCAAGCGAATTAAGCGCGCAGGGCCCTCTTGTTCTTCTAAGGATTATTATTATTTATTTTTTTTTTTTTATTATTCGGGCCCCAAAAGTGCCCGAATAGTCGAGAAAAAAATAAAATAAATAATAATAATCATAAAGAAAACAAAAGGGCCTTCAGCCTTTGGCTTTTTAATCCTAAAGAAAACAATAGGGCCTTTGCCTTCGGCTTGGGACCTAATAATCCTAAAGAAAACAATAGGGCCTTCACCTTTGGCTTGGGCCCTAATAATAATCCTTAGGGGAACAATAGGGTCTTCGCCTTTGGCTTGGGCCCTAATAATCCTTAAGAAAACAATTGGGCCTTCAGACCTTTACAGGGCTTTGGCCCTAATAATAATAATCCTTAGGGGATCAAGAGTAATAAACAGAGTGTAACACAGTTCACGTTCGTGTATGGGAAGGAAGAGGTCTGGGACGGCGAACAACTGCTGACTGAGCTTTTATTGAGAACAATGTTCAACAGAAAGGCTGTGCAACGCACGATAACAGCAACACAAATAATCCACAAAGGGCTTCACTCCAGGTTCGGTAGACACAATCCACAAAGGGCTTCACTCCAAGTAACTCGCTGTGTCTCAGTCAGCAGTTCCCCTCTCTCTCACACACTCCTGCTTCTCACGGCGTCTTATCCTGTCTCCGCGCCAATCACTAGAACGAGAAACAGGTGTTCATGATTTGCATCCAACCCACTCACTTACCAAGCGTCTCCCGCTATTCTCTCCGGTTGCAGACCTCACTGAACCACTCCCCCCTCGCCACACAGAGCAATTCCAATACCTCACACCGTTGGTGCTTGGGCCCTAATAATAATAATAATAATAATAATCAAAGCAATTCCAATAGGGTCCTCACACCCTTGGTGCTCGGGTCCTAATAAAAGAAAGATGCAAAAGAAATAAACTGCTTTAAATTTTTCATGTACAGTAGGAATACCTAAGAGCAGCATTCAAGTAAGAAATTGAATAATCAAATTAAACGATACAACTGCATATTCTTCACTGTGTAAATAAAACATTTACTGACTCTACTGATTGTTTTATTAGGCTGTCACTTTAAGAACTATGGTAATGCACGGATCCAATACACTGATAAACATACATGATTTCTTTCCCAGATACATTCACTTAAGATAAAGCCTGTTTATGTGAACCTAGAGTGTTTTGACACTTTAAACGAAATAAGACGCTATAGATAATTCAGTTTAGTACATGTGCTGTTGGTTTTCTGTGCACGTGCTAGGTGTGTGCGCTCATAAAACCGTATATAAAAAATTTAAACTGGCAAGGCATGCAGCCGCGTCTCTCTTACACAGTTTGGAAGCAGTTACTGTCCTAAAACTTTGCACGGTGGTCACTGCCATTACACAATAGGCTTAAAGGTGCCGCACGTGATCCAAGTTAGTCGTTATGCTTTATCCAATGGTAAGAGATACAGACCCTCTCATCTCCCTATAATAAGACTCACTCAATCCTATTCTGTATAAAAATAGGAAAAAAAATTCTCCTCTCTTACGAACTTTGAGGAATACATTATAATCAATATGCTTATTTTCCAGTGTACAGAAGTGTTCAGGGTTTTTTTTTTTTTTTTTTTTTTCACAGTGAATGCATAAGAGGCACATAATATGTGACCCGCTCTGGCGAAATGAGTCGGAAGTCGCAACGTTCTATTTTAAGATATGGGTCGATAATGTGGAAAAACAATGAAAAAATCGATTTTTTTTAAGCTAATTTCAAAGAACAGACTTTCAAAAATAATCTCCCAAAGTTTCGTAGTCCAGATAATTGAGTAAAAGTATTTAAATGGCTATTAAATTTGACATGGTTTTACTAAATTCGCTGGAAATGAACTTCTCTCAACTCCTCTCGTCACTTATGAGCATTTCCCGGTATCCCCTGAAACGTCATTATCTCTGCTCTACAAATATGGTGTTACACGTTGTATAGAACCAATCAAACAGCTTAGAAATGTAAACACACTGACCTAAATGCTAATTTTTAACAATGGGAAGCCCCGTTTCGACTGACAGGCACGCGATCGGTCCAGCCATCCTCCTGTCAGACTAGCGCGCCTTATTAAATAAAACTCCCATTTGCGTGTCTCTCTTTAAAAGCCAATAAAAATTTAATCCATATAGGTAGCACAAAAAATCTTTTTGCATACAAAACCAAAGACTTTAAAAGACCTCTAAACTGGAGTTTACCACCCATTGGCGCCACCTGGCTGCGGAAAAAATGAACAACAATTTTTCAAACTATTCTTTATGCTATCACCACGAAATTTGAACCAGATGCAGCTCACATATAGGAGAGCATCACCAAAAAAATTTTTTTTAGCGATCTTATTGTGTTCCTGAGTTATTCCATGTCAAATAAAAAAAAAGAAAAATTATTTTAAAAAAAGTATATATATTTTTGTCTTTTATCAGCTGTTTCTCAGCAAGACAATGTCCAAATGTAATTAGGGCCCGAGCACCGATGGTGTGAGGACCCTATTGGAATTGCTCCGTTATTATTATTATTATTATTATTATTATTATTATTATTATTATTAGGGCCCGAGCACCGATGGTGTGAGGACCCAATTGGAATTGCTCCGTTTATTAGGGCCCGAGCACCGATGGCGAGCACCGATGGTGTGAGGACCCTATTGGAATTGCTCCGTTTATTATTAGGGCCCGAGCACCGATGGTGTGAGGACCCTATTGGAATTGCTCCGTTTATTAGGGCCCGAGCACCGATGGTGTGAGGACCCTATTGGAATTGCTCCGTTTATTATTAGGGCCAAAGCCCAAGGGGCTGAAGGCCCTATTGTTTTCTTTAGGATTATTAGGGCCCGAGCACCGATGGTGTGAGGACCCTATTGGAATTGCTCCGTTTATTAGGGCCCGAGCACCGATGGTGTGAGGACCCTATTGGAATTGCTTCGTTTATTATTATTATTATTATTATTATTATTAGGGCCCGAGCACCGATGGTGTGAGGACCCTATTGGAATTGCTCCGTTTATTATTATTATTATTATTAGGGCCCAAGCCAATGAAATGGCGAAGGGCCCTCTTGATCTTCTAAGGATTATTAGGGCCCAAGCGAAAATTCGCGCAGGGCCCTCTTGTTCTTCTAAGGATTATTGTTATTTTTTATTTTTATTTATTTTATTTTTTTCCGTCTTCCGGGGCTTTTTTGGGGCCTTAACATGCTCAAAAACTCTTGAAAATTGGCACACACATTGGAATCCGCGGCCATTAGGATGCCGCAGAGGCTGGTACCCGGGCGTGGCAGGGGGGCTCGACAGCGCCCCCTTGAAAAAAGTCTGAAAATTTGGTCCATATATTAAACACGCTTGCATGTATTAGTATGAAACTCGGTACACATATAGACCTCATCGGGCCGAACAACTTTCGTACTCTAAGTTAAACGCCACGCCAACAGGAAGTCAGCTATTAAGGGTTGTTTGAAAAACGCATGCTCTGGAATTTGATATACTCCTCCTAGACGATTAATCCGATCGCCACCAAACTCGGTCAGCATGAAGTCAAGACACTGATGATTAAAAATTGCCAGGGGATTTTTGATATCTCGAACGGTTTGGCCGTGGCGAGGCAACGAATTTATGGCGAGAAAAAGGAAACAGGAAATGTGTTATAACGTCTGCATACATATATTGATCTTTATGAAACTTCACGAGTGTGTTGGTTGTAGTAGTCTGATCACATGGATATGACTATTGTGAGTCAAAGTTATAGCGCCACCAACTGGCAGCAGGAAGTGTATCACTTTTTTAAATGCTTTGAGATCACCCTCTTATTTTTACCTGATTTGCTTCAAACTTCATCAGTGTAATGTCAATACACAGCAGATGTAGACCTATGACAGGATTTTTGATATTTGAAATATTGTTGCCATGGCAACAGGTCAAATTGTAATAATATTCTTGAGTGTTTTTGAGGCTCTTAACATGCTTCAAATTCCATGAAACTCGACACACACATCAATATTGTCAACCAGTAGACATGGACAAAGCCATAGAAATGGGCGTGGTGAAGGGGCTCAGTAGCGCCACCTTTTGTCAAAAGTGGGGGGGGTTAGTTTTTCCTACAGTCACCAAACTCGGTACACATATTGTTCTCATCAAGCCGGACAATTTTCTAATTTACATTAATTAGCTCCGACCAACAGGAAGTCGGCTATTTTTGTTTGAATGTTAATTTTTTGAAAAAACAGGCTATGAATTTTATACTACTACTCCTACAGGGTTTATCCAATTTACACCAAGCTTTTTTTAACTTGTTGCTAACACATTGAAGTTGTTTAATTGCAAACGGATTTTGGATCTCTCAAACGGTTTGGCCGTGGCGAGGCAACAAATTTATGGCGAGAAAAAGGAAACAGGAATTGTGTTATAACGTCTGCATACATATATTGATCTTTATGAAACTTCACGAGTGTGTTGGTTGTAGTAGTCTGATCACATGGATGTGACTATTGTGAGTCAAAGTTATAGCGCCACCAACTGGCAGCAGGAAGTGTATCACTTTTTGAAATGCTTTGAGATCACCCTCTTATTTTTACCTAATTTGCTTCAAACTTCATCAGTGTAATGTCAATACACAGCAGATGTAGACCTATGACAGGATTTTTGATATTTGAAATATTGTTGCCATGGCAACAGGTCAAACTGTAATAATATTCTTGAGTGTTTTTGAGGCTCTTAACATGCTTCAAATTGCATGAAACTCGACACACACATCAATATTGTCAACCAGTAGACATGGACAAAGCCATAGAAATGGGCATGGTGGAGGGGCTCAGTAGCGCCACCTTTTGACAAAAGTGGGGGGGTTAGTTTTTTCTACAGTCACTAAACTCGGTACACATATTGTTCTCATCATGCTGGACAATTTTCTAATTTACATTCATTAGCTCCGACCAACAGGAAGTCTGCTATTTTTGTTTGAATGTTAATTTTTTGAAAAAACAGGCTATGAATTTTATACTACTACTCCTACAGGGTTTATCCAATTTACACCAAGCTATTTTTAACTTGTTGCTAACACATTGAAGTTGTTTAATTGCAAACGGATTTTGGATATCTCAAACGGTTTGGCCGTGGTGAGGCAACGAATTTATGGCAAGAAAAGGAAACAAAGTGTTATAACTTCTGCATACATTAATTGATTTTGATGAAACTTCGGCTTAGTCTTCGTTGTACAAGGCTGATCACATGGATGTGACTATTGTGATTCAAAGTCATAGCGCCACCAACTGGAAGCAGAAAATGTGTCACTTTCAGCATACATTGAGATCACCCTCTTATTTTTACCTGATTTGCTTCAAAATTCATCAGAATAATGTTAAAACTTGGCACATGTAATCCTCTGAAAATGGGCAGGGAGGAGGGGCTATATAGCGGCACCTTGTAGTGCAGTAAATGTGGAGTGAATTTGACATAGTCCTTTGATGTTTAACCGTTTTAAATGCCTATTGCCCGCTGTGCACAGTTGCCCTGAAGCCACCGGGGTGGCGGTGCCACCGGGCTTGGGCCCGCCATCGCTGCTCGCAGCTATATTTATTAGGGCCCAAGCGAATTAAGCGCGCAGGGCCCTCTTGTTCTTCTAAGGATTATTATTATTTATTTTTTTTTTTTTATTATTCGGGCCCCAAAAGTGCCTGAATAGTCGAGAAAAAAAATAAAATAAATAATAATAATCATAAAGAAAACAAAAGGGCCTTCAGCCTTTGGCTTTTTAATCCTAAAGAAAACAATAGGGCCTTTGCCTTCGGCTTGGGACCTAATAATCCTAAAGAAAACAATAGGGCCTTCACCTTTGGCTTGGGCCCTAATAATAATCCTTAGGGGAACAATAGGGTCTTCGCCTTTGGCTTGGGCCCTAATAATCCTTAAGAAAACAATTGGGCCTTCAGACCTTTACAGGGCTTTGGCCCTAATAATAATAATCCTTAGGGGATCAAGAGTAATAAACAGAGTGTAACACAGTTCACGTTCGTGTATGGGAAGGAAGAGGTCTGGGACGGCGAACAACTGCTGACTGAGCTTTTATTGAGAACAATGTTCAACAGAAAGGCTGTGCAACGCACGATAACAGCAACACAAATAATCCACAAAGGGCTTCACTCCAGGTTCGGTAGACACAATCCACAAAGGGCTTCACTCCAAGTAACTCGCTGTGTCTCAGTCAGCAGTTCCCCTCTCTCTCACACACTCCTGCTTCTCACGGCGTCTTATCCTGTCTCCGCGCCAATCACTAGAACGAGAAACAGGTGTTCATGATTTGCATCCAACCCACTCACTTACCAAGCGTCTCCCGCTATTCTCTCCGGTTGCAGACCTCACTGAACCACTCCCCCCTCGCCACACAGAGCAATTCCAATACCTCACACCGTTGGTGCTTGGGCCCTAATAATAATAATAATAATAATAATCAAAGCAATTCCAATAGGGTCCTCACACCCTTGGTGCTCGGGTCCTAATAAAAGAAAGATGCAAAAGAAATAAACTGCTTTAAATTTTTCATGTACAGTAGGAATACCTAAGAGCAGCATTCAAGTAAGAAATTGAATAATCAAATTAAACGATACAACTGCATATTCTTCACTGTGTAAATAAAACATTTACTGACTCTACTGATTGTTTTATTAGGCTGTCACTTTAAGAACTATGGTAATGCACGGATCCAATACACTGATAAACATACATGATTTCTTTCCCAGATACATTCACTTAAGATAAAGCCTGTTTATGTGAACCTAGAGTGTTTTGACACTTTAAACGAAATAAGACGCTATAGATAATTCAGTTTAGTACATGTGCTGTTGGTTTTCTGTGCACGTGCTAGGTGTGTGCGCTCATAAAACCGTATATAAAAAATTTAAACTGGCAAGGCATGCAGCCGCGTCTCTCTTACACAGTTTGGAAGCAGTTACTGTCCTAAAACTTTGCACGGTGGTCACTGCCATTACACAATAGGCTTAAAGGTGCCGCACGTGATCCAAGTTAGTCGTTATGCTTTATCCAATGGTAAGAGATACAGACCCTCTCATCTCCCTATAATAAGACTCACTCAATCCTATTCTGTATAAAAATAGGAAAAAAAATTCTCCTCTCTTACGAACTTTGAGGAATACATTATAATCAATATGCTTATTTTCCAGTGTACAGAAGTGTTCAGGGTTTTTTTTTTTTTTTTTTTTTTCACAGTGAATGCATAAGAGGCACATAATATGTGACCCGCTCTGGCGAAATGAGTCGGAAGTCGCAACGTTCTATTTTAAGATATGGGTCGATAATGTGGAAAAACAATGAAAAAATCGATTTTTTTTTTAAGCTAATTTCAAAGAACAGACTTTCAAAAATAATCTCCCAAAGTTTCGTAGTCCAGATAATTGAGTAAAAGTATTTAAATGGCTATTAAATTTGACATGGTTTTACTAAATTCGCTGGAAATGAACTTCTCTCAACTCCTCTCGTCACTTATGAGCATTTCCCGGTATCCCCTGAAACGTCATTATCTCTGCTCTACAAATATGGTGTTACACGTTGTATAGAACCAATCAAACAGCTTAGAAATGTAAACACACTGACCTAAATGCTAATTTTTAACAATGGGAAGCCCCGTTTCGACTGACAGGCACGCGATCGGTCCAGCCATCCTCCTGTCAGACTAGCGCGCCTTATTAAATAAAACTCCCATTTGCGTGTCTCTCTTTAAAAGCCAATAAAAATTTAATCCATATAGGTAGCACAAAAAATCTTTTTGCATACAAAACCAAAGACTTTAAAAGACCTCTAAACTGGAGTTTACCACCCATTGGCGCCACCTGGCTGCGGAAAAAATGAACAACAATTTTTCAAACTATTCTTTATGCTATCACCACGAAATTTGAACCAGATGCAGCTCACATATAGGAGAGCATCACCAAAAAAATTTTTTTTAGCGATCTTATTGTGTTCCTGAGTTATTCCATGTCAAATAAAAAAAAAGAAAAATTATTTTAAAAAAAGTATATATATTTTTGTCTTTTATCAGCTGTTTCTCAGCAAGACAATGTCCAAATGTAATTAGGGCCCGAGCACCGATGGTGTGAGGACCCTATTGGAATTGCTCCGTTTATTATTATTATTATTATTATTATTATTATTATTATTAGGGCCCGAGCACCGATGGTGTGAGGACCCAATTGGAATTGCTCCGTTTATTAGGGCCCGAGCACCGATGGCGAGCACCGATGGTGTGAGGACCCTATTGGAATTGCTCCGTTTATTATTAGGGCCCGAGCACCGATGGTGTGAGGACCCTATTGGAATTGCTCCGTTTATTAGGGCCCGAGCACCGATGGTGTGAGGACCCTATTGGAATTGCTCCGTTTATTATTAGGGCCAAAGCCCAAGGGGCTGAAGGCCCTATTGTTTTCTTTAGGATTATTAGGGCCCGAGCACCGATGGTGTGAGGACCCTATTGGAATTGCTCCGTTTATTAGGGCCCGAGCACCGATGGTGTGAGGACCCTATTGGAATTGCTTCGTTTATTATTATTATTATTATTATTATTATTAGGGCCCGAGCACCGATGGTGTGAGGACCCTATTGGAATTGCTCCGTTTATTATTATTATTATTATTAGGGCCCAAGCCAATGAAATGGCGAAGGGCCCTCTTGATCTTCTAAGGATTATTAGGGCCCAAGCGAAAATTCGCGCAGGGCCCTCTTGTTCTTCTAAGGATTATTAGGGCCCAAGCGAATTAAGCGCGCAGGGCCCTCTTGTTCTTCTAAGGATTATTATTATTATTTTTTTTTTTTTTTTTTTCCGTCTTCCGGGGCTTTTTGGGGGCCTTAACATGCTCAAAAACTCTTGAAAATTGGCACACACATTGGAATCCGCGGCCATTAGGACGCCGGAGAGGCTGGTACCCGGGCGTGGCAGGGGGGCTCGACAGCGCCCCCTTGAAAAAAGTCTGAAAATTTGGTCCATATATTAAACATGCTTGCACGTATTAGTATGAAACTCGGTACACATATAGACCTCATCGGGCCGAACAACTTTCGCGCTCTAAGTTAATCGCCACGCCAACAGGAAGTCAGCTATTAAGGGTTGTTTGAAAAACGCATGCTCTGGAATTTGATATACTCCTCCTAGACGATTAATCCGATCGCCACCAAACTCGGTCAGCATGAAGTCAAGACACTGATGATTAAAAATTGCCAGGGGATTTTTGATATCTCGAATGGTTTGGCCGTGGCGAGGCAACGAATTTATGGCGAGAAAAAGGAAACAGGAAATGTGTTATAACGTCTTAATACATATATTGATCTTTATGAAACTTCACGAGTGTGTTCGTTATAGGAGTCTGATCACATGGATGTGACTATTGTGAGTCAAAGTTATAGCGCCACCAACTGGCAGCAGGAAGTGTATCACTTTTTGAAATGTTTTGAGATCACCCTCTTATTTTTACCTGATTTGCTTCAAACTTCATCAGTGTAATGTCAATACACAGCAGATGTAGACCTATGACAGGATTTTTGATATTTGAAATATTGTTGCCATGGCAACAGGTCAAACTGTAATAATATTCTTGAGTGTTTTTGAGGCTCTTAACATGCTTCAAATTGCATGAAACTCGACACACACATCAATATTGTCAACCAGTAGACATGGACAAAGCCATAGAAATGGGCGTGGTGGAGGGGCTCAGTAGCGCCACCTTTTGACAAAAGTGGGGGGGTTAGTTTTTCCTACAGTCACCAAACTCGGTACACATATTATTCTCATCAAGCCGGACAATTTTCTAATTTACATTCATTAGCTCCGACCAACAGGAAGTCAGCTATTTTGGTTTGAATGTTAATTTTTTGAAAAAACAGGCTATGAATTTTATACTACTACTCCTACAGGGTTTATCCAATTTACACCAAGCTTTTTTTAACTTGTTGCTAACACATTGAAGTTGTTTAATTGCAAACGGATTTTGGATATCTCAAACGGTTTGGCCGTGGCGAGGCAACGAATTTATGGCAAGAAAAGGGAAACAAAGTGTTATAACTTCTGCATACATTAATTGATTTTGATGAAACTTTGGCTTAGTCTTCGTTGTACAAGGCTGATCACATGGATTTGACCATTGTGATTCAAAGTCATAGCGCCACCAACTGGAAGCAGAAAATGTGTCACTTTCAGCATACATTGAGATCACCCTCTTATTTTTACCTGATTTGCTTCAAAATTCATCAGAATAATGTTAAAACTTGGCACATGTAATCCTTTGAAAATGGGCAGGGAGGAGGGGCTCTATAGCGGCACCTTGTAGTGCAGTAAATGTGGAGTGAATTTGACATAGTCCTTTGATGTTTAACCATTTTAAGTGCCTATTGCCCGCTGTGCACAGTTGCCCTGAAGCCACCGGGGTGGCGGTGCCACCGGGCTTGGGCCCGCCATCGCTGCTCGCAGCTATATTTGTTATTTTTTATTTTTATTTATTTTATTTTTTTCCGTCTTCCGGGGCTTTTTTGGGGCCTTAACATGCTCAAAAACTCTTGAAAATTGGCACACACATTGGAATCCGCGGCCATTAGGATGCCGCAGAGGCTGGTACCCGGGCGTGGCAGGGGGGCTCGACAGCGCCCCCTTGAAAAAAGTCTGAAAATTTGGTCCATATATTAAACACGCTTGCATGTATTAGTATGAAACTCGGTACACATATAGACCTCATCGGGCCGAACAACTTTCGCGCTCTAAGTTAATCGCCACGCCAACAGGAAGTCAGCTATTAAGGGTTGTTTGAAAAACGCATGCTCTGGAATTTGATATACTCCTCCTAGACGATTAATCCGATCGCCACCAAACTCGGTCAGCATGAAGTCAAGACACTGATGATTAAAAATTGCCAGGGGATTTTTGATATCTCGAACGGTTTGGCCGTGGCGAGGCAACGAATTTATGGCGAGAAAAAGGAAACAGGAAATGTGTTATAACGTCTGCATACATATATTGATCTTTATGAAACTTCACGAGTGTGTTGGTTGTAGTAGTCTGATCACATGGATATGACTATTGTGAGTCAAAGTTATAGCGCCACCAACTGGCAGCAGGAAGTGTATCACTTTTTTAAATGCTTTGAGATCACCCTCTTATTTTTACCTGATTTGCTTCAAACTTCATCAGTGTAATGTCAATACACAGCAGATGTAGACCTATGACAGGATTTTTGATATTTGAAATATTGTTGCCATGGCAACAGGTCAAATTGTAATAATATTCTTGAGTGTTTTTGAGGCTCTTAACATGCTTCAAATTCCATGAAACTCGACACACACATCAATATTGTCAACCAGTAGACATGGACAAAGCCATAGAAATGGGCGTGGTGAAGGGGCTCAGTAGCGCCACCTTTTGTCAAAAGTGGGGGGGGTTAGTTTTTCCTACAGTCACCAAACTCGGTACACATATTGTTCTCATCAAGCCGGACAATTTTCTAATTTACATTAATTAGCTCCGACCAACAGGAAGTCGGCTATTTTTGTTTGAATGTTAATTTTTTGAAAAAACAGGCTATGAATTTTATACTACTACTCCTACAGGGTTTATCCAATTTACACCAAGCTTTTTTTAACTTGTTGCTAACACATTGAAGTTGTTTAATTGCAAACGGATTTTGGATCTCTCAAACGGTTTGGCCGTGGCGAGGCAACAAATTTATGGCGAGAAAAAGGAAACAGGAATTGTGTTATAACGTCTGCATACATATATTGATCTTTATGAAACTTCACGAGTGTGTTGGTTGTAGTAGTCTGATCACATGGATGTGACTATTGTGAGTCAAAGTTATAGCGCCACCAACTGGCAGCAGGAAGTGTATCACTTTTTGAAATGCTTTGAGATCACCCTCTTATTTTTACCTGATTTGCTTCAAACTTCATCAGTGTAATGTCAATACACAGCAGATGTAGACCTATGACAGGATTTTTGATATTTGAAATATTGTTGCCATGGCAACAGGTCAAATTGTAATAATATTCTTGAGTGTTTTTGAGGCTCTTAACATGCTTCAAATTCCATGAAACTCGACACACACATCAATATTGTCAACCAGTAGACATGGACAAAGCCATAGAAATGGGCGTGGTGAAGGGGCTCAGTAGCGCCACCTTTTGTCAAAAGTGGGGGGGGTTAGTTTTTCCTACAGTCACCAAACTCGGTACACATATTGTTCTCATCAAGCCGGACAATTTTCTAATTTACATTAATTAGCTCCGACCAACAGGAAGTCGGCTATTTTGTTTGAATGTTAATTTTTTGAAAAAACAGGCTATGAATTTTATACTACTACTCCTACAGGGTTTATCCAATTTACACCAAGCTTTTTTTAACTTGTTGCTAACACATTGAAGTTGTTTAATTGCAAACAGATTTTGGATCTCTCAAACGGTTTGGCCGTGGCGAGGCAACAAATTTATGGCGAGAAAAAGGAAACAGGAATTGTGTTATAACGTCTGCATACATATATTGATCTTTATGAAACTTCACGAGTGTGTTGGTTGTAGTAGTCTGATCACATGGATGTGACTATTGTGAGTCAAAGTTATAGCGCCACCAACTGGCAGCAGGAAGTGTATCACTTTTTGAAATGCTTTGAGATCACCCTCTTATTTTTACCTAATTTGCTTCAAACTTCATCAGTGTAATGTCAATACACAGCAGATGTAGACCTATGACAGGATTTTTGATATTTGAAATATTGTTGCCATGGCAACAGGTCAAACTGTAATAATATTCTTGAGTGTTTTTGAGGCTCTTAACATGCTTCAAATTGCATGAAACTCGACACACACATCAATATTGTCAACCAGTAGACATGGACAAAGCCATAGAAATGGGCATGGTGGAGGGGCTCAGTAGCGCCACCTTTTGACAAAAGTGGGGGGGTTAGTTTTTCCTACAGTCACCAAACTCGGTACACATATTGTTCTCATCAAGCCGGACAATTTTCTAATTTACATTCATTAGCTCCGACCAACAGGAAGTCTGCTATTTTTGTTTGAATGTTAATTTTTTGAAAAAACAGGCTATGAATTTTATACTACTACTCCTACAGGGTTTATCCAATTTACACCAAGCTTTTTTTAACTTGTTGCTAACACATTGAAGTTGTTTAATTGCAAACAGATTTTGGATCTCTCAAACGGTTTGGCCGTGGCGAGGCAACAAATTTATGGCGAGAAAAAGGAAACAGGAATTGTGTTATAACGTCTGCATACATATATTGATCTTTATGAAACTTCACGAGTGTGTTGGTTGTAGTAGTCTGATCACATGGATGTGACTATTGTGAGTCAAAGTTATAGCGCCACCAACTGGCAGCAGGAAGTGTATCACTTTTTGAAATGCTTTGAGATCACCCTCTTATTTTTACCTAATTTGCTTCAAACTTCATCAGTGTAATGTCAATACACAGCAGATGTAGACCTATGACAGGATTTTTGATATTTGAAATATTGTTGCCATGGCAACAGGTCAAACTGTAATAATATTCTTGAGTGTTTTTGAGGCTCTTAACATGCTTCAAATTGCATGAAACTCGACACACACATCAATATTGTCAACCAGTAGACATGGACAAAGCCATAGAAATGGGCATGGTGGAGGGGCTCAGTAGCGCCACCTTTTGACAAAAGTGGGGGGGTTAGTTTTTTCTACAGTCACTAAACTCGGTACACATATTGTTCTCATCAAGCTGGACAATTTTCTAATTTACATTCATTAGCTCCGACCAACAGGAAGTCTGCTATTTTTGTTTGAATGTTAATTTTTTGAAAAAACAGGCTATGAATTTATACTACTACTCCTACAGGGTTTATCCAATTTACACCAAGCTATTTTTAACTTGTTGCTAACACATTGAAGTTGTTTAATTGCAAACGGATTTTGGATATCTCAAACGGTTTGGCCGTGGTGAGGCAACGAATTTATGGCAAGAAAAGGAAACAAAGTGTTATAACTTCTGCATACATTAATTGATTTTGATGAAACTTCGGCTTAGTCTTCGTTGTACAAGGCTGATCACATGGATGTGACTATTGTGATTCAAAGTCATAGCGCCACCAACTGGAAGCAGAAAATGTGTCACTTTCAGCATACATTGAGATCACCCTCTTATTTTTACCTGATTTGCTTCAAAATTCATCAGAATAATGTTAAAACTTGGCACATGTAATCCTCTGAAAATGGGCAGGGAGGAGGGGCTATATAGCGGCACCTTGTAGTGCAGTAAATGTGGAGTGAATTTGACATAGTCCTTTGATGTTTAACCGTTTTAAATGCCTATTGCCCGCTGTGCACAGTTGCCCTGAAGCCACCGGGGTGGCGGTGCCACCGGGCTTGGGCCCGCCATCGCTGCTCGCAGCTATATTTATTAGGGCCCAAGCGAATTAAGCGCGCAGGGCCCTCTTGTTCTTCTAAGGATTATTATTATTTTTTTTTTTTTTTTTATTATTTTTCCGTCTTCTGGGGCTTTTTGGGGGCCTTAACATGCTCAAAAACTCCTGAAAATTTGCACACACATTGGAATCCGCGGCCATTAGGACGCCGCAGAGGCTGGTACCCGGGCGTGGCAGGGGGGCTCGACAGCGCCCCCTTAAAAAAAGTCTGAAAATTTGGTCCATATATTAAACACGCTTGCACGTATTAGTATGAAACTCGGTACACATATAGAACTCATCGGGCCGAACAACTTTCGTACTCTAAGTTAAACGCCACGCCAACAAGAAGTCAGCTATTAAGGGTTGTTTGAAAAACGCATGCTCTGGAATTTGATATACTCCTCCTAGACGATTAATCCGATCGCCACCAAACTCGGTCAGCATGAAGTCAAGACACTGATGATTAAAAATTGCCAGGGGATTTTTGATATCTCGAACGGTTTGGCCGTGGCGAGGCAACGAATTTATGGCGAGAAAAAGGAAACAGGAAATGTGTTATAACGTCTGCATACATATATTGATCTTTATGAAACTTCACGAGTGTGTTGGTTGTAGTAGTCTGATCACATGGATGTGACTATTGTGAGTCAAAGTTATAGCGCCACCAACTGGCAGCAGGAAGTGTATCACTTTTTGAAATGCTTTGAGATCACCCTCTTATTTTTACCTGATTTGCTTCAAACTTCATCAATGTAATGGCAATACACAGCAGATGTAGACCTATGACAGGATTTTTGATATTTGAAATATTGTTGCCATGGCAACAGGTCAAACTGTAATAATATTCTTGAGTGTTTTTGAGGCTCTTAACATGCTTCAAATTGCATGAAACTCGACACACACATCAATATTGTCAACCAGTAGACATGGACAAAGCCATAGAAATGGGCGTGGTGGAGGGGCTCAGTAGCGCCACCTTTTGACAAAAGTGGGGGGGTTAGATTTCCTACAGTCACCAAACTCGGTACACATATTGTTCTCATCAAGCCGGACAATTTTCTAATTTACATTCATTAGCTCCGACCAACAGGAAGTCGGCTATTTTTGTTTGAATGTTAATTTTTTGAAAAAACAGGCTATGAATTTTATACTACTACTCCTACAGGGTTTATCCAATTTACACCAAGCTTTTTTTAACTTGTTGCTAACACATTGAAGTTGTTTAATTGCAAACGGATTTTGGATACCTCAAACGGTTTGGCCGTGGCGAGGCAACAAATTTATGGCGAGAAAAAGGAAACAGGAAATGTGTTATAACGTCTGCATACATATATTGATCTTTATGAAACTTCACGAGTGTGTTAGTTGTAGTAGTCTGATCACATGGATGTGACTATTGTGAGTCAAAGTTATAGCACCACCAACTGGCAGCAGGAAGTGTATCACTTTTTGAAATGCTTTGAGATCACCCTCTTATTTTAACCTGATTTGCTTCAAACTTCATCAGTGTAATGTCAATACACAGCAGATGTAGACCTATGACAGGATTTTTGATATTTGAAATATTGTTGCCATGGCAACAGGTCAAACTGTAATAATATTCTTGAGTGTTTTTGAGGCTCTTAACATGCTTCAAATTGCATGAAACTCGACACACACATCAATATTGTCAACCAGTAGACATGGACAAAGCCATAGAAATGGGCGTGGTGAAGGGGCTCAGTAGCGCCACCTTTTGTCAAAAGTGGGGGGGTTAGTTTTTCCTACAGTCACCAAACTCGGTACACATATTGTTCTCATCAAGCTGGACAATTTTCTAATTTACATTCATTAGCTCCGACCAACAGGAAGTCGGCTATTTTTGTTTGAATGTAAATTTTTTGAAAAAACAGGCTATGAATTTTATACTACTACTCCTACAGGGTTTATCCAATTTACACCAAGCTTTTTTTAACTTGTTGCTAACACATTGAAGTTGTTTAATTGCAAACGGATTTTGGATATCTCAAACGGTTTGGCCGTGGCGAGGCAACGAATTTATGGCAAGAAAAGGGAAACAAAGTGTTATAACTTCTGCATACATTAATTGATTTTGATGAAACTTTGGCTTAGTCTTCGTTGTACAAGGCTGATCACATGGATTTGACTATTGTGATTCAAAGTCATAGCGCCACCAACTGGAAGCAGAAAATGTGTCACTTTCAGCATACATTGAGATCACCCTCTTATTTTTACCTGATTTGCTTCAAAATTCATCAGAATAATGTTAAAACTTGGCACATGTAATCCTTTGAAAATGGGCAGGGAAGAGGGGCTCTATAGCGGCACCTTGTAGTGCAGTAAATGTGGAGTGAATTTGACATAGTCCTTTGATGTTTAACCATTTTAAGTGCCTATTGCCCGCTGTGCACAGTTGCCCTGAAGCCACCGGGGTGGCGGTGCCACCGGGCTTGGGCCCGCCATCGCTGCTCGCAGCTATATTTATTATTATTATTTTTTTTTTTTTTTTTTTCCGTCTTCCGGGGCTTTTTGGGGGCCTTAACATGCTCAAAAACTCTTGAAAATTGGCACACACATTGGAATCCGCGCCCATTAGGATGCCCCAGAGGCTGGTATCCGGGCGTGGCAGGGGGGCTCGACAGCGCCCCCTTGAAAAAAGTCTGAAAATTTGGTCCATATATTAAACACGCTTGCACGTATTAGTATGAAACTCGGTACACATATAGACCTCATCGGGCCGAACAACTTTCGTACTCTAAGTTAAACACCACGCCAACAGGAAGTCAGCTATTAAGGGTTGTTTGAAAAACGCATGCTCTGGAATTTGATATACTCCTCCTAGACGATTAATCTGATCGCCACCAAACTCGGTCAGCATGAAGTCAAGACACTGATGATTAAAAATTGCCAGGGGATTTTTGATATCTCGAACGGTTTGGCCGTGGCGAGGCAACGAATTTATGGCGAGAAAAAGGAAACAGGAAATGTGTTATAACGTCTGCATACATATATTGATCTTTATGAAACTTCACGAGTGTGTTGGTTGTAGTAGTCTGATCACATGGATGTGACTATTGTGAGTCAAAGTTATAGCGCCACCAACTGGCAGCAGGAAGTGTATCACTTTTTGAAATGCTTTGAGATCACCCTCTTATTTTTACCTGATTTTCTTCAAACTTCATCAATGTAATGGCAATACACAGCAGATGTAGACCTATGACAGGATTTTTGATATTTGAAATATTGTTGCCATGGCAACAGGTCAAACTGTAATAATATTCTTGAGTGTTTTTGAGGCTCTTAACATGCTTCAAATTGCATGAAACTCGACACACACATCAATATTGTCAACCAGTAGACATGGACAAAGCCATAGAAATGGGCGTGGTGGAGGGGCTCAGTAGCGCCACCTTTTGACAAAAGTGGGGGGGTTAGTTTTTCCTACAGTCACCAAACTCGGTACACATATTGTTCTCATCAAGCCGGACAATTTTCTAATTTACATTCATTAGCTCCGACCAACAGGAAGTCAGCTATTTTGTTTGAATGTTAATTTTTTGAAAAAACAGGCTATGAATTTTATACTACTACTCCTACAGGGTTTATCCAATTTACACCAAGCTTTTTTTAACTTGTTGCTAACACATTGAAGTTGTTTAATTGCAAACGGATTTTGGATATCTCAAACGGTTTGGCCGTGGCGAGGCAACGAATTTATGGCAAGAAAAGGGAAACAAAGTGTTATAACTTCTGCATACATTAATTGATTTTGATGAAACTTCGGCTTAGTCTTCGTTGTACAAGGCTGATCACATGGATGTGACTATTGTGATTCAAAGTCATAGCGCCACCAACTGGAAGCAGAAAATGTGTCACTTTCAGCATACATTGAGATCACCCTCTTATTTTTACCTGATTTGCTTCAAAATTCATCAGAATAATGTTAAAACTTGGCACATGTAAACCTTTGAAAATGAGCTGGGAGGAGGGGCTCTATAGCGGCACCTTGTAGTGCAGTAAATGTGGAGTGAATTTGACATAGTCCTTTGATGTTTAACCATTTTAAATGCCTATTGCCCGCTGTGCACAGTTGCCCTGAAGCCACCGGGGTGGCGGTGCCACCGGGCTTGGGCCCGCCATCGCTGCTCGCAGCTATATTTATTATTTTTTTTTTTTTTTTTCCGTCTTCCGGGGCTTTTTGGGGGCCTTAACATGCTCAAAAACTCTTGAAAATTGGCACACACATTGGAATTCGCGGCCATTAGGACGCTGCAGAGGCTGGTACCCGGGCGTGGCAGAGGGGCTCGACAGCGCCCCCTTGAAAAAAGTCTGAAAATTTGGTCCATATATTAAACACGCTTGCACGTATTAGTATGAAACTCGGTACACATATAGAACTCATCGGGCCCAACAACTTTCGTACTCTAAGTTAAACGCCACGCCAACAGGAAGTCAGCTATTAAGGGTTGTTTGAAAAACGCATGCTCTGGAATTTGATATACTCCTCCTAGGCGATTCATCCGATCGCCACCAAACTCGGTCAGCATGAAGTCAAGACACTGATGATTAAAAATTGCCAGGGGATTTTTGATATCTCGAACGGTTTGGCCGTGGCGAGGCAACGAATTTATGGCGAGAAAAAGGAAACAGGAAATGTGTTATAACGTCTGCATACATATATTGATCTTTATGAAACTTCACGAGTGTGTTGGTTGTAGTAGTCTGATCACATGGATGTGACTATTGTGAGTCAAAGTTATAGCGCCACCAACTGGCAGCAGGAAGTGTATCACTTTTTGAAATGCTTTGAGATCACCCTCTTATTTTTACCTGATTTTCTTCAAACTTCATCAATGTAATGGCAATACACAGCAGATGTAGACCTATGACAGGATTTTTGATATTTGAAATATTGTTGCCATGGCAACAGGTCAAACTGTAATAATATTCTTGAGTGTTTTTGAGGCTCTTAACATGCTTCAAATTGCATGAAACTCGACACACACATCAATATTGTCAACCAGTAGACATGGACAAAGCCATAGAAATGGGCGTGGTGGAGGGGCTCAGTAGCGCCACCTTTTGACAAAAGTGGGGGGGTTAGTTTTTCCTACAGTCACCAAACTCGGTACACATATTGTTCTCATCAAGCCGGACAATTTTCTAATTTACATTCATTAGCTCCGACCAACAGGAAGTCAGCTATTTTTGTTTGAATGTTAATTTTTTGAAAAAACAGGCTATGAATTTTATACTACTACTCCTACAGGGTTTATCCAATTTACACCAAGCTTTTTTTAACTTGTTGCTAACACATTGAAGTTGTTTAATTGCAAACGGATTTTGGATATCTCAAACGGTTTGGCCGTGGCGAGGCAACGAATTTATGGCAAGAAAAGGGAAACAAAGTGTTATAACTTCTGCATACATTAATTGATTTTGATGAAACTTCGGCTTAGTCTTCGTTGTACAAGGCTGATCACATGGATGTGACTATTGTGATTCAAAGTCATAGCGCCACCAACTGGAAGCAGAAAATGTGTCACTTTCAGCATACATTGAGATCACCCTCTTATTTTTACCTGATTTGCTTCAAAATTCATCAGAATAATGTTAAAACTTGGCACATGTAAACCTTTGAAAATGAGCTGGGAGGAGGGGCTCTATAGCGGCACCTTGTAGTGCAGTAAATGTGGAGTGAATTTGACATAGTCCTTTGATGTTTAACCATTTTAAATGCCTATTGCCCGCTGTGCACAGTTGCCCTGAAGCCACCGGGGTGGCGGTGCCACCGGGCTTGGGCCCGCCATCGCTGCTCGCAGCTATATTTATTATTTTTTTTTTTTTTTTCCGTCTTCCGGGGCTTTTTGGGGGCCTTAACATGCTCAAAAACTCTTGAAAATTGGCACACACATTGGAATTCGCGGCCATTAGGACGCTGCAGAGGCTGGTACCCGGGCGTGGCAGAGGGGCTCGACAGCGCCCCCTTGAAAAAAGTCTGAAAATTTGGTCCATATATTAAACACGCTTGCACGTATTAGTATGAAACTCGGTACACATATAGAACTCATCGGGCCCAACAACTTTCGTACTCTAAGTTAAACGCCACGCCAACAGGAAGTCAGCTATTAAGGGTTGTTTGAAAAACGCATGCTCTGGAATTTGATATACTCCTCCTAGGCGATTCATCCGATCGCCACCAAACTCGGTCAGCATGAAGTCAAGACACTGATGATTAAAAATTGCCAGGGGATTTTTGATATCTCGAACGGTTTGGCCGTGGCGAGGCAACGAATTTATGGCGAGAAAAAGGAAACAGGAAATGTGTTATAACGTCTGCATACATATATTGATCTTTATGAAACTTCACGAGTGTGTTGGTTGTAGTAGTCTGATCACATGGATGTGACTATTGTGAGTCAAAGTTATAGCGCCACCAACTGGCAGCAGGAAGTGTATCACTTTTTGAAATGCTTTGAGATCACCCTCTTATTTTTACCTGATTTTCTTCAAACTTCATCAATGTAATGGCAATACACAGCAGATGTAGACCTATGACAGGATTTTTGATATTTGAAATATTGTTGCCATGGCAACAGGTCAAACTGTAATAATATTCTTGAGTGTTTTTGAGGCTCTTAACATGCTTCAAATTGCATGAAACTCGACACACACATCAATATTGTCAACCAGTAGACATGGACAAAGCCATAGAAATGGGCGTGGTGGAGGGGCTCAGTAGCGCCACCTTTTGACAAAAGTGGGGGGGTTAGTTTTTCCTACAGTCACCAAACTCGGTACACATATTGTTCTCATCAAGCCGGACAATTTTCTAATTTACATTCATTAGCTCCGACCAACAGGAAGTCAGCTATTTTTGTTTGAATGTTAATTTTTTGAAAAAACAGGCTATGAATTTTATACTACTACTCCTACAGGGTTTATCCAATTTACACCAAGCTTTTTTTAACTTGTTGCTAACACATTGAAGTTGTTTAATTGCAAACGGATTTTGGATATCTCAAACGGTTTGGCCGTGGCGAGGCAACGAATTTATGGCAAGAAAAGGGAAACAAAGTGTTATAACTTCTGCATACATTAATTGATTTTGATGAAACTTCGGCTTAGTCTTCGTTGTACAAGGCTGATCACATGGATGTGACTATTGTGATTCAAAGTCATAGCGCCACCAACTGGAAGCAGAAAATGTGTCACTTTCAGCATACATTGAGATCACCCTCTTATTTTTACCTGATTTGCTTCAAAATTCATCAGAATAATGTTAAAACTTGGCACATGTAATCCTTTGAAAATGGGCAGGGAGGAGGGGCTCTATAGCGGCACCTTGTAGTGCAGTAAATGTGGAGTGAATTTGACATAGTCCTTTGATGTTTAACCGTTTTAAATGCCTATTGCCCTCTGTGCACAGTTGCCCTGAAGCCACCAGGGTGGCGGTGCCACCGGGCTTGGGCCCGCCATCGCTGCTCGCAGCTATATTTCTTCTTCTTCTTCTTCTTCTTCTTCTCCAAAGTGAATCGCATTTTAGAGGGCCTAAACGTGCTCGAAAACTCATGAAACTTTGCACACGCGTCAGAAGTGGTGAAAATTTACGTCTGTTATGGGTTTCGGAATTGGGCGTGGCAAAATGGCTCGATAGCGCCATCTAACGTACAGCCCCGCTCACTACATTACACTAGGGTTTTGAAATTCGGTACACAAATTTATCAGCCCAGTACCTACAAAAAATTATCTTGGAGCGAAATCCGAAACCGAACAGGAAGTCAGATTTTTTTAATTAATTCACCGTTTTTTGCATTTTCCAGACGTTGTACTTTAACGAACTCCTCCTAGAGATTTAATCAGATCAATGTCATTTTTGGTCAGTCTAATCTAAAGACCTTTGTGACGTTAAATTGCGAAGATCTAGAGTTTTCACTGAAGGGCGTGTCCATGGCGGCCTGACAAATTTTGATGTTTTCGCCATGAAAAAGGAAGTTGTTGTAACTCAGACAAACAATGTCGGATCTGCCCCAAACTTCACATGCTTTATTAGAGTCCTGACCTGAAGACATCTTCATAACAATATTCAGTTACAGTCATAGCGCCACCTGGGGGCAACAGGAAATGTCATGTTTTACACTGTGATTAACTCCTCATGGAGATTTAACCAGATCAACATCAAATGTTGTCAGTCTAATCTCAAGACCTTAGCAATGATAAATATCAAAGATCTTGAGTTTTCGCTGAAGGGCGTGTCTGTGGCGGCCTGACAAAGTCTGATGTTTCGCCATGAAAGAGGAAGCTGCTGTAACTCAGGTATACTATGTCTGATCTGCTCCAAACTTCACATGTGTGATAAGAGTCCTGGCCTAAATTCGGTACACACATTTATCAGCCCAGTACCTACAAAAAATTCTCTTGGAGCGAAATCCGAAACCGAACAGGAAGTCAGATATTTTGAATTAATTCACAGTTTTTTGCATTTTCCAGACGTTGTACTTTAACGAACTCCTCCTAGAGATTTAATCAGATCAGTGTCATTTTTGGTCAGTCTAATCTAAAGGCCTTTGTGACGTTAAATTGCGAAGATTTAGAGTTTTCAACAAAGGGCGTGTCCGTGGTGGCCTGACAAAGTTTGATGTTTTCGCCATGAAAAAGGAAGTTGTTGTAACTCAGACAAAAAACGTCGGATCTGCCCCAAACTTCACATGTTTTATTAGAGTCCTGACCTGAAGACATCTTCATAACAATATTCAGTTACAGTCATAGCGCCACCTGCAGGCAACAGGAAATGACATGTTTTACACTGTGATTAACTCCTCATAGAGATTTAACCAGATCAACATCAAATGTTGTCAGTCTAATCTCAAGACCTTAGCAATGATAAATATCAAAGATCTTGAGTTTTCGCTGAAGGGCGTGTCTGTGGCGGCCTGACAAAGTCTGATGTTTCGCCATGAAAGAGGAAGCTGCTGTAACTCACGCATACAATGTCCGATCTGCTCCAAACTTCACATGTGTGATAAGAGTCCTGGCCTAAAGACATCTATATGACAATATTTAGTTAGTCATAGCGCCACCTGCTGGCAACAGGAAATGGCATGCTTCACGATGTAATTCACTACCAGAGTCACATTTCATTATGCCACGAAGTACCAAACATGCTAGAGACACGTTAAATCATGCAACACTTGGCTGAGTGCTAATTTATGTGATTAATGCCACGAAAGAAACAGGAAGTTGTTGTTACTCAGACATACAATGTCCGATCTGCTCCAAACTTCACATGTTCGATAATAGTCCTGGGCTGAAGACATCAACATGGCAAAATTCAGTTACGGTCAAAGTGCCACCTGTTGGCCGCAGGAAGTGTGGCATTTCGAAATGACTTTGGCATTATTCTCCTGTATTCACTCGCTTACATGCATGTCGCCCACTGTTCACTGTTTTCCTGAGGCCAACGGGTGGCGGTGAGCCCGGGTGCGAGGGCCCTCTCAACGCTGCTGGCAGCTTTAATTAGGGCCCGAGCACCGATGGTGTGAGGACCCTATTGGAATTGCTCAGCCAATTATTCTTCTTCTCCAAAATGAATCGCATTTTTGAGGGCCTAAACGTTCTCAAAAACTCATGAAACTTTGCACACGCGTCAGAAGTGGTGAAAATTTACATCTGATATGGTTTTCAGAATTAGGTGTGGCAAAATGGCTCGATAGCGCCACCTACAAAATTTCAATTAAGCGCCCTTCGTGCTACATTTCACGTACAGTTATGAAATTTGGTAGACAGATGTAACAGCCCAATACCTACAAAAAAGCCCCTGGGTGCAAAGTTTGTAAACCCAACAGGAAGTGAGATATTTTGAATTTTCTCTACAAAATTTTGGCAGTTTTTGCCATTTCCACATGTTGTACTTTAACGAACTCCTCCTAGAGCTTTAATCAGATCAACATTATATTTGGTCAGTCTAATCTAAAGGCCTTTGAGACGTTAAATTGCGAAGATCTAGAGTTTTCACTGAAGGGCGTGTCCGTGGCGGCCTGGCAAAGTTCGATGTTTCGCCATGAAACAGGAAGTTGTTGTAACTCGGGCATACAATGTCTGATCTGCCCCAAACTTCACATGTTTCATTAGAGTCCTGGCCTGAATACATCTCTATGGCAATATTCAGTTACAGTCATAGCGCCACCTGGGGACAACAGGAAATGACATGTTTTACACTGTGATTAACTCCTCATAGAGATTAAACCAGATCAACATCATATATGGCCAGTCTAATCTTAAGGCCTTTGAGATGTTAAATTGCAAAGATCTTGAGTTTTCGTTGAAGGGCGTGTCCGTGGTGACCGACAAAGTCTGATGTTTCGCCATGTAAGGTGAATCACTTTTTTGAGGGCCGAAACATACTCGAAAACTCATGAAACTTTGCAGATGCATCAGAAGTGGTGAAAATTTACGTCTGATATGGGTTTCAGAATTAAGTGTGGCAAAATGGCTCGATAGCGCCACCTAAAAAAGTGCCCCTGACACTACGTTTCACGTACAGGTATGAAATTTGGTACACACATCTACCAGCCCAATACCTACAAAAAAGTCTCTTGGAGTGAAATCTGAAAACTAACAGGAAGTCAGATATTTTGAATTTTCTTTGCAAAATTTGTGCAGTTTTTGCCATTTCCAGACGTTGTACTTTAACGAACTCCTCCTAGAGCTTTAAACAGATCAATGTCATATTTGGTCAGTCTAATCTAAAGGCCTTTGTGACATTAAATTGCAAAGATCTAGAGTTTTCGCTGAAGGGCGTGTCCGTGGCGGCCTGGCAAAGTTCGATGTTTCGCCATGAAACAGGAAGTTGTTGTAACTCGGGCATACAATGTCTGATCTGCCCCAAACTTAACATGTTTTATTAGAGTCCTGACCTGAAGACATCTCTATGGCAATATTCAGTTACAGTCAAAGCGCCACCTGGGGGCAACAGGAAATTACATGTTTTACACTGTGATTAACTCCTCCTAGATATTTAATCAGATCAATGTCATTTTTGGTCAGTCTAATCTTAAGACCTTAGCGATGATAAATATCAAAGATCTTGAGTTTTCGTTGAAGGGCGTGTCCGTGGCGGACTGACAAAGTCTGATGTTTCGCCATGAAAGAGGAAGCTGTTGTAACTCAGGCATACTATGTCTGATCTGCCCCAAACTTCACATGAGTGATAAAAGTCCTGGCCTAAAGACATCTATATGACAATATTCAGTTAGCTATAGCGCCACCTGTTGGCAGCAGGAAGTGTGGCACTTTTACATGATTTTGCCATAATTCTCCTGTATTTACTTGCTCACATGCATGTCGCCCACTGTTCGCTGTTTTTCTGAGGCCAACGGATGGCGGTGAGCCCGGGTGCGAGGGCCCTTTCATCGCTGCTTGCAGCTTTAATTCTTCTTCTTCTTCTTCTTCTTCTTCTTCTTCTCCAAAGTGAATCGCATTTGAGAGGGCCTAAACGTGCTCGAAAACTCACGAAACTTTGCACACACGTCAGAAGTGGTGAAAATTTACGTCTGTTATGGGTTTCGGAATTGGGTGGGGCAAAATGGCTCGATAGCGCCATCTAACGTACAGCCCCGCTCGCTACATTTCACTAGGGGTTTGAAATTCGGTACACACATTTATCAGCCAAGTACCTACAAAAAATTCTCTTGGAGCGAAATCCGAAACCGAACAGGAAGTCAGATATTTTTAATTAATTCACCGTTTTTTGCATTTTCCAGACGTTGTACTTTAACAAACTCCTCCTAGAGATTTAATCAGATCAGTGTCATTTTTGGTCAGTCTAATCTAAAGGCCTTTGTGACGTTAAATTGCGAAGATTTAGAGTTTTCAACAAAGGCCGTGTCCGTGGCGGCCTGACAAAGTTTGATGTTTCCGCCATGAAAAAGGAAGTTGTTGTAACTCAGACAAACAATGTCGGATCTGCCCCAAATTTCACATGCTTTATTAGAGTCCTGACCTGAAGACATCTTCATAACAATATTCGGACCCACTTTATATTAAGTGGCCTTAACTACTATGTACTTACATTTAAATTAATCATTTGATACAATGCACATATTGTGTACATACATGTTTTTACATTGTACTTATATTTTAAAAACACCTGCATGTAATTACATCTGTAATTAATTTCTGTAATTACATTTATAATTACACTGTTGACCCATCCCTTAACCCTTACCCCTACCCTTAAACCTACCCATACCACCAAACCTGTCCCTAACCTTACCCGTATCCCACCTCAATGGCAGCAAAAGTGTTTTGCACTTCAATATGAACCCAATAAGTACATTGTACTTATTTTTTGATGTAGGTACATAGTAGTTAAGGCCACTTAATATAAAGTGGGACCCAATATTCAGTTACAGTCATAGCGCCACCTGGAGGCAACAGGAAATGACATGTTTTACACTGTGATTAACTCCTCATGGAGATTTAACCAGATCAACATCATATGTTGTCAGTCTAATCTTAAGACCTTAGCGATGATAAATATCAAAGATCTTGAGTTTTCGGTGAAGGGCGTGTCCGTGGCGGCCTGACAAAGTCTGATGTTTCGCCATGAAAGAGGAAACTGTTGTAACTCAGGCATACTATGTCCGATCTGCTCCAAACTTCACGTGTGATAAGAGTCCTAGCCTAAATACGTCTATATGATAATATTCAGTTAGCCATAGCGCCACCTGCTGGCAACAGGAAGTGGCATGCTTTATACTGTAATTCACTACCAGATTCACATTTCATCATGCCACGAAGTACCAGACATGCTAGAAACACGTTAAATCATGCAACACTTGGCTGAGTGCTAATGTATGCGATTAACGCCACGAAAGAAACAGGAAGTTGTTGTAACTCAGGCATACAATGTCCGATCTGCTTCAAACTTCACGTGTTCAATGATAGTCCTGGCCTGAAGACATCAACATGGCAAAATTCAGTGACGGTAAAAGCGCCACCTGTTGGCCACAGGAAGTGTGGCATTTCGAAATGACTTTGGCATAATTCTCCTGTATTAACTCACTTAAATGCATGACGCCCACTGTTCGCTGTTTTCCTGAGGCCAACGGGTGGCGGTGAGCCCGGGTGCGAGGGCCCTCTCAACGCTGCTTGCAGCTTTAATTATTATTATTATTATTTTTTTTTTTTTTTTTTCCGTCTTCCGGGGCTTTTTGGGGGCCTTAACATGCTCAAAAACTCTTGAAAATTGGCACACACATTGGAATCCGCGGCCATTAGGACGCCGCAGAGGCTAGTACCCGGGCGTGGCAGGGGGGCTCGACAGCGCCCCCTTGAAAAAAGTCTGAAAATTTGGTCCATATATTAAACACGCTTGCACGTATTAGTATGAAACTCGGTACACATATAGACCTCATCGGGCCGAACAACTTTCGTGCTCTAAGTTAAACGCCACGCCAACAGGAAGTCAGCTATTAAGGGTTGTTTGAAAAACGCATGCTCTGGAATTTGATATACTCCTCCTAGACGATTAATCCGATCGCCACCAAACTCGGTCAGCATGAAGTCAAGACACTGATGATTAAAAATTGCCAGGGGATTTTTGATATCTCGAACGGTTTGGCCGTGGCGAGGCAACGAATTTATGGCGAGAAAAAGGAAACAGGAAATGTGTTATAACGTCTGCATACATATATTGATGTTTATGAAACTTCACGAGTGTGTTGGTTGTAGTAGTCTGATCACATGGATGTGACTATTGTGAGTCAAAGTTATAGCGCCACCAACTGGCAGCAGGAAGTGTATCACTTTTTGAAATGCTTTGAGATCACCCTCTTATTTTTACCTGATTTGCTTCAAACTTCATCAGAGTAATGTCAATACACAGCAGATGTAGACCTATGACAGGATTTTTGATATTTGAAATATTGTTGCCATGGCAACAGGTCAAACTGTAATAATATTCTTGAGTGTTTTTGAGGCTCTTAACATGCTTCAAATTGCATGAAACTCGACACACACATCAATATTGTCAACCAGTAGACATGGACAAAGCCATAGAAATGGGCGTGGTGGAGGGGCTCAGTAGCGCCATCTTTTGACAAAAGTGGGGGGGTTAGTTTTTCCTACAGTCACCAAACTCGGTACACATATTGTTCTCATCAAGCCGGACAATTTTGTAATTTACATTCATTAGCTCCGACCAGCAGGAAGTCGGCTATTTTTGTTTGAATGTTAATTTTTTGTAAAAACAGGCTATGAATTTTATGCTACTACTCCTACAGGGTTTATCCAATTTACACCAAGCTTTTTTTAACTTGTTGCTAACACACTGAAGTTGTTTAATTGCAAACGGATTTTGGATATCTCAAACGGTTTGGCCGTGGCGAGGCAACGAATTTATGGCAAGAAAAGGGAAACAAAGTGTTATAACTTCTGCATACATTAATTGATTTTGATGAAACTTCGGCTTAGTCTTCGTTGTACAAGGCTGATCACATGGATGTGACTATTGTGATTCAAAGTCATAGCGCCACCAACTGGAAGCAGAAAATGTGTCACTTTCAGCATACATTGAGATCACCCTCTTATTTTTACCTGATTTACCTGAGAATAATGTTAAAACTTGGCACATGCAAACCTTTATAAAAGGAGCAGGGAGGAGGGGCTCTATAGCGGCACCTTGTAGTGCAGAGGGGCTCTATAGCGGCACCTTGTAGTGCAGTAAATGTGGAGTGAATTTGACATAGTCCTTTGATGTTTTACCGTTTTAAATGCCTATTGCCCGCCGTGCACAGTTGCCCTGAAGCCACCGGGGTGGCGGTGCCACCGGGCTTGGGCCCGCCATCGCTGCTCGCAGCTATATTTATTCTTCTTCTTCTTCTTCTTCTCCAAAGTGAATCGCATTTTAGAGGGCCTAAACGTGCTCGAAAACTCACGAAACTTTGCACACGCATCAGAAGTGGTGAAAATTTACGTCTGTTATGGGTTTCGGAATTTGGCGTGGCAAAATGGCTCCATAGCGCCATCTAACGTACAGCCCCTCTCGCTACATTTGACTAGGGTTTTGAAATTCGGTACACGCATTTATAAGCCCGATACCTACAAAAAAGTCTCTTGGAGCGAAATCCGAAACCGAACAGGAAGTCAGATATTTTGAATTAATTCACCGTTTTGTGCATTTTCCAGACGTTGTACTTTAACGAACTCCTCCTAGAGCTTTTATCAGATCAATGTCATATTTGGTCAGTCTAATCTAAAGGCCTTTGCGATGTTAAATTGCGAAGATCTAGAATTTTCACCAAAGGGCGTGTCCGTGGCGGCCTGACAAATTTCGATGTTTCGCCATGAAAAAGGAAGTTGTTGTAACTCGGGTATACAATGTCGGATCTGCCCCAAACTTCACATATTTTATTAGAGTCCTGGCCTGAAGACATCTTCATGACAATATTCAGTTACAGTCATAGCGCCACCTGTAGGCAACAGGAAATGACATGTTTTACTCTGTGATTAACTCCTCCTAGAGATTTAATCAGATCAATGTCATTTTTGGTCAGCCTAATCTAAATGCCTTTGTGACGTTAAATTGCGAAGATCTAGAGTTTTCACTGAAGGGCGTGTCCGTGGCGGCATGACAAAGTCTGATGTTTCGCCATGAAAATGGAAGTTGTTGTAACTCAGACAAACAATGTCCGATCTGCCCCAAACTTCACATGTTTTATTAGAGTCCTGGCCTGAAGACATCTTCATAACAATATTCAGTTAAAGTCATAGCGCCACCTGGGGGCAACAGGAAATGACATGTTTTACACTGTGATTAACTCCTCATAGAGATTTAACCAGATCAACATCAAATGTTGCCAGTCTAATCTTAAGACCTTAGCGATGATAAATATCAAAGATCTTGAGTTTTCGTTGAAGGGCGTGTCCGTGGCGGACTGACAAATCTGATGTTTCGCCATGAAAGAGGAAGCTGTTGTAACTCAGGCATACTATGTCTGATCTGCCCCAAACTTCACATGAGTGATAAGAGTCCTGGCCTAAAGACATCTATATGACAATATTCAGTTAGCTATAGCGCCACCTGCTGGCAGCAGGAAGTGTGGCACTTTTACATGATTTTGCCATAATTCTCCTGTATTTACTCGCTTACATGCATGTCGCCCACTGTTCGCTGTTTTCCTGAGGCCAACGGGTGGCGGTGAGCCCGGGTGCGAGGGCCCTTTCATCGCTGCTTGCAGCTTTAATGTAATTTATATTTTCTTAAAATTTAAAATGTTTTCTATCAAATGATACCTACCTTTTGACTCTCCTTGCTAGAGTTTTGGAGTTATGAGTCTTTACTTTTGTGTGTGTCGCTCAGAAAAAAAAAAAAAAAAAAAAAAAAACTCTAAAAAAGCCTTCAGGTCTTAAAGGGTTAATTCAAATAAATACTTTCAAATATTTGAGCTTCAGCCTGGTTTAGCATTTATATATATAAAAATGTCTTTGGTCAAATTAAGCTGTAAAATAAATAGTTTATCCCTTTAAATGCAATGGATTTTGAAAGATATCAACAAAAAAACGGGCAAAAAACTTTAAAAGCGATTTTCTCAGGTTTTCAATTGGAAAAAGAGGGCAGACGACCATAATTCAAATGGGTATATCTTTAAAACCATTTAAGGTATGACTTTGACTAGGATATAATTTTAAAACTTATTGTCTCATCTTTCAATTGATACCAAAATCTCAATTTTGAAATTTGGGTCACTGTGACTCATTTTGCTGGATCAGGTCACATATATAATATTACAAACATGGAATCCTCCTGACAAAAATAAAGAAATTGTCACAGATGTTTATCATAATAATATAATTATAATAATTCCTTAGATTTTATTTATAGTCATTGATTACTAAAAATATATATAAAATGATTCATATGTGATGAATATGTACATGGAAATTTAAAACCATTTAAGCAGCTCTTTTGTATTACACAGTTAAATAGTAATGTGTGACTATCAGTAGAAAATCATTGTGACACAACACACAAGTACCACAGTTAGCAATAGTTTCCTGAGAATGTCCAAGCTGTCATAAATGTTGTAGCTATTTTCAGAAAGCTGTCATGAGAACCTTGCATCTTTTGATAGTGTGCTGGCAGGTTATAATGGCACCATCTTTGCCTATGGCCAGACCGGAAGTGGGAAGACCTTTACAATCACTGGAGGTGCGGAGCATTATAATGACAGAGGGATCATCCCCAGAACTCTTTCTTACCTTTATCATCATTTCAGCAAGGTCAGTAGACATTTTCATAGCATTTTTCCTGAAGGCATGCATTCAGCAAAAAAAAAAAAAAAATTAAAAAAAATAATAATAATCTTGGCTGGAACCAAGATTTAGATGGGAAGTACATATTTATGCAAAGCCTTTTGTTATTCCTACTGGTTAGTGTTGCCACTATACCATATAGCATAATTATGACTTTGAAATGATACCTGACTAAAATATTGTGATACCAATACTAAATCGATACCGTGGCAAAAAACTAAAACAACAATAAAAGTAATTGAATAACATGATAGATCTTAAAATTCATTGTTTAATTTAAAAAATTTAAAAAACAAACATCATTCATATTATGAATTGCATTTGCTAACCTTTCACAGTTCTGAACAGGCTGGGATAGGGCTGGGTGATATGACCAAAGTCTTAATAGTAATTTAATATTTTTAATGTAATTTTATATCACAATAGCGTGGATATATGTTACTCCCTGCGGGGAGTGGAAGCAGAGGTCTGTACACACGTCTTTAACAATAGTTGGTCTGTTTCAATGTACTGTGATATACCTTAATCATATAGTTGTATATCTGTTTCCAGGACAGCAGTATGATCTATACAACCCAAATTTCTTACCTGGAAATCTACAATGAGGCTGGCTATGATCTGCTGAATCCCCAACATGAAGCATCTCGTCTGGAGGACTTACCGTTAGTCTGTTTTGACCCTTGCTCAATTCTCATTATTGTAGATTATAATTTAACTCTTTATTATATCAGATCTGATCAGACGTGACATGGGTTAAACTAATTTGAAAATAGACAATGACCACTTCTGACCACACAGTCTAAACTTTAAAGGAGTAATGACACTTAAAATTCACTGTCACTGTTACTAGCAATATTGCTTCTAACTGTTTTTTAATCTATGTTTATTCATCCATATGTTCATATTTCATATTCTTTGTTCATATTTCTGTTTCTGTGCCATTCAAGACAAAAGATGTTAACATTCTAAATTAAAACGTCCAACTGGCTAACTGAAACATTTTTTTTTTAATTGAGCCATAATGGTGGTGTTTTATGTTAGTGTTGAAAATAACAAAAGTTCTCAAAACTCAACTCTTCCATCTGGTTCTCTTCTCTCTCTCAAACTCTGTTCTCACTTTACACTCTCATGAATGTTTGGGGTTCAGTACAAGTTTTAATCCCTGTTGACAGCATGTCTCAGATAACTTTTATTATATTAACATGTAAAGACAGTAAACCTAATAATGTTGTCATGAGTGCAAGGTTGCCGGAAAAAAAGGCATTTCCTGTTCACCTATAACAATAATGTTAAAAAATCCTCTGATTAAAGGATTAATTGTGCGTGTAAGTGTGTTGAGTTTGTCTCTGGCACTGAAGTCTACACAGCTGAGGTTTATTGATTTGATGATTGACTACTTCTCTCTCTCACACATTATACTCTTTCTCATCTTCTTAATGTTTTGTCATTGATTTAGGAGGGTGACAATAATGGAAGACTCAGACCAGAACATTCACCTCAAGAACCTGTCGTTGCAACAGTCAGCCAATGAAGAGGAAGCTTTAGATTTGCTTTTTTTAGGAGACACTAATCGTATGATTGCAGAGGTGAGGACATCAGTCTGTATGTAAAAGTTGATTCAGCTTTCTATTAGTGGTCAACCAATATATTGCCAAGGTCGATATATCGGCTGATACTTGGTATTTTTAAAATCTCGACGTTGACCGATACGTTTTTCTGTCTGACCAATGTGTTGGAAGCAGGACTTTTTATTTTGATGGCACTGAGGACGCCAGCACCTGAGCACACAGCGTTCCCATTCTTCATTAGTTATGGTCTCTGTTTAACAGTTTTGACTAATACGTTACTAGAAAGAACTGTTAAAGAAATAAAGTAAACTGTATATGAAAAAGTATTATAGCGTTTGCTTTTATGTTATTAGCAACAGAAAGACAGACACTTTAATACTTTCTCATTTACCGTCAGCGTTCAGCAAATATGCATTTATATTATTTAAACAAATCTTTGAATATCTAATAAACATTTAATTTCACAAACCTTGCAGGCTTAGTTGAATTTAGCTGTCAGATATTCTGAAGTGTGCATTTGTAGCCTGCATCAACCTGTTACTCTGTTCGTGACGGTCAGTCCGTGTTAAATAGAATGCAGACAGGAGAGTTCAGCTTCACTGGAGACACGTTGTCGACAAACTTTGTACCCTTGATTTCAAACTATGCTGCGCTATATTCAGTTGCCCACTATGTCATATTAATGTAATTTTCACTGTGTGCTGTATCTAAAATAAGTGTTTCTTTTGTCTTTATTTGAAAAAAAAAAAAAAAAAAGATTACCAGTGTGCACAAACTTACCAGATTACTGAGTGCCCTGATGGTTACAGTGTTTACTTCCTTTTTAATCAAATTTTTTCAAACAACTTCTTTATTTATGAAAAATATTCTAATATGATCATACAGAATCATAAAGTTGCCATCAAAAGTAAGTCTGTTTAATTTAGAGATTAATTTTAATTCATTTTCAAATTGGTTGCTGTTGTATCAGAAATAATCAGCTGTGCTGTTTAGATAATTATGTGATTGCTACCAAATGAGTTAAAGACCCATCAGCCTGCATCGTCAGAGTTTCATGCCAGAACTAGGTAATTATATCAGCCACCCTGCTCTCAAAGTTTGGCTATCAAAAGACCAATATCAGTCAACCAATGCTTTCTACTGGCATCCTACTCTTTGGCCATGTTCACATAGTCATTGTTTAGGATTGAAAACTGTTTTTGTAAGATATTTTTTGTAAAGAAACAAAAGCAAAAATCATCTCAGGTTCCGCATGTAACCATGGTTCCCTGAGAACAGGGAACGAGACTCTGCACTAAACTGCGCTATGGGGAACGTCACTCGTGACAGGTGTTCGAAATGCCAAGAATCACACAACTCCAATCCTATTGGCCAGCGACAGCCTATGACGTTGAACGGCGCGAACTGTGACGTATAAAGGGAGTGCCTGAGAAAGCAGTCACCACCTTCTCATCTTTGAGGGACTATTCAGCAGGCATCCCGAAGCATGGCAGGGAAGCGCAGAGTCTCATTCCCTGTTCTCAGGGAACCATGGTTACATGCGTAACCTCTTTTAATAGATTCGATTGTTCGTCTAACATGATGATTGCTTATAGTCGAAAAAGGGATATTTAAATCGGCAAATGCTTCCAGAAATTCGTGCCACCCCTTTGGTCTGCGATCATCACGAATATGGTGCGGCATAGTTATATGTTTCAGTAGATCTAACATATGTGATCCTTCAATCGTTTTTCCTTTAAAAACAAATTCTCCAGAATCTGTCCATGAAGACAACTGTTTGGCTTTGGACATTTTATCCATGATGTATTTGATATTTTTTAAACTCCTCTGCGGTACATTGCTTAACACCTCATTTACGACCTCGTCCCCAGCTACGTCATCATCATTGCTGGTGGCAGCTGGCTCAGTATGCATTGTCTCACCAGAGGGCTCGTGCTGAGCCAATTTAAGGGTTAAGATATTGCTCTCCATGTCACCTTGTTTCACTAAATTTAAAAACCTCTGTAAAGCATTAGTATAAAGTTTAGCTTTTTCGTGTGAATCCAGATCATCCCTCTGTAATATATCCCGTATAGCGTTATCCAAGCTATCTTCCACAACTTTGTGGATGGTCTCACGGGGTTGCCCCATCCTCAATTTATCCAGCTGCTGTTTAGACACTACATACATTTTTTCAGCATGATCCATACTTATTGTCTAGATGTTATCAAACTAGAAATAAATGGAATGGCCACACTTAAGAGGGGTAGAAGAAATCCAACTCTTTGATTAATCTTACGTCTTTTTCTCTTGACATCAATTTTTTTATCAGCTACGTATTTTATTTAGTTTTTTCTCTTTTTTAATCTTCTGTGTTGACTAGGTGTTAATGGTATTATGCCGTGAAGAATATTAAGAGCTAGCTCACAAAGCGAAAGAACAAATTCGTCAGAAGCTGATTGTAAAATAAGATGTCTCTGTTTAGGACTCACTTTATATAGAGCTTTTAACAGAGGTAGGCTTCTGGATAGTCTCAAACTCATGACGTTTCACCGTTTCCTTTTCTGCACGTACACTACTGGATAGTCCGACAGTAAATCCGTTCTGAGTCGAAATTTCTCAGGTGTATCCGTTTTATAATCTATTAGTAAATATCCATAGGGATGTCAGGTAGCATCTTTGTACGCTTCTATAAAAAAATTAGACTCTCCGGGGTACATTTGTCTCCCTAAAAAACGTATTTGTTGTTTATCTCGAGGGATTTTAAAAATAATTAAATAACTCGCATTGAGACTAATAGTACGAGTACCCTTCCCCTGGAAATACAAATTCTGTATCAGAAATAATGCTGAAATGGACTTGTGGTGTATGTACTGCGTGAACAGACGAGCAACTTCATTGTTAGACAATGCATGATCCATCAGGTCGTCAATCACAAGAAGGGTCGTCTTATTGGCAGGAAATAAAGAATTATCATTCAGGGATTCAGGTAAACCATCAATAAATTTAATATCAAACATATTCATTAATTCATCATAAATCGGTTGCCAGCATGCATATATGAAAACATATTTATCAAATTTTACAGAACACATCTTGTGTGAATTATACATCAAAGTTTCACTGTTACTAGGCCCAGATACAATAGCTCCAAAAGGATGACGCAATCTAAAATCAAAGTCCTCAGCATCATCCATATTACAATGATTCACAATATTGTTAGAATCCATAAGGTAATGTGGTATAATCAGGCAGGACCACGCGTTTATTGTAGATGACTCTGAAGCTTTTAGTGTTTGATCTATTGTGCAATGTCAGCTTTGTCTTATTGCGCACAACTGTATCTGATCGCACTAACAGGTGCGCCGTGTCACGTGATTTCACATAATTCTGAATCAGCCCTATCAGACTTTGCAGCGTAACTATTTGTGCGTTCTCAGCATTGAGTGTAATGCCTTTAACTTTGAGACATACTTTGCCTTTTGCAGTTCTAAAGCCGTAACTTTTAGGACCTGATGAAGTGAATTCCACTATATGATCTTGAGGGTCCAATTCATTTGTAAGATCCCCCAGAAAAGATCCGGTCTCAGGCATCCAGTCATTCGTTTTAGACAGAAAGATTGCGGTGTCTGTATCTGCATAAATGACACGTTCGCCTAATTTATCCAATAAATCATAAAGCTCCAAACGTGCATATGCTGTCGTGAAGGCTCCTATGAACACATTGACGTCACGAGTGCCGCAAGCTATCTTATCAGGGTATGTCCATTGTATTAGAGCTACTGAATCCGACACAAACGAGAAATGTTTTATCACATAACCGTTTCCAAATATAAACCGTGCAAAGTCCTCCGGTTCACTCACTAACTCTTATTGTTATTGGCAATTGTGTGCGAAGACAGAATCTCCCCCACAAAGAATTAAGAATTAGTTTGCTTGTAGCTCGTTTTGCTTGATTATGAGCAATTTTGTCAATGCTCAATTCGATTCCCTCTTTTAAGAAATACGAATCAATATACGCCTGTTTGTCAGTTTCTGTTACTACATGAGCTGGAAATCCCGATGCATCTTGTTTGTGTTTGAGGAAGGTTTTAACGTAGTCAGCGAATAATGTGTCTGACTTCTGTTGAAAATGCCAGACTTCGTCTATTTTTAATACGACATAGCCGTGCTTGATGGCTCATGATAATTCAACGGAAACACAACATCCACTTATCGCTCTTTGTTCATCTGTGTGACAGGATCTTTTGACAGGATCTGAAAGGTAGCACAGGATGATAGAGACCTATAGGGGGCAGCACTGTCGCCTTAATTAGACCATAGTACTCATCAGTTGGACCAACGTCTTTAAAAATTATGGTTGGATGTCCTATGGGGTATGTTTTACATGATTGCACATACGGATATAAAGAAGTAAAATCATAATAATGAATTTTCTGATCCTCTGTGATTTTGTGATATAGCTTGAAAGCGTTGGTTCTTCCTCCAAACAGCGCGTCTCGTGGCTTTAGCCTTTCGGGCGCTTCATATTTTTCCATAAATTTCATAACTGACGGCTCGTCTTTTTTCGCTCGCTCCCATTCACAATCCCAGATTGAAACCACGTCCAAGGAATACGTATCACGCAATGTTTGTAGCTTGTTTTCAGTCTGTCTCCTGAGATTTTCGAATGTCACTTTATATAGAGGATGGATATCATTACCATTAAATTTACAGTAGTGTCCGTGAAAAAAACAACCTAAATATTCTAATGCCACTTTATGATTATTAATTTCGTAATATCCATCGAGATGGAAAGGGCCAAACTGAACTTCACCATAATTCAAAATGCCTGTCGCAGGATAAATACGTCATTCCGACAGTATAATCCAAGCTTGTGTCTGAAATCGAAAATTTTGTTTTGTACAGATGTATACCACTCATCAAATCTCTCACGATCGGAATTACTCATTGTGTTATATCCGTAGAAATGTTTAGAAGGATATGGCCCCACATAATTCACATTCTCAAGCCTGTTGAAGTGATGGGGGAAGAATCCTTTTTCACCAATGTCGAGGTCGAATGCAGAGGTAGTTTTTGCCAAACCCATCGGTAGAAAACTGAAGCTGTCTATGTAACGCTGTTTAAAAGCCGAGTCAAACATGAAAATGATTTTACATCCCTGCATTATCATTTTTGATGGTAGACCTACTCTGGTAAAATATTCCAGCAGTATATGGGCGTCAAATCCAGAGGCATTGTGTGCAATAAATGTGTAATTAGCATATTTTGGTTGTGCCTTCTGCTGTGAACTCATCTCCGTTGTGAGTTATAGCACATACATAGTTCGGTACGTGTTTCCCGTCCATGTACATAGTCTCAAAGTCATAATAAATGTATTTGGGTCAGTGACAAATATGGTGCGGCAAGATGAGAAATTAAAAAATCTTTTAAAAACCTGTTTTAAAAGCATGCATCAGGTACGTTAAAATGTATATAGTGTGTCTAAGTTGATTTTATGTTGATAAAAATGACATTTGCACAATTTTTTACTAAAGTTAAGAATGAATGTACCTAAAAATGTCAAGTGGTGTAACCGCCAAAGAATGAGAAATATTAAATATTTTATCCACCTAGATGGCATGTAAGCTCACTTATAGAAATATATACTTCAATTTAAAATATCAAATGAAAAATAATTTTATTAGAGTTATCTCTAAATGTAAATTTTAATGTGTTTTTGCAATATTTGGTGGGACACATGCTGAAAACACATCTGTTTTCTAAATAATCTTTGACAAATTATGTTAAAATTGTTTAAAATCATGTTATTACACTAAACTAGATGATTACATTTTATTCCACATAAATTTTTCTGTAAATAATTATATTTTTTATGAAAAATACTGGTTACACCAATTGACACAAACCAGTTACACCACCTGACCATGTTACTTCTACAGCCAAAGGCCATTGTTTGTTGAACAAATTGACACTGAAAATCAAGCATGACAGTCAGCAAGTTAAGTTAAGTGGTTTCAGTGATGAAAAACAACATCTGACAACAAGAAATAATCATAGTAATGAACAGTGAAATCATGTCTCATATATTTTACAGTTAAAAGGTTAGTTCACCCAAAAATGAAATTTCTGTTATTAATTACTCACCCTCTTGTCATTTCACACCCACAAGACCTTCGTTCATCTTCAGAACACAAATTAAGATAATTTTATCTCCCATAGAAAGCAACGAAATTACCCCTTTCAAGGTCCAGAAAGGTACTAAAGACATTGTTAAAACAGTCGACGTGACTGCAAAGGATCAACCTTAATGTTATGAAGAGACGAGAATACATTTTGTGTGCAACAACAAAACAAAAATAGTATCTTTATTAAACTATTTTGTCTCTTCCCTGTCATTCTCCTATGCTGTTGACATGGTAAACACAGTGCAGAAACTCCAGGTTTTACGTCAGAACACCAGCTCATTATTGGCCGGGCCCTGCGTCAGTCTGACACGCATGCGCTGTGCTGATCACGTGATCAGCTTTGGCCAATACTGAGCTGGCATTCAGACATAAAGAAGGAAGGCTTCACTGTGTTACTGTGTCACCTGTGTGAGGATAATGACAGGAAGAGAAGAGATTGTTTATAGTCATAATTTTCATTTTGTTTTAGCGCACAAAAGTATTCTCATCTCTTCATAACATTAAGGTAGAAACAATGCAGTCACGTTGACTGTTTTAACAATGGCTCTACAACCTTTCTGGACCTTGAATGTGGCCATTTCGTTGCTTTCTATGGGAGATTAAAAAAAACCTCTCAGATTTCATCAAAAATATCTTAATTTGTGTTCTGAAGATGAACAAAGGTCTTACATGTGTGGAACAACATGAGATTGAGTAATAAATGACAGAAATTTCATTTTTGGGTGAACTAACCCTTTAAGGAACAATATCTGATAACAAGAAATCATCAAAGTGATGATTTCTTAAGAAAAAAATATCTGATAGCAGGATCAGAATTCACTGGTGCTCTGTGATGAGCCACTGTTTCCTTGCTTGAAACTATATCAATTTATCTATTGGGGGAAGAGGGGCTCTGTTATGTTGTTTTAACTATAAAATCTTAGAAATTTAATGAATTGTATTTTATAGATGTAAATTGCAGTCTGTGGTTAAATGCACAATATGTAAGACTTTTGGATTCAAATATCAAAAAACCACTTGGACAATTTTATATATTTTGTTGACTTGTGTACTTATATTATGCCAGATGTTTCCAAGAATGTTTAAACCTAGAGAAATAATAACCAGGACACGAGCCGTGTCCATGAGTCGCCTATCAATGACATGATACCCGCGTTAATCTCGGTTTCCGGTTTTATTTTGTCGAAACCACAGAAACACCAAAGACACTTTAATATATTATGTGTTTTATTAGACAGAAGAGCAACTGTTTGGATACATTTGTTGACAGAAATCTAATCATATTATATAGCTAAACACGTTTAGTCTTATTGTTTAAATCTTGTTTTCTTGATTTACTGTGAGTATCATGTTTTACCATGCCTAATATGGATCTAGTTGACTGCAGTGTGCAACAAGTGTCTCATAGCAGCTGCCAAGCGAACGCACAGAGTAGCATTATAACAAATTTGAACACACAAATGTGTCTAATATTTGAAAACAGAGCTGCTTTACATCACATATGCTTGACCTGAAGAAGCAGAAGCAGCGACTGCGGCATAATAAAAGCTGTTGACGATACGTTTGATGCACTTGTCTTTCATTAGCAATCACTCCATGATTTTATATTGCTTACATTTTTAAGTGAATGGAATAGAAATATTGAAGCTAAACATTTCAATGTTAAACATTAATGTTCTAAACATTAATGTTTAACATTTCAATGTTAAACATTAATGTTCTAAACATTAATGTTGTGCAACATAATTATATATTATTTTACTGAATTACAGAGCTTTAATAATAAAGTTGTGGATAAAGCACCACTTTCTCAAAAAAATAAAACATTGAACATTTGAAAATAGTTCCAAATAGTAGTTTAGTTTATATTACATCTTTAATCAGCAATATAAACTAGTGATTTTGACTAAATTTGCCCCTAACAGAAAGGCTTGTAATAGAAGTCAAATGGTGTAACCGGTTACACCATTTGACATTTCAATTTAAAATCAAATTTGACAGGTATTATCATGGACACCTATGTAAGCACATGGCCTTGGTGGAAATATTTCAAATGTAATTTTTAGAGTCAATACACATTTTTATAATAATGATGAATTATCAATGTATTCATGGGGTCATACCATTTGACATGTATACCTAAGAATACCTAACCATACCCTAAACATGTCAAAATATCTCATATTTTAAAGACAGTTACTAACCATTGCATGCAGCATTTAGTGTCACCAGGGGTCCCTCTTTGTGATATAATTTCCTGTCACATGGTTTTCTTGCACAATATTAACAAAATGGCTCCTTGAATGGTGGTTACACCACCTTGACACTTCAGGAATTTGACTTGACTCCAATGATTCCCCAAATTATTTATAATATTCAGAACAATGGTGTTAAACTTATTTTTATTTACTATTAAATTGTTCTAATGTAAGATTATGCCAAACTAGATAATATGGTGTTTTATTGAGAATTTCACCTTTTTTAAACAAGATCAATTATTTGATACTAAGTTTTTACGGTTACACCACATTGATATTTTTGCAATCAATCCCCAAATATTCTCTTAAAATTGATTAAAACCAGAAATTTTAGACTTGGTCCTCAAAAAAGAGAATGTATGTAAGTAATTGGTTAATTTATTTTCAATTTTTACCCTTTTAAATTTAACTAAAACTATAAGGACACAAAAAAATGAGCGTCACGTCATTGACCCATTTATCATCATGTTTATCCAATTTGATAGGTTGAATGAAACACATGTGTTCGGTGCCTTCCACCAAAGTCTCCTCGCAATGCACGCATTTAGAGGGTGCACACTTGTGTTTTTTGTTCTTATTTGTTAAACGGTACAATCTACAGCATTTGTCACAATATTTTATAGTATCGCACTGTGATTTTTCACCTGATATGCGCGATTGTTTATGCGTGTCGTAACAGAAGCTAGATTTGCAATATCTGAGACATTCTGCGCATTGTCTAGAACTCTTGGGATAGGAGTGACAATCCGAGCTATTACACACGTTGCATGCAAATTTGCATTTATGGAGTCTTCGGTCATCAAAACCTTTATAGCAAAACTCACATACATAGCTAGATCCTATGAACGATTTCAGATTTTTAATAAGATAGTAATGGTCGTCATGAATATATAGATGAACCGTCTTTGAATGTAGTTCATCAGAGTTTTTATACACTTCTAATTTTCCTGACCAATCCCTATGAAAGACAACGATTTTCACACCCAAGTGCTGTTCAAAAACAGAAATATCATTAAAGCCTATCTGCCTTTGTGGTGTGTAACCCGCATCTCTGTGTATATCGGCCGCTATTTTTTTCAATTCCTGATCAGAGGATTTAGGATTCATGAAATGTGCTAAACAGTAACTAAAGCACATATTGTCTTCAACATTTACGGTGCAGAATAAGTTCATTTTATTTCTTCTTATGACTTAATTATGAGCCAAATCTGATAATTTCCTATGTCCTCTGCCCTGTTTATCTCTTACGATCAATACTTTAAGAGACAATTGTGCATCATTGCCCACAGATTCATTGCTCTGTATGGACCGTTCGATCTGATCTATGAATAATTCCGGATTGTGGTTGTTATCAGGTGTTAAAACCGTGTTAATGGGTGTGGGGAGGCTCTCTCCGGATAGAGATACATTAATATATCCCGTCTCACCAGCCAACAATCTGGATAACGATACAATTTCGTTTAACGTATCATGTAGCAAAATATTATATGCCGCCAGATCAGTAGTTGCCGTTATTTTCTACACCATTAAACCTTTGGCGTGGCGTTATGACATAGTCTCCTACACTACCTCCATCTGTTACCAACCTACAAATTTCATCATCACTCAGGTCTATATTACGTTCCAAAGTATCGTCATTTGTCTGGCTGACTGAACCGTGTCCTATCTGATCATTTTCATTATTATGCATAGACATTTCTAACCATTCATTTTGTTCGTTTATGAGACGTTCTAGTCTGACAGATGTATTTTCACCCTCATCCATCAGCATTTGTAGTTGATTGCTTATTAAACCCTTTAAGACCTGAAGGCTTTTTTAGAGTTTTTTTTCTGAGCGACACACACAAAATTAAAGACTCATAACTCCAAAACTCTAGCAAGGAGAGTCAAAAGGTAGGTATCATTTGATAGAAAACATTTTATATTTTAAGAAAATATAAATTACATTACATTTGGACATTTTCTTGCTGAGAAACAGCTGATAAAAGACAAAAAATATATATAATTTTTTTTAAATAATTTTTCTTTTTTTTTATTTGACATGGAATAACTCAGAAACACAATAAGATCGCTAAAAAATTCTTTTTTGGTGATGCTCTCCTATATGTGAGCTGCATCTGGTTCAAATTTTGTGGTGATATTATAAAGAATAGTTTGAAAAATTGTTGTTCATTTTTTCCGCAGCCAGGTGGCGCCAACGGGCGGTAAACTCCGGTTTAGTGGTGCTTCTCAGCAGTCGTTAGGAGTTTTTCAAAATGGTTAGATGCATTAAAAAGATGAGATTCTAAGCTTTAAAATGATATCTATTTTGTGTTATTCCACGTTGGAAAACGAACATGGATGGGTCTGGAAACATTGGATACACACTGCATCCCGGAGAGATGAGAGACATGTTTTTAGCCAAGTATGTTAAATCATTTCGTGAGTAATATCTTGTGATCAACGCGATATATTATATTGATTTTGGATTCATTTTAATCTTGAGAATCTGCTTTAAATATTGATGTGCCATTTTGATCTGTGCATTTTTCATGAAGTTATGAGCACGTGTGCTATTTTTGTTGTAAATGCATATTACTCAGACTCATTAGAGGGTGAAAACAACGCAACAGAAGCATGTTGGAGGCTTGATATGGAAGTTTAAAGTCTCTGGTTTTGTATGCAAAAAGAATTTTTGTGCTACCTATATGGATTCAAATGGGACACACAAATGGGAGCGCCGACGCTCCATTCGGTCTTAAGGGGTTAATGTACGTAACTGTTCATCATTAGTTCTAGGTCTTGATACTATTTGCTCATCGTCATCAGTATGATGTGAATCATCGTGACACCTTTTAGAAGCCATTTTTTGTTTATTATTATTATTATTATTATTTAAGTTACAGAATTTTTTTCTCTCTTAGAACAAAAGCTTGCTCCGCCTTCACCACACAATCATAAAAAAGTTAGAAGTTACAAAATACATATCAAAATATATGACACAAAGTATAATACCTGTAAATAGCATACCATCAACACCAAAAATATCGAATGACTTTCAGATTATAAAACAAATACTTAAACACATGAATACAAAATTATCGATAACAAAAATAATACAGTCAGCATGTAGAATTAAGTATTATCTCATCATCTATCCCTCCCCATAATGGTATTTTGCAAATCCATTAACATTCCTTGAATTATATTTAAGCATTCAGACATTAGACTTAATGCAACAACGGAAAGTTGTTGTTCACCCCTACTTCTGAGAGCGTAGCCTGCAGCTGTCTGTTTTCATCCAGAAGTTGATTATGTGCTGTCATCCAGAATTCAGCAGCGTGGCTCAGAGCGATGGTGTGCTGTTGTTGACATGCAATTATGTTCTGTAGGATGGATATCACATCTGTAAAGCGCGTACAATCTCTTCGACCTCTTGATATGTTAAAGTCAGACAAGCTAAATTCAAAATTCGTTCAAAATTCCGGTTGGTCTTGTTCATCATAGAATAGCTGAGTTGTGACAGATGTCGTTCGTTAAAAAGAGGTCGTATCTCTGTTGGCGGTCCTGTATCGCTCTCATCCAAGCTTGAGTCAGATTCGATATTGTTGCAAATGTCCTCCTGAGATTCCATGTATAAAGATAGACCTCTCTCATCGTAATCTTGGTCTGTAAATACAATTTAAAGTTTATTTATTAAATGTATCATGCGTAATATATATATATATATATATATATATATATATATATATATATATATATATATATATATATATTAGGGGTGTGACGAGACGGGTATCTCACGAGACGAGACGAGACTCGAGATTGAGTTCACGAGACGAGACGAGACAAGATTTTTACACACTATTTTTAAGAATTCCTCAATGGCGAAATACATAACTAGAAAAAATATTCTGCAGGTGTATTTGAAATGTTTTAACTAATCTTATAATGAATGTCATTCAGTTCTACTTTCTGAGTATTAATTATCATATGCAGGAAAACACAACAATACTCAAGTACTGTAAAAGGTTTTGCCACTAACTCAACTGACTGACTTCTCTTCTGTATGATTTCAGTCTCTTCAGACCTTACTGTACATGATTTATGAGCTTCTACAACTTTTGACCTCCTAACTGAACTCCTTTCCACAAACTGATCATAGAAATAAAACAGTATAAAAATGTTAACACTTTACAATAAGGTCTCATTTATTAACATTAATGTATTAACCAACATCAACTAACAATGAGCAATATCTATGCTACAGTATTTATTAATCTTTGTTTATGTTAGTTAATAAAAAAAGTCATTCATTGTTAGTTCATGATAGTTCACAGTGCATTAACTAATGTTAACAAATGAAACCTTACTGTTTGTGCTTATTAAGATTAAGAGAACTGTTATTCATTTTTATGGTAACACTTTGCAAGTTGAAACCATAATCGCACTCTCTCAATATTCAAAGTGCAAGTAAGAACAATTTTTTCTTTGATACAGAGCTAAGAGATGGGTACAACTACACTGCCCAGCCTAAAATAGCTTTCATATTGAGAGATATTTGCATGCATCGGGGAGCCGCTTTCAAAATGCGGGGTATTGAAACCGCGTTTGAATGCGCGTGCGCATTTACTTTCACTTTCAGCGATCGCGCGTAACTCTTTAAATATGGAGCGGCGGTGACCGTTATCCAACTGAATTAAATATTTTTTTATTTAAACACAAAGCAAAAGGACAGTGGGGGCGTAATGTAAACGTAGCGGTGGCATATTCTTTCCTAATCATCCTAACACTCTGTCATGGCAACATCACGAGACTACTTTTCACCTCGACGAAAAATCTCGTCACACTTTAGTCTCGCGAGATATCGTGACACGAGATCTCGTCACACCCCTAATATATATATATATATATATATATATATATATATATATATATACACACATATATATGTATATTGTCTACCGTCTTACCTATATCCTCCGACGGGCTTAAACATCCTTCTTTTGGCAGAGGGCGATCATTTCCGTAGACCTCCCTCTTCCTCCCGTATCCTGACGTGGACGGGATGGCATCTTCACCATCTCCGTTGTATTGTGTAGGCAAAGGCACTGCTTGTTCTCCGTACACCTCTCGGAGTTGTTTTTCTCCGCGCCCTGACACAGGCCTGGTAGACGTGATCACATCGGTGGCCTGTTGCGAATGCGACGGGGCTGGGTCACAGTGCTTCTCGCCCGCTTTTTCGGGAGGAGGAGGAGGTATGTTGGAGGCGTTGTTTTCATGGCCTCTGATCGAGATTGGCTGTCCGTAGTCACCGGCGGGCGATTCAATCGACACTACTACTTAAAATCTAACCGGGCTGAGGGGCGTTTCTGATATAAGGTTATAAAGTTTTGGGTTGTCTTCCAAGCTGTCACCTGCTGCGTCGAAAACCTAAAACCTTTTTTAAAAATCTCTTAGCGTAGTCCTATTCTATATATTTACATGTTGTAGAGGAGTAGGCCTATTCTCAGTGAGACATTTCTGATAATATTATAATATGGTATGTTACACCACTACTATTTATTAATTGTTGCATCAAATTACATGAGACTGAGAAAACACTCCTCTCCCGCTCAAACTTGCTGCTCATTTACAGATTAGAGCATTTGCTCGTAAACAAACGAACCTTTCAGCCTTCTCCTTAATGCTGCGTGATACGGCCACTATCTGTACCATAAAAAACTCTAGACCTCATCCCGCTCAAAACATCACCAGGACCCCTCTTTTGGCGGGGAGGGTATGTATGTGCGTAGGTGCATGCGCGTGTGCGCGTGTGTGTGTGTGTGGGTGGATGGGTGGGTATCGATAGATAACTGATTTTTTTTAACCCAGATCTCATGTCTTGCATCTTGTCAGGGGTCACTGAACCCTGTCCTTCCCTAACCTCTGTGCGAACTCAACAGACACCCCTGCAATAAAACAATTCCGGGGACATCAATAGGAAAATAATTATCTATATGTATGGGTGTGTGCGTATATGTGTGTGTGTGTGTGTGTGTGTGATAAATGTTTGATACGTTAAAGCGTTAAGACCTGTACACATATTCATAGTGAGCTAATACATTATTATTTATTAGAGTTATTTAATAGATTTATTTAATATTTAATAGAGTTATTTTTAATAGAGTTATTTTATTATCATTTAAATATGCATCTGCACTCTCATCCGATGTTGGAGATGCGTTAGGGACGCGTCTGACGTCGATGTTTGGAGGCGTTTTAGGGGCGGAGACTCGGGAGCGTTTTCACAGACCGTTCTGACTTCATTCTGAATTTGTCAGGGACGAGATAGGATTTTTTTATGGGGGCCATAAATCAATCATTTTTGACATAAAGTACCCTATAACTCTCTCTACTGCGCTATGGGGAACGATATACCCACACCGCCATGCTGAAGGAGAGTGCATGCCCAAGAAGTCTGGACAAACGTCCGGCAGTTCCAGGGAAAAACCGGGAGCAACTCTCCAAGGCTGTCAGTGACAGCATTCCCTACAGCCAACTGCCCAAGCTGAGCCTAAAAGCAAAAAAGGCCTGCCAAGGCTGCTCAAGGCATCTGAGACCAAAAACCCGTAGGAAGTGGTCACTAAAAGGGAATGTGGCCAGGGAACCAGAGGAATCCCGGCCTGTCACTAGGGGGATAAATTCACCCCTGACACCACTAAGGAGGCCGTACTAATTTAGCAAAAGCCAAACATAGTCTGGGCCAACCTTGTCTGACATACAGAATCTCCAGTGCGCGAACTCCAAAGAGGAGAGCAGGTAAGAGCGACTGCGAAAGGGCAGTGAGCAACTCAAACCCACACGCAGAGATGGGCATCATGGAGAGCGGAACTCAGCTGAGCGCTATAAACCCTCGTATTGAATCAGAGCGCCAAAGTCATGTGATTTCAGCAGTTTAGCTGTTTGGTAGGAGGTCCGAATCACTGATTCGAAACAAAAGATTCTTAAAGCTCAGAAGCTTCATGATGCAGTGTTTTGAAATCCAAAAATATTCTTGTTGCTTTATAATATTAAGATAGAACCACTGAACTCACATGAACTGTTTCAAATATGTTTTTAGTACCTTTATGGACCTTGAGAGTTTGAATGGCTTTGCTCTCAATAGAGGCCTTACTGAGCCATTGGATTTCATCAACAATATCTTAATTTGTGTTCAAATGAGATGAACGAAGGTTTTACGGGTGTCAAACAACATGAGGGTAAGTAATAAATGACATTATTTTCATTTTTGTGTGAACTAACCCTTTAAGACTGTGTCTTAAGTACTAGTAGGACCAACTAGCAGTTACTCAAGGGGCAATAACTTACTTTGACTTGATTGTATTTAACAATTAAATAAAAATCAAGCATCAGTTTAGCTGGTATCATCCAATAACTAAGCAGATATAGCAGAACTCAGATGCAGGTGGCATATTAAACACAGAAGGCAGATGAGAAACAACAGAACATGTGTAAATATGTCAGGCAGAGATAATGACAGTAGGTAATGGCAGTAGTAACTAAGAGAGAGAAAACACTTAAGGTTGATGGTGATGCACTTAAGTATTCCCACCAAATAGTGGTGGGAATTCTAGAGGTAAGTTTTTCAACACAGCAGGAAGAAAGAGCAGTCTAGGAGGAGAGAAGTAACGCTGCATTCACACAGGGTGTCAGAGTCAATGCTAGACAGAGGGTGTGTCTAAAGCTTGTGCTGATCCGACCATCATAGTACAACAGCCAATCACATTACTTTCCAGTGTTGCATGAACGCAATTGGCTAGCGTCTGTGATCTGATTGGCTGACGCCTGCGTTGGTGCTTGAAAAGTTGAGAAATCTTCAACTTCTGCCATGAGCAACGTGAGTGAAGTGACGTGACAAAACCCACAATTCAGTTCGGCAACGTATGACGTTACCCATTCGAAGTAAATGAGAAGCGTTAATGTCGACGCCCCGTGTGAATACAGCGTAAAGGGTGTCCAGGAGTTGAGTTGGAGATCGGAAGAGACAGGTGAAGCCTGAAGGACACAGAGCTGGTACTGGTTCGATGGAGGAGACTTGGGCAATTTGGTCATCCAGGGTCCATTGGATAGAGATGACAATGATGAAAGGAGGCAGAATAGGCTCTGGACAATAACGTCTTTGAGTTTTTGTACCCTGGATGATATGTGATGGTAAACTAGAAGCATGTGAAGAATAGGGACCAAAGATTTAAGGATTTAGGAATAAGGATTTAGCCGTTTTGCTCTCCATAGGTACTCCAAGTTGCTGTGGTCAATTATCTCCTGAAAAGAGAAACAGAATCCTTCAAGCCAGTGCCGTCACTCTTCCAGTGTCAACTTCATGGACAACAGCTCCCATTTGCTAATGTCATAGTTGGCCAATGCAGACAAAGCTTACAGGAGTAGTAGGTAAAAGAAAAATAGTTTAGGAAGAGTAAATCCAATAGATCCAGCTTGGAAAACACTGTTGCTCCTCGCAAGTTCTCCAGAGTCTCTGGGATCTGAGGAAGTTGACACATGAACTTAAATGTTGTTAAGGGCTCGGTAATCAGTGCAGGGCCGTAGTCTTCCAGCCTTCTTGGCCACAATGAAGCAGCTGGATACAGCAGGTGAATTGGATGGATAAATATAGCCTTGCTTTAATGGCTCACTGATATACTCTTTCAGTGCTTGTTGTTCAGGCAAAGACAGAGGATAAACTCTCCCACGTGACAAGGAAGCACCTGGAAGCTGGTCAATAGCACAGTCGCAAGGGCAATGAAGAGGAAGTTGAAAAGCTCACTTGGGGCTAAACACATTGTGACGGTACTCTTGTGGAATAGAGATGGATAACTCAATAAAAGGGCTCACAATGGTAGTGGTTCTGAGGTGAAGGTTGGATAGAACTCGTCATCTGCTGAGAGGGAGGAAGGTGTTAAGCGAACTGTAGACAGCCATGGAAACATTAGCCCTTGCTTTCACACAGCAATCCCTGTAAATTACCGTAAAATTACCAGAATGACTTTACGGATAAATACACAAATATGCTGTTCACACAAGCAATGGTGTTCTGGCTTTTTACCAGTAAGAGACCATTCACACATCATCACCAAAATACTGGTAAATTCTGTGATGTCAGTCATTTAAAATGATCTTTAAACTCTGCGGCGTTGTCTTCATCTGCCTGCATGAGGAAAAGTGCTTTACTTTCACTTTACTTTTTAATTTTATCTGTTCAACTATCAAATATTCTTTGTTTATGTAATCTGTATGAAAAGAGAGCCATGTCAGTGATTCAGCTCATTATCCGCTAATGCGGCCACGCCCACGGAGCGAGCGCTATTCTGAGGCAAATTCTGAGGCAATGCATGCATTCATCGTCTCAATCGTGTATTTATTATCTTGAAAAGTGTTTATCTGGATGTTAAAGCCATGGTTAGTGACCTCTAGAAGACATGCCGTTAGTTCCTGGTTCCTTTTCTTCTTTAGATGAATTTGTGGACTAAAGGTGTACAGAGCGCCCTCCGGCTGCAAGTATGAATTGAAAACAGTATCCAGCGTTCATAGTGATGACAATAAATATTGAATAAATATTACTCCTCTGTATAGAAAATTGACATAAACATATGAGAATCCATCAATATTTATCCAAATGTGCATGCTTTTAAGCTAAAACTTGTAAAAATTGTTCACTGTAAAGCGTCCTTGAGCTCTGGAAAGGCGCTATATAAATAAAACTTATTATTATCATTATTATTAAAAGCCTATATGAAATGCCATAGAGGTAACATAACTGTTCAGACACTTTGCATCACAGAAATGCATTATATTTTAAAGAATATAATAGAATACCATTATTTTAAATTGTAATAATATTTCTCAGTATTGCTGTTTTTTCTGTATGTTTGATTTACACCATGATGAGATTTGAGACATGATCACAGAGGGTTTTTTCACAGCCTACCTGACTGAAAGGCCTCATTATTTATGCAGGTCATTAGAGCTCTTTATGCGATTCTGTTGTCTTCTCAGGTGAGAATCACCCATTATTCATGATGATTCACGCCTCCATGCATACTGTGTTTCTTGACCAAAGATGTTTTAGAAACTTTAAATCTCTCTATTGTTTTATATGAATAAGCAGGCAGCATCATTTTACCTCATTTTGAAGCAAAAACTCTAGTCTACAACCTCCAATACCCAGAACACAGATTTAATATATATTTTTTGGCTTTATTTCAGTGACTTAAGTTTTTTGTTTTTTCAATAACCATGCATAAACGTTATTCCTTCAAAAATACAAACATGTACATACATGTTCCTCACATATTACTGTAGCCTAGTTTGTGCTGAATACACTGTAATGACACTTTTTCCATTAATATGTTTATGAACAACTGAAAAAAGCACAAATGTCAGGGCATGTCAAAACTTCTCCAGGGCCTCAAAAATCCTCAGACCCCAGAGGGTTAATGTAGACATAACTAACTGGGCAGTGGAACTGTAGTTCCCAGCATAATTTGCAAGGGACTGCATTAGCATTAGGGATTAAAGTGTTATTTTATGTGTTTTTCAGTAAAGGGAAAGATGTAGTTTGTTATAATAATGTTTAATGTTCAGTTATGTTTGGACATTAAGAGGAGTTTCTGTAATGTTTTTGAATTTTGTGGTTACCATTATGCAGAAGAGTGGTGCCTGTGTTTAGGCTGTGTGCACTCATGTTTAGGATGGAATTTTTGCTCGCAGTTCAATTGAGTTTGATCATTGAGTTATTTTTGAGTGCAATTTGTAGAGCAAATAGGTCATTTAATAATGTAAATTAAGTCAATAAATGTGTTCACCTTACGTAATAAACATAACATTATTAAGTAAACTGCACATATACACTCACCTAAAGGATTATTAGGAACACCTGTTCAATTTCTCATTAATGCAATTATCTAATTAATCTATCACATGGAAGTTGCTTCAGTGCATTTAGGGGTGTGGTCCTGGTCAAGACAATCTCCTGAACTCCAAACTGAATGTCAGAATGGGAAAGAAAGGTGATTTAAGCAATTTTGAGCGTGGCATGGTTGTTGGTGCCAGACGGGTCGGTCTGAGTATTTCACAATCTGCTCAGTCACTGGGATTTTCACGCACAACCATTTTTAGGGTTTACAAAGAATGGTGTGAAAAGGTAAAAACATCCAGTATGCGGCAGTCCTGTGGGCGAAAATGCCTTGTTGATGCTAGAGGTCAGAGGAGAATGGGCCGACTGATTCAAGCTGATAGAAGAGCAACTTTGACTGAAATAACCACTCGTTACAACCAAGGTATGCAGCAAAGCATTTGTGAAGCCACAACACACACAGCCTTGAGGCGGATGGGCTACAACAGCTGAAGACTCCACCGGGTACCACTCATCTCCACTACAAATAGGAAAAAGAGGCTACAATTTGCATGAGCTCACCAAAATTGGACAGTTGAAGACTGGAAAAATGTTGCCTGGTCTGATGAGCCTCGATTTCTGTTGAGACATTCAGATGGTGGAGTCAGAATTTGGCATAAACAGAATGAGAACATGGATCCATCATGCCTTGTTACCACTGTGCAGGCTGGTGGTGGTGGTGTAATGGTGTGGGGGATGTTTTCTTGGCACACTTTAGGCCCCTTAGTGCCAACTGGGCATTGTTTAAATGCCACGGCCTACCTGAGCATTGTTTCTGACCATGTCCATCCCTTTATGACCACCATGTACCCATCCTCTGATGGCTACTTCCAGCAGGATAATGCACCATGTCACAAAGCTCGAATCATTTCAAATTGGTTTCTTGAACATGACAATGAGTTCACTGTACTAAAATGGCCCCCACAGTCACCAGATCTCAACCCAATAGAGCATCTTTGGGATGTGGTGGAAAGGGAGCTTCGTGCCCTGGATGTGCATCCCACAAATCTCCATCAACTTCAAGATGCTATCCTATCAAAATGGGCCAACATTTCTAAAGAATGCTTTCAGCACCTTGTTGAATCAATGCCACGTAGAATTAAGGCAGTTCTGAAGGCGGAAGGGGGTCAAACACAGTATTAGTATGGTGTTCCTAATAATCCTTTAGGTGAGTGTAAATATTATGTAACTGACAAATTCAAATGATTTGTATTTACCCAAACATTTTGTCAGCTTTACTTGAATGTCTTTTGTGTATACAACTAAATTGTTATTTGGACAAATTACTCAATATAGTTGCGTGGAACCACTTGTCACTTTTTTTTTTAAGGAAATTCAACAGGTTTTTTTTTTCTTTTGAGTGTGGCATTTATCTGTGTAGAAACATACCCTTTAGTGAAAATATACAACAATATATAATATCAGTTATCTACTCAAAAATATATGTAGAATTTTAAAAATGTTGATGTGACAGTTTGTCTGTTGGTCGCAGTGATGACACTAGCAGGAAGAATGCCCTTTGACCCCCAACAATTTTGCAGGGTGTTAAAGACCCTACAAGGTAGTCATTAATTTCAATTGTTATTTACAAAACAACATTTTTTTTTTTCAACTGAGTGAAGCCACACATGTGAGGTCTTTCAGAAGGTGTGACTTCCAGGGTCAATGGGGTTCCTGAGTGAAAATTTAATTGTTCTTAAAAACCAAAGATTAGGCCAAATCCCTACCTGGCATGTTCACATCAGACCCTGATGTCCTGCTATAGAATATATATACCGTTAAAAAATATTTTACGATATCTGTTAAATATGTTTATTTGTGTTTAAAAACCTTACATTTAAACTTACATTTTTAAGGTGATGCATGTCTCATAAACCTATGTGATTTTACTTTTTTATTTCTACAAAGTTTCAATTCCTAGTAAATAATAAGTAAAGAAATGATAAACAAAAGAATAATGTTGACAAATATGTTTAGGAAATAGGGATTACCATTCTCCAAACAGTTCCTCACACAATGACACCATTAAGGAAGGTCAACACATCTACTGTCTCTGTGTGTGTGTGTGTGTGTGTGTGTGTGTGTGTGTGTGTGTGTGTGTGCTTTTGTTTATATTACATTGTGGGGACCAAATGTCCCCATGATGTAATATAAACCTGAGTTCACCTACATCGTGGGGACCAGCCAGCGGTCCCCACAATGTAAATGGGTTTATAAATCATATAGAATGAGTTTTTGTGAAAAAGTAAAAGTTTGCACAGTTTCCTGTGAGGGTTAGGTTTAGGGGTAGGGGCAGGGTAGGGGGATAGAATGTACAGTTTGTTCAGTGTAAAATGCATTGAAGTCTATGGAAAGTCCCCACAATTCACAAAAACAAACATGTGTGTGTGTGTGTGTGTGTGTGTGTGTGTGTGTGTGTGAACGGATGTACAGGCCGTGGTCTGCCGCTGTCCAAGGGTAGGTAGTTTTCCTACTTTTACCCTCAAATCAAATATTGTATTACACTTTTTCTTCATACCTGTTGTGTTCTGACCCAATGCCATTAATCAGTGCTTTTTGTTTTATAAAATGTTCTTTTCTTATTTCTACAAAGGTTCACACTACTTTTATCAGCCTGATAAATATGAAGTTAATACATGATAAAACAAGAGAATCATGCTACCAAATTCTGCTACCAAATTCAATACAACTAAACCAGATAACACAGCACCTGAGTTAAATATATGAGTGTCACAGCAAAGGTTCTGAATACTTAGGACCATGTGATATTTCAGTATTTTTTTTTTTAATAAATCTGCAAAAATGTCAACAATTCTGTGTTTTTCTGTCAATATGGAGTGCTGTGTGTACATTAATGAGGAAAAAAATGAACTTAAATGATTTTAGCAAATGGCTGCAATATAACAAAGAGTGAATATAACAATGACTTATTGATGGCTTCCGATTCTGGATGCTTATCAATACTGATTCTGCTCGATCTCAGTGCAGCATTTGACACTATTGATCATTGTACCTTACTCACCCACCTAGAGTCTGTCTTTGGTGTATCTGACTCTGCTTTGAGCTGGTTTAAGTCTTATCTCTCAGATCGCAAAACAATTCGTTGTGTTAGGTGGCTGTAGATCTGAGGTTGGTGTGGTAAAATATGGTGTACCTCAGGGTTCAATTTTAGGTCCTCTACTTTTTAGTCTTTATATTTTCCCTCTTGGCCAACTCTTGAGGTCTCTTGGTCTTGACTTTCATTTTTATGCCGATGACACCCAGATATACATTCATTCAAAACCTGATGTAAATGCGGCTGTTTCATTTCTTTCTAACTGTATCACAGAAATTAAAAAGTGGGTGTCTGTTAATTTCCTGTGTCTAAATAGTGATAAGACTGAAGTGATGCTCATTGGTTCGCCTCACCGGTTACGCAGAGTGGAACCTGTAGCTTTACATGTGGATGGCTCTGTTATTCAGTTCCAAAACAAATTAAAAAATTTGGGAGTAATATTTGATTCCAATTTAACATTTGGGGCCCTATAATACACCCGGCGCAATGCGACGCAAGGTGCAGCGCAAGTGTGTTTGCTAGTTTGCGTCCGGCGCCGTTCGCATTTTCCCGTTCAGCGCCACGTCCTTAAATTAGTAAATGCATTTGCACCAGGTAGTGCGCCCATGGGCGTGCTGGTCTAAAAAAGAGGTGTGTTCAGGCGCATTGCCGGCGCATTGCTATTTTAAGGAGCTGAAAATAGACTGCGCCATAGACCAACTCAAACCTGGTCTAAAGTCTAAAGTCAATGGCGCAATATTTTTTTGTTAGAGCGCGTTGGTAGAAACTGCACCTCTGGGCGCGCCCACAGTGTGCGTTGACTTTGCTTATTACACACAGGGATGCGCATCACACAAACATGCCAAATATTAAAAACAAAAGGATTACAGTGTAAAAGAATATTATTGTGTAGGCTACATAAATATAAAAATGTAATGATGAATAGTCATTGCGTGTATTAGAATTAGGCTACCTATTTTCAATTCAGCCTATTACTACTTATAACGGACACAATCACTGCTAATTCATCCCACGCCTTCTTCACCTCGGGAAGCTTTGGTGGATTCCTGCTTGTCCCGTAGATGATCTGCTCGCGCGCTTTAACTTTGCGCACAAGCAGATCGGTTTCTTCGCTTGAAAAGCGTTCAGCTTTTCCGCCAACAAATTCTGCCATGTAAATAGCAATCCGCCATGGCGCGAGCACATCTCGCTCTTAAAGGGAATGGGAGATGACACTCTGATTGGTTTATTGAATGTTACGCCCATTACTCATTAAGAGAATAGGGACAACCCATTTCAAAAATGCGCCCCGGCGCACGGACCGTTTTTCCGTCGTTAAAATAGCAAAAGTGGATTTGGACAAGCCCTGAGTGCACCTACGCCGTGCGCTTTACACTTTGCGTTTAGATCGTTAAAATAGGGCCCTTGATCTTCACGTACGAAATACTGTTAAAGTTTCTTTTTTTCATCTCAGAAATATATCCAGATTACGGTCCATGCTGAGTTTTCCTGTAGCTGAAAAATTAGTTAATACCCTGGTTTTCTCTAGAATTGATTATTGTAATGCCTTGTTAGCAGGAGCACCAAAATCTACTTTGAACAAACTACAGTGGGTTCAAAACTCTGCTGCGCGTATTTTGACTAGGACAAGACAAAGAGATCATATAACACCTATTTTAGAGACCTTGCATTGGCTCCCTGTCAAATTTCGTATTGATTTTAAAATTCTTATGTTAACCTACAAGGCATTAAATGGACTTGCTCCTCAATATCTTACTGAGCTTTTAATACATACATTCCGACACGTGAACTTTGTTCGGCTGATGCTGGTCTTTTAGTTGTTCCGGTAACACAGTTAAGAACAATGGGTGATGGGGCGTTCTGTTCAGTTGCCCCAAAGTTATGGACTTCTCTGCCTTCCGAGATTAGAAATGCAGCATCCCTAAAAATGTTTAAATCATCACTTAAAACTCATTATTTTAGGGAAGCATTTGGGTGAAAAAGTGATTCTTGTGGTTGTCATGGGATGTTTTTTTTTTTTCCCCATTGTTTATAAATACCTTTTGTAATGTGTTTTTATTTTGCTTATTTTATGTATCTTAATTTTTACTTATGTAAAGCGCTTTGAGAAATGACTTTTAAAAGCGCTATACAAAATAAAGTTATTATTATTATTATTATTAAGGGGGTCTGAATACTTTCCGTACCCACTGTATGTAGCAAATTAGCTCAAAAGAAATATTAATAATTAATCATAACTAGATTTAATTAATTATAAATATTTGGATCAGTTAATAAAATTAACTTAATGTAATAAAATTAATATTACACTCAATTAACCTGTTGTCCAATGAACACACAGTGTTAATTGTTTATTAATTCTAAGAAATGTTCATTTCCAGGTTATGGGAAATAACAATCTTATTGTACAGTACTACTAAGAGCCTGTAGTCAGGATCTGCATGAATAGGGACTCCAGTATATGAGCGTGAAACACAGACAACTTTACGTGTGACATGAACAAGACTTTATTAACTAGACTAAACACTTAAACTACTCTAACATTCACACACATACATGCATACAGTTTACCAAGGGAAAGAGAGAGCTAAAGCAGAGTACAGGAGGTATGTAGTTACAGCATTGTTTGAAATTCAGCAGATCAACAACCTTGAGCAAACCATCAGTTAATTTTAACAGGCCCTTCTTTAAAAGGGGTAAGGATACTCAATGTATCAGATAATAAGACTAAGTTTGATACTTGCATGTCTCTCCAAGTTGGATTAAAACTGTCCTGATGCAATTTGTGGAGGCTCCCGTTGAATCTTTGCTGATATTGTCTTGATGAAAGAGAACCAGTTGGATTCAGAGGATCTTTGGTGAATGGAAGGTCTAGGCCGAAGTCTGGCACAAGCTTGGGGTTCCTTAGAAGCTTCTAGCTTCTTACAGCATCATCTTAACATCAGCATTTATCAGTAAAAGAGAAGAAGGAAGGAAGAGTAGAAGATGTTTGATCTTCTGATCAGTGAATATAAGGGGTGAAGATGTCACACCCTCTTGAGGTGTCTGAGCCAATAAGGAGTTTCCCTTTCAGAGGGAAGTTTTTACGAGTCTTTGTTCTGTAGCAAGATATTAGCATAAGACACTGGATTGGATGAATGAGAAAAGAACCTTCTAGATTCTTATAATACTAATATGTCACAGAGTTAGTAACATGTAACATAAATTGCCAAATAGGAAACGAAAGTTGGAGTCCGTAGATACCAAACATGCTACCAATGTGATTTCAGATAACTATAAATTGCAGCTCTGGAATATTAATACCAAAATAGTTCAAAAGAGAAAATTAATACATAGAATAAAGCCTATAAAAGGAAAGTCATGAGATGGGAAACTTGGATACATGTTTATACATGTCCCAAGTGGTTATATAGAGAATACATTGGATTAAGAGTTTATTTGTCCTTCTCAGAAAGAATGAGTCACTAGTATCTACAACATTCTTTCTGATCGTAAAAATACCATGTATCTGTAACAGGACACCTAATTCTGCCTGTGTGCTAGCTACATTTGGGATGCTGATTGCAGTTTAGGGGGGTGGGTTCACAGAACTTTGATAGAGTGAGTTTATGGGTAATTTATTAAATATATTGAATAATTGTGTTTGATCACTCCAGACGCTACATATACGACTTTTACACTTAAAACGACCCTATCAATTAAGTTACACATTACAAATCAATGTAATGTACACATTACAAATCAAGGACACACTATTTGTCATGTTTGTCTTAATAATTTGTTCTTCTTTAAGAAAACCAAAATGTTTTAACACATCGTAAATTTCAATAGTTAGCTAGCAAATGCAAGTGAACTGTTTATTACTGAGATAATTTACAGTTATATGTAAAACAAGCTCAGTCACATCAGAGTTGAATTTTAGTTGTACATTGTTATTCCCCCACATGTTTAACAATGCTAGTGTTCTTGGTCTCATCAAAGTTCTCACTGTAGCATAGTACTGGTTCTGAACCCAGACCAAATATTAGCATGTAACAGTTTGGAGAAATTTGTGTTTTTATGTTTCTCTGTTTTTGTTTACACTGTTTTACCGTGGCTTCTTTTTTTAACATCACCATTTTTCTTTCATCTGTAATTGTTTTCCTTTATCGTTTACTCATTCCATTTTGTCCGAAAAACTTTGTTTCCTAGAATCTGTTGTAATGTTAGTGAACTTTAGGTGTTCTCTGCATCTCTTTGTTCGTAGCATTTGGTTGATTTAATAAAATGATGGTTTAACCATCCTCTTGAGTCATTTTACATACTATATTATATTTTGGGTTACAGAATGCTGAGCAAAGGTCTTTGAAACATTTTATCTTGTAAAACATTTAAACGACTTCAAACGCTATATAGACGTTTTACCTCCCAATGAAACGGGGTTGGATGCCGTGTAATAAGCTTTTTTCAGTAAGCTTTTACTGAAGAAGTGAAAAAATGACATTACATACATAGAGTAAAACAATAATAATGACATTACAGGTGGTCTAGCCAGAAAAGAAAATCTCTCTATCATGTTTCGGTCTAGGGCAGTGTTTCTCAACCAGTGGGTCGCGGATCATTCTATAGGGGGTCACGAGACTTTCTCTGTGTTCTCGGTGTTAAGGCCCCGATAAACTTCAAACAAAGTTCTTTTTCGTTCTTTGTTTAGGGGTAAAACGAAGTTTGAAATGCGTGACCAGCGATATACTGTAAACAAACATCTGACGCCACCCACACTGCTGCGAGTGATGTTTAGATGAATATGTAAATATGTGCCATGCACTTTCTTCTCAGTAACAAAATAAACACAACAAAAGTGAGAAAACAGCAAGCATTTTTATAGCATAAGAAAAGCGTCTGATTATAACAACATGGGTATGTTAGCATGAGCTCTGCAAATTATCACTCCAGTCACTTTATTGGTAGCACTTTATTTTACAGTACGTGTACTTTCCTGGTACATGTATAGTAATTATGTTGTACATACAGGTAAAAGAGTGGTAACACAAGGTACTTACCTGACATGTATGTACATGGAAACTAATAAGAAACACTGCTGTACGTTCCAATGGTACATACATGGTAACTACTTTGTACCTATAGACAAGTGTTGGGTAATAACAGGCACTTACTTATAGTGTCCGTATATGATAACTAACAGACACATTACTGTACTTACTAATGGTATGTACATGGTAACTATTTTCTACTTACAGACAAGTGTGGGTAATAACAGGCACTTATTTATGGTAACTTGTAAGACACATTACTGTACTTACTAATTGTTTAAAATGTTTAAGCTTATTATTACAAAGGTTAAAGAGCTGGTAATTCCTATGTAATGTTTATGTACAAGGGTGCACTTTATTTTACAGTCCTATTTCCATGTACTTACTATGAACGTACTAGTGAATATACCAGTTATTTAATGCGTAAGTTACACCTGGTAAGAGCTGGTAATTCCTATGTAATGTTTATGTATAAGGATGCACTTTATTTTACAGTCCTATTTTCATGTACTTACTATGAACGTACTAGTGAATATACCAGTTATTTAATGCGTAAGTTACACCTGGTAAGAGCTGGTAATTCCTATGTAATGTTTATGTACAAGGGTGCACTTAATTTTACAGTCCTATTTCATTTTCATTTCATTTTATTTTCATTTTTATACATTTAGAAAGGTGCTAAAATGTGCAATATTGACATATTTATAGCACTAAAACATAAAAATACTTACGTTTTTAGAGCGAAAAAAATTAAAATATTTACGAATCTTTCATGTATAATTTCCCTTTTATCGTTTTGTAGATAAATGTAAGATCCCTCCCTAAACCCCATCCTGAACCAAAACATACTCATTTTATACATAATGGACAGAAATGTGTAGGAAAATGACAATTTTAGTAAAAATATAACATTAAAACATTTTTTTGAGCCGCTAATCCTACACCTACCTTAATAAAATAAATAAAAGAATGACAGACAAACAAGCGTAATCACAACAATTAATTTATTGCAAAAATGTCATGCCAAAAGTAGTTCAAATGATGATGAGTTGCAGTCGCAGTCCTCTCTGGCGGTAAATAATAGTTTTTTACAGAACAGAATATGATGAATCCGGCTTCTCTACGTGAAGGCGCGCACTCATTCAAATGTCAATCCACTGAAACACGGCATGTCGCAATCTGTGACGAAGCAGGTGAGAGCCAATGAGCGTTCGATATCAGTGCCGTAAACCATGTCGTAACGCTTCTCGAGGGTGGCGCTACTTTCAAATTTAAATTAAATTATAACGAGCGCGAGCTTTCCCATACGGTAAAAAAATATATTTTCAAATATATTTTTAAATATATTTCAAAATATACAAAAAATGGCCAAAAAATATATTTGCTAAAATATATTTTCAAATATATTTACATAAAAATATATTCTCTAAAAATATATTTTTTGGCCATTGTTTGTATATTTTTAAAAAATATATTTTTAAAATATATTTCACAAAAGCATTTAAAAATATATTTTGCCCTACATATATTTCAACCCAAGAAAATACATTCACGTCACATTTGAAAAACTTTTATTTGTTGTCTATAACACGTGAACATTTGAATAAAAATAAGCAAGGAACATACTTTACAATGTTACAAAAAAAATACAGTCAAGTCAAATTTATTTATATAGCGCTTTTACAATTTGTAATTGTTTCAAAGCAGCTTTACATATTAGAAGCACAGAAAAAAGGGAAGTGGTTAAAAATAAGCTGTACAAACAAGCGTGGTAATATGTAACATATACAAGATGGTGCTACATTAAGCCAATGTCGGCTGACTCCCAGGGGTGGAAAAAACCCCCTAGGAGAAAAACCCAGCGTGCTAACACTGGGAAAAAAGTCCTAGGAGGGAAAAAAAACCTTGGAAGATATATATAATATATGTAAATGGATATGGAGATCAAAATCTGAATTATACATTTTTATTATAGAGATTAAAAATAGATTATATATAAATATATGTAAGCGGATACGGGGATTAAAAATCTGAATTATAGATGCAGCCAGAACTGGATCTGTAGGCCCATTGTCTCCTGGGCTACGTTGTAGTCAGGTCCAGACACAGGTTCTCCATCTGATCTGGATACGGCCTGGATCCAGCACCCGGCAAACCTCAGGATAAGCGGAGAGACAGATATTAGCGTAGATGCCATTCTTATTCTGATGTACAGGTATATCTAGTGTTATAGGAAATGTTCTCGGTTCCGGCCGACCTAATTATTACAGCGTAACAATCCTTTAACGGATTTGAAAAATGTTAATGTATTGATAATGTGTTATGTGTATGCAAGAGCAAAGAGATGTGTTTTTAGTCTAGATTTAAACTGACAGAGTGTGTCTGCTTCCCGAACAATGCTAGGAAGATTGTTCCAGAGTTTAGGTGCTAAATAGGAAAAGGATCTGCCGCCTTCAGTTGATTTTGATATTCTGGGTATTATCAACTGGCCTGAATTCTGAGATCGCAATAAACGTGAAGGACTATAATGCATTAAGAGCTCACTTAGGTACTGGGGAGCTAAACCATTTAGAGCTTTATAAGTAAGTAGCAAGATTTTAAAATCTATATGATGTTTAATAGGGAGCCAATGTAATGTTGACAGAACTGGGCTAATATGGTCATACTTTCTGGTTCTAGTAAGAACTCTAGCTGCCGCATTTTGGACCAACTGTAGTCTGTTTAAAAGCCGAGCAGAACAACCACCCAGTAGAGCGTTAAAATAATCTAGTCTTGAGGTCATGAATGCATGAACCAACTGTTCCGCATTTGTCATTGAGAGCATATGTCGTAATTTAGATATATTTTTTAGATGGAAGAAGGCGGTTTTACAGATACTAGAAACATGACTTTCAAATGAAAGATTGGTATCAAAGAGCACACCCAGGTTCCTAACTGAGGACGAAGATTTAATGGAGCACCCGTCAAGTGTTAGAGAGTATTCAAGGTTTTTTCGTGAGAAAGTTTTTGGTCCAAAGATTAGGATATCAGTTTTTTCTGAATTTAATAATAAGAAATTTCTTGTCATCCAGTTTTTTTAATGTCAGCTATGCATTCTGTTAGTTTTGTGAATTTGTAGGTTTCGTCAGGGCGCGAGGAAATATAGAGCTGAGTATCGTCAGCGTAGCAGTGAAAACTAACACCATGCTTCCTAATTATCTCTCCTAAGGGCAGCATGTACAGAGTGAAACGCAACGGTCCTAGTACTGAGCCTTGTGGTACTCCATATTGAACCTGTGATCGATACGACATCTCTTCATTAACTACTACAGACTGATAACGGTCAGATAAGTACGATTTGAACCATGCCAAAGCAATTCCACTAATGCCAATATAGTTTTCAAGTCTTTTTAAAAGAATGTTGTGATCGATAGTGTCAAAAGCAGCACTGAGATCTAATAACACTAATAGAGAAATACAGCCACGATCTGATGATAGGAGTAGATCGTTTGTAACTCTAACGAGAGCAGTCTCAGTACTATGGTATGGTCTAAATCCTGACTGGAAATCCTCACAGATTCCATTTCTTTCTAAAAAAGGAGCACAGTTGTGTTGAAACTGCCTTTTCTAGTATCTTTGACAGAAAAGGTAGATTCGAGATTGGCCTGTAATTTACTAAATCTCTCGGATCTAGTTGAGGTTTTTTAATAAGAGGTTTAATAATAGCCTGCTTAAAGGTTTTTGGCACGTATCCTAGTGTTAAAGATGAATTAATTATATCAAGAAGTGGACCTACGACCTCTGGAAGCATTTCTTTCAGTAGTTTAGTCGGCATTGGGTCTAACATACATGTCGTTGATTTTGATGATTTGATAAGTTTAGATAATTCTTCCTCTCCTATAGCGGCGAATGATTCTAGTTTTACCTCAGGGACACTACAGTGCACTGTCTGAAGCGAGACTGTAGACTGTTGCATGTTTTTAATTTTCTCTCTAATATTATCAATCTTGCAAGTAAAGAAGTTCATAAAGTCATTACTGCTGTGCTCTATGGAAACGTCAGCAGTTGAATCTCTGTTTCTAGTTAATTTAGCCACTGTGTCAAATAAATACCTAGGATTATGTTTGTTTTCTATTAAGAGATTTGAAAAATAAGTAGATCTAGCATTTCTTATAGCCGTTCTGTACTCAATCATTTTTTCTTTCCACGAAAGGCGAAAAACTTCTAGTTTTGTTTTCTTCCAACTACGTTCAGCTTTTCTAACAGCTCGTTTTAGAGCCCGAGTGTGCTCATCATACCACGGCGTTGGATTAGTTTCCTTAATCTTCTTTAGACGTAAAGGAGCGACTGCATCTAATGTGCTGGAAAAGAGAGAGCCAATAGTTTCTGTTGCAGCATCGAGTTCTTCTAAGTTGTCAGGTATACTAAGGTGATGAAACTGCTCGGGGAGATTATTTATAAAGCAATTTTTAGTGGTAGACGTGATGGTTCTACAATATTTATGGCTGGGTGGTGGTTTTGTAGCCTTGGCTAATTGTATTATACACGAGACTAAATAATGATCTGATATATCATCGCTCTGCTGTAGAATTTCAACAGCATCAATATCAATTCCATGCGACAGTATTAGATCTAAGGTATGATTACGACAATGAGTGGGTCCTGACACGTGTTGTCTAACTCCAATAGAGTTTAAAATTTCTGCAAATGCCAATCCAAATGCGTCTTTATTATTATCTACATGGATATTAAAATATCCAGTATTACAATATTCAAAAAAATAGAACTTTTTTGCTTTCAAGAAGTCTCAGTTTCCCCAGTTCAAATCCTCAATGCCTCTTTGGACACATTTGGAAATATCTTCTTGACTGTGAGACAAAAATCAGTCATTTTTTATAACTTAATGTTTCTAGTAAATTTTCCTTTCACCAAGTATTGACTTACCGTATATATGGCTGCCATGGTTTCCTCGTCAAGGGCACTTCTTCTGTCTCTACCACTGTAAATCATACAAAAGACAAAACACAATCACTGGTACAGAGGGCATGCACTTTGTCTTCTAACTAGATTAGGATTTCCTGATATTTTTGTTTACACTGGAACTAAAACAATTACAGGTATAGTAGATTTTAAAGATATTTAATGGGCATATTTTTGGACAGTACAGTAAAGAAACTGATGATTGAGGAGAGGTCGAATTAGCCTTTCTTTACACTTCTGCATTGCATTTTCACTTTTACAAATGAAGGGATAGTGGAATATCACAAAGGCACATCCATTTCAGCTAACTTAACTCAAAGGGATAATCCACTCAAAAACAGAAATTATCTCATCATTTACTTACCCTCAAGCTGTTCCAGTTGATTATGACATTCTCTTTTTCTGTGGAATACAAACAGAGATATCAATGTCTTCTGAAGTGAAACAATAGGTGTGTTTGAGGAAAATACTATTATGTTAAATTTGTTACACTACAGATTTGCCAACTGTCCAATATGTCCAATATGCAACATGTTGTAATTTGTAATGTGTATTTTAAAGCTTGAGGAGTCATTTGGAAGCACAGACTTTAAAATATTAGTATTTTTCTAACACACACCTATTGTTTCACTTCAACTAGGGTCATGTTGACTACTGTTGTTTTTTACTCTGTGTGGTTTTTGAAGTGTCAACCTTACACATGCACTCACAGAGATGGATTATTTTCCAAAAATCATCATTTGAAATAAAGTCATATTCTGAGAGTATTTTCATTTTTGGGTGGAGTATCCCTTTTTTTAGTATTATCAGAAACAAAAACTTTATTTTTCTAAGCCAATAAATAAATAAATAAATCAAATAAATCAAATCTGTAGTTTGGCCTTTATATTTAAATTCAAGTTTTGGATTTTGAATTCTGTTACTTTCATGTTTATTACTGTGTAGCTGTTTTGTATAAAGTGTAACAGAAATGAAGATGACTATGAACATTATCCTGTACCTATGACTTGTGGACAGAGGCTCTCCAGCCCAATCGTTGGGCTGGTGGGGCGGACGACAGATGGGTTTGGACCCGCACCTGTTCCAGACAGACAGAAACAGATATTAACACAAGTGCAGAGAACATAACAATTCATAAATTACACAAATAAAATAAATAATTTAAAATCATTATTCTAAAGTGTCTCATGATCATTCTTACCTTGTTGCTGTTGCACAAACTGTCTCCGCTTCTGCTACTGAAAATAAAAAAATATTTTTTACAGTAATGAATAACACATGTAAATCTGTAGGTAGTGACAAATAAGCATCTTTTGTTACAAGCGACTTACTGAATCACTGGCTCAACTGGTTCATCAAAAACAGCTTGTCATTCAGCAGAAAGTGAACAAAAATTATATTATAGTAGGCTATATTAAAAATAATAATAATAGAAAATTTGAGCGAATGATAAGCCATTAATGCCAAACCAGCATATGCCTGAACTCTAATAACGAGTGAATAACGTGTGCCTAATTAACAAGTTTAGCAAAACATTTAAATTTAGCAAAAAAAAAAAAAACTTACGTTACAAGGCTCCACTATAAGTGACAGGATCACGTGAGCATCATCAATCGACAACAGCAAGCGGCACAGTCTCCCAAACACTCAACAGCTGAAATTTAAAAAAAAATATTAAACATTTTTTTGTGTGTAACGTTAGTTTTTACTAGTGTCCAAATTAAAAACAACTAACGTTAAAACGGAAATCTGAAAATCTCAGATGTGTCTCCTCGTGTGAGCAAATGAAACAAACGGCATTAACAAATCAAGTAAAAAAAACTTGAAAATACAAAACATAATACATTCAAAGTAGCATTTAACATTACATATGTGAAAAATGATGACTAAAAATAAAGTTATAGCTCTTACCTTTTACGCCGAGAACTCCTGGTTGACTGACGACTGTTACAGATCAAATGACGTGCATGCGCAGTAGCGCTGCTAGTGGTTTCCCATTCAAATTACGTCACAGTTAACATCGTACATCTAACAATTTTATTCATTTATTTATTTGTATTTGATGTGGATTTAAACGCTATGTTACACTGACAATAAATTACAAATAAATAAATTAATTAATTAATTAATAAATAATAGACTAAACCACACATTTGTGAGGGTGTTTCCAAAGTGGCTAGGGATCAAGTGCCATGATCACTCTGTATTTTTTTGGAAAGATCATATAAAAGTGGTCAATGTGGAAAATATGGGGAAATTCATGTTTTTTTCTGTAAGTGTTTAAAATTCTTCTAACATTTAATGGATAGTTTTGATCGCAAGGCACCCACATTTGCATTGTCGACTGTAAGATTGGAAATGTATTTTCTTGCGCCCTGAAATATATTTTTAAATATAAATGTATTTTCTTGCTCCTGAAATACATGTTTAAATATATTTTAAGTATATGAAGGTTGAAACAAAATATATTTTCAGTTTCAAAAATATATTTCATTGAACTTCACTGTTTGTAACATATATTTACCATATATTTAAAATATATTTTGGCCAGATAAAATACATTTTTTTACCGACTGTGACGGTCGCTGCTGCTGAGAATGAAGATGAAGATTGATGGATAAAGGGCTGAATTTGGATCTGTCCCTTACAAATATATGGATTCTAAAGACGTAGTACAGCAAACAAATAAAATGGGTGTGATTTGTGAATATATGTTGTGTTTTGATGTATCTTATGGTTGTATTGTCAGTCGCTGCATAGAAGAAAACGCCTTCTGTCTCACAGCAAACAAACTAAATATTTAATAAAGTCACGAACAGAAATGTTATTTCATATTAAGTAGATGAGTAAACTGTATTCAAAAAATGTGACTAAAAACATGTATTGATATGACAATTGAATACATACAACAGATTTAAAACATTAATCCCATGATTTTATTACAGGGGAATTCATTTACATTCAAATTTTACGTTACATGATTTACATTTTTATTGCTATTAATACGTAAGTATTTTTACGTTTAAGTCCTCTAAATACGTCAGTGTTGTACGTTTTTGTGTGAATGAAAACGTAAATAAATGTACTTGTGGTAGAACCACATTTTATGTAAAATACACACGTATTCTCATAAGATCACGTTAATTCTTATGTAATGTTTATATACAAAGGTGCACTTTATTTTACAGTCCTATTTCCATGTACTCAATCTGAACATACTAGTGAATATAGCAGTTAGTTAATGTGTAAGTTACACCTGGTAAGATCTGGTAATTCCTATGTAATGTTTATGTACGAGGGTGCACTTTATTTTACAGTCCTTTTTCCATGTACTTATTATAAATGTACTAGTGAATATACCAGTTAGTTAATGCGTAATTTACACATTACTTAGGGTGGGGTATGAGCATGGTACAAGATACTTCTTGAGTACTGGATGATATACTTTTGTGGTTCAACTTGCCTAATCTTTACAGGACAATAATTCACTTAATAGGGGTATTTTGATGACATACATACAGATCAGTAACACTACTGTACTTGGTATACTCAGTTGTCATGTGTCAAAAGCCTTGCTTAAAATGACTACTTGATAAGTATTAACACTATGAAGTGCTGTATAGTTAGTGCAGTTTATCATTTTGGTAAGCACATTTGTTTCACAGTAGTTAAGTAAGTGTCCGTTATTTGTGTCTACACTTGTCCGTGAGTACAACATAGTTACCATGTATATACCACTAGTAAGTACAGTAATGTGTCTAGTTACCACACATAAGTGCCTGTTATTACCCACACTTGTCTGTAAGTACTACATAGTTACTGTGTATATACAATTAGTAAGTACAGTAATGTGTCTTACAAGTTACCATAAATAAGTGCCTGTTATTACCCACACTTGTCTGTAAGTAGAAAATATTTATCATGTACATACCATTAGTAAGTACAGTAATGTGTCTGTTAGTTACCATATACGGACACTATAAGTAAGTGCCTATTATTACCCAACACTTGTCTATAGGTACAAAGTAGTTACCATGTATGTACCATTGGAAAGTACAGCAGTGTTTCTTATTAGTTTCCATGTACATACATGTCTGGTAAGTACCTTGTTTTACCACTCTTTTACCTGTATGTACAACATAATTACTATATATGTACCAGGAAAGTACACGTACAGTAAAATAAAGTGCTACCACTTTATTTATATAGCACCTTATTCAATAGATTGCTTAAAATCAAGCAGCTTTACAGTATCAAACATGAAAAACAGTTTCAGTGCCTCATTTTATCAGAAGCAAAACTTCATTTTGTACTATGAAGTGGCTATCCAATGTGTTCATGTTTTCACCCGCGGAGATTTTACCTTAACGAACTCAAACACACGAAATGAGTCTGAGAAGCGTTCCACGCGAGTGAAGGCGGAGCCTCGGTGCACACCTCCTATTGCGTTATCGTCACTGACCAATGGTAGTACAAAGTGGTTTTGCAGCTGGAGCGAACTTTTCCTGAAAGTTTGCTTTGGCAAGCCGTTTCAAACTTACAAAAAGAACACAAAACGAACTTCGTTTAGGCCTGATTTCATTTGAAATGATGTCACATCAGTTCGTTCTTCGATTTCGTTTGAAGTATATCGGGGCTTTAACCCCTTAAGACCGGATGGAGCGTTGGTGCTCCCATTTGCGTGTCTCTCTTTAAAAGCCAATAAAAATTGAATCCATATAGGTAGCACAAAAATTCTTTTTGCATACAAAACCAGAGACTTTAAACTTTCATATCAAGCCTCCAACATGCTTCTGTTGCGTTGTTTTCACCCTCTAATGAGTCTGAGTAATATGCGTTTACAACAAAAATAGCACAGCGCTAACTGAATACAAGTATATTTCACGTGCTCATAACTTCATGAAAAATGCACAGATCATAAAAAATGGCACATCAATATTTAAAGTAGATTCTCAAGATTAAAATGAATCCAAAATCATGTATAATATAATATATCGCATTGATCACAAGATATTACTCACGAAATGATTTAACATACTTGGCTAAAAACATGTCTCTCATCTCTCCGGGATGCAGTGTGTATCCAGTGTTCCCAGACTCATTCATGTTCGTTTTCCAACTTGGAATAACACAAAATATATATCATTTTAAAGCTTAGAATCTCATCTTTTTAATGCATCTAACCATTTTGAACAACTCCTAACGACTGCTGAGTAGCGATGTCCGGTTCGCGAACGAATCGTTTTTTTTAACCGGTTCTTTTCAGTGAACCGGTTGAACCAGTTCACCAAATCGGTCTGAATCGTTCCAAACAGTTCGCATCTCCAGTAAGCAAACATGAATCCACAAATTACTAAAGTTACTCACTTTTTGTCGTGCCTGACACTGCCTCTCGAAATAAACCAACATCCCGGAGTTATTCAGTTACTCCAACAGTACACTGACTCAGGGCTCTCAAGTTTTTAACTGAGTTCAGAGTGAGATTTTGGCGGCGGCAGCAGCGACGGGGGTTTGGGTGGGGACGGGGGTCTGATATGAAAAATGACACAAATTCGTACAAATAAAAAAATATTTATTTAATTCAGCATTTTAGTGTGTATGTGAATTAAATTTACTCAAAATAATCGTAATTTAAAGCTGCTCTCCGCGATTTTTGGCCCTCTAGCGGTTAATAGAACTGCACACGTCTTGCGGAAGAACATTGTAGCCGGAGCTACTTCTCTCCATGTATGTCTATGGCGAGTCACGAAGTTACTGTGATACTCTGCGGCGAGTCCTACCAGTCCGGTCTGAAATAGTCCGAATATAAACACTTATTATAAGTGTACCATAATGATTCAGGGTAAGACAAAAACACGGTTTGGAAAATGGATTCATGTTGTATATTCTCATTATATAATTTTTGTAAATTTTTAACACAAAAAAAAGTTGCGGACTGCAGCTTTAAATACACGAATATTCGTTTTTTTTACAAGCCCAAATATTCGAATACAATATTTTGGAAAAATGCCCATCACTACTAGCCAGGCAAGTTCACGTAAAGTACTCTGGACAAACTGTTAACTAACCTACCAGCTGCCTGGACACAAATATTCCCCAGCAATTTGATGAGATGACTTACTGTACTCATAGGATATGGTCCCACATCGATCACGATCAGTCTGTAGCCAGATATGTGACAGACAGTTGTCCTCCTCTGTAGCTATAACTACTTCAGCGAGCATCTGAATCAGTGAGCGAGCCCGTGAATAACAGAATGTGTCGTTGGAATCAGAACGTAAACGTTGTTGTGGCGGGAATATCTAAATCTTACCCGGATACAGTAATTATATTTTCTGATTGGCTGTTCGGTAGCTATATTTTTTTATTAGATTAATTGGTGCGTGGCAGGGCCTTCTGAACTCTATGGGGAACTCGCTTGATTCCTCTAATAACGGCGCAACTTGTTGTGCGTTATCCTGGAGATTTTTCTGCGTGAGAAATACAAGGTGTGGCGTGTGAGCGTGTGAACGGGTTGAAATGCGTGTGTCTCACGCCCAATGCGTGAGACTTGAGAGCCCTGCTGACTTAACCTGCTGTGAAGAGAGAACTGATGATGATGAGTACGAGCAGCAGAGTAGCTGATATGAGTGCGCATGCGCGGCGCACACGAACGAACATACGCGGCCTGTCACCGTTCTCGTTATCGAGTCAAGAACCGGTTGCAACGGTTTTCGGATCATCAGTACAAAACTGAGAACCGCTTCTTTCGGACGTGTCCGATTTGAGAACCGGTGAGCTGATGATACTGCGCATGCGTTTAACTTTTCAAGTGAACGAAAAGCACGTTAGTCAAGTTTTGTTGAACATCGGACAGTGTGATAATATAAAACATACTGAAAATATAACGTTTATTGTGCTTTTCCAAATACACCATAGCAGATTAATAGCATAAAATACTGTACACAATACTGTATAATAAACTACATGCCAACATGAACATAATATTTTGTACACAGATCAAACGAATGTTCAGAAATAGTTCTACAAATTCATTTTTCTATATTAATATTATTTAAAAAGCAATATAATAAAAGTTGTGCAGTTGTGCTTTCAAGTTATTTTTTTTAAAGATTGAAAACAATTAGATTTATCAAACTAAACATTTATTTGTTTCATAAATAATCCATGGACAGCTTATTTAATTTCTAAACAAGGTGATATAAAGATAAAAAATGACGTAATCAAACTATAGCGAGAGCAAACAGGCGACTCCTTTTGAATCGCTCTCGGTTTTCGGATCATCAGTACACAACCGAGAACCGCTTCTTTCGGACGTGTCCGATTTGAGAACCGGTGAGCTGATGATACTGCGCATGCGTGATTCAGCGTGTGATCTGAAGCTACAGAACAGTAACATCACAGCACCGGTTAACTAGGACAACTGATGCTATGAGAGGACTCGAATGAGAGGCCAATCTGGCGAAACGTAAGTTTATTTAATCATAATGTAAGAGGATCATGGGTTCTGCGCTGATGAAGACTAATTTATTCACTTGTAAACTGTAAAACTTTGTTTGCACATCACTTCCTGTGTGTTTGGATGCTTTAGATGCAAAACTAAGAAACGCTTCAGATTATAATGTTTTAGTTGACTGATGTTATGATTACTAACAATATATTTGAATCACTTGTTTTTTCAACCCGGCCCGCGATAGACGACGTCATCGCGGATGATGTCATTACGTCAGAGCGTAAAAGAACCGGTGAACCGGTTTTTTCAACCGGTTTATTGAATCGAACTGTCCGAAAGAACCGGTTCGCGGAAAAGAACCGAACTTCCCATCACTACTGCTGTAACTATTCTTTATAATATCACCACGAAATTTGAACCACATGCAGCTCACATATAGGAGAGCATCACCAAAAAAGAATTTTTTTAGCGATCTTATTGTGTTTCTGAGTTATTCCATGTCAAATAAAAAAAAGAAAAATTATTTTTAAAAAATTATATATATTTTTTGTCTTTTATCAGCTGTTTCTCAGCAAGAAAATGTCCAAATGTAATGTAATTTATATTTTCTTAAAATATAAAATGTTTTCTATCAAATGATACCTACCTTTTGACTCTCTTTGCTAGAGTTTTGGAGTTATGAGTCTTTACTTTTGTGTGTGTCGCTCAGAAAAAAAACTCTAAAAAAGCCTTCAGGTCTTAAAGGGTTAACACCGGCACAGCCAGTAAGTGCGCTTCACAAAAGGCTCACTGAAACAGTGACCTCCAATGAATCGTATTTTCGAATGTCGCATGTTGAATCATTATTGCCGTAACTTTCTAACGCTGTTTCTAAACTGTCCTATGACAATAATTTATCACTGCCGCGAACGGCTCTTATTGGACAAGGTCCTACTCTCTTTACGTAATGTAAACTCTAGCAGCTGTTTACCCCGTTGCTTGGTAACGTCGGCGCAGGAGATTGCAATGCATTGCTATGCCAGACCTACTAACGTTATACTGTATGCAGCCACGGCCTGTTAGCTTGACAAAATGCATCCGTTTTTCTTTTTTTTTTTTTTTTTTGCATCTGCCTGCAGCTTGCTTTTCGCAAGACAAACCTGAGCTCCTTCTGGATTCAAACTAGACACGAATTTCCAGAACTCGCAGATCGTGCAACAAAGTTTCTCTTACCATTTAGCACTACTTATCTTTGCGAGTCGGAATTTTCAACAGCGACTGCAGCAAAAATAAAAAGCAGGAATAGGCTGACAACAGCTAGTTTGTGTGCGATACTACGAGTGGCCCTTTCCCCAATTCCACCGCGTCTGGGTATCATCTTTTCAGAGCGGCAGTCTCAAATGTCACATTAATGTGAGTAAAAATAAATAAATCAGTTTGCCTCATAGTCTACCCAATTATTGAAAGTGTTTTTGTGAAATTAATTATAATAAGCTTATACGGTGTAGCCTAGGTCTGAAGAGGCATTTCAGTTATTTATTTATTTCCAGCCTTAGTGGGTCTTATGACTGGCATACAAAAAAAAGTGGGTCACAGTAGGCAAAAGGTTGAGAAACCCTGGTCTAGGGCATAGTTGACCGTTGTTTCAACAATTTCGCTGATGGTGGTATCATCAGCATTATTTGAAAACAGTGATACACATACTTCCTATACAAAGAACCTCTAACTTTGAACTCATCGCTACATTCAGACATTACATCCAGAACTTTTCTAATAGTTACACAGATTGGCTCTTTGCTGTTAATACACAAACTCTTCATATGACTGATTGTATCAAACCATGAATTTTTCAGGCCTTTTATGACGTCCATTTCATTTTTGATATTTGTTACACGTTTGGTATCCCTCTCACAGTCATTATCCGGATTGCATGCGTCTTCGATGACCTTATGCATCAGTCTGCTCATCTGTCCTCTGAAATAATCTTTAAACATACAGTCTATGAGGTTCTTTCGGCTACATACAGTCCCCATGTTACCGGCGTCTTGGTTCCTCTCCATCAGATTTTGCGTAGCCATTTCAGAAATGTTTAGATTTTTAGAACTCAACTTTGTGCATGGTATAAACTTTGTCCCCTATTTGATGCTAAAAGATTCTAATAGTTCCTGGAATATCCTGTGGGTAAGTCCTTAAAACATGATTGTCCAATGGTTTACAGTGTTTATTAATGGTTTGAAGTTCTTGTTTTTGGGTCAGATCATCCAAAAGATCATCCAGAGTCGAAGAGGCGCAGAATGCATCAGGCTCAGACAGGAATGTTGACTTTGGTGCTCCATGTAACAACCAGACAATATTCCTTCGACTTTTGATCAATGAGATGTTGCAGTAGCACAACAGGCCCCGTTGGTACAGTTGTCTATAGGTTGCAGTGCCAGCTCCCTCACACAGATTGGTTAGGAAACCGTGGTTGCTTGTGATAACTGAGCTCTCTATGAAGTTTATCAGGACAGCCGATTGGGGTCTGCCCTCGCCCCCTGTCGTGCAGGGTTGTCATCAGGAAGTTACATAAGTAACTATGTAAATTAAGTCACAATGCAACAGAAGTAGCAACAAGTCCAGCATATGTCACCAGTTTTTTATTTTTACTCAATCCAGTTATGATATTTTCATTACAGTTCTTTCAATTGCTAACATACTTTTGTCCAATCTGTAGTCACATTTTCAAAACTCTAAACACATTTAGCAGAACATCCGTCTGTTTTGCCTATACCATTAACACAATTCATGTCATTTTCACACAAAATGCAGTCAATTAACATGTTTCTAAAATGCTTAAATCTTTTTTTTTTTTTTCACACAAGCTTACCCCATACCAAAATCATGTATCTCATCTTATTAGCAAATGTTTAAACACAGTAAGTCAGAAATGAAGACCCAATGTTCCAATCATTAAATACAGTATAAAACCTATACTTTTGCAACGACAGCAGCTCAAAAGTATTAAAAAATATCAAACAAATACTGAAACAATTGATAAGAATTTTTAATTAGCAGATCACTGAAATATTGAGAAATAGCAGATTCCAATCTCAGTTGGAGGCATAGTCAGGTGTTGAAGTTCTTCTCATTACATGGACATACAGTAAAATAGGACTCTTTGAATCAAATCTGTTCAGTGTGTATGCAGAACAACACAGAGAGAAAGCAGAGGAGCATAGAGAAAAAAAAAGTTTGGGTAATGGAAAGGAGCAGATGAGGGAGTAGAGGAGAAGTTGGATCAGGACAAGGGAGAAGAACAGGTATATGGTAGAGTAATACAGTTTTTTTGGATTGCTTAAGCACGATTTTCAAAACAGGGCCCGTGTTTTCAAAACACTACACACAATTAGCACAACCACACACCCAATTAGCAAAACACTACAGATCCTTTGCATAATTAAACACTCTTGTAAAAACTATACACTTCTGTTTAAAAACCACACTTTGTTACCATATGAAACACACACGTTTCACATTACTATACTCTGTTTGAACGAGTTACACTCTGCTGTGATAAACCTAAAACACTTTTAGCACTTCTACTTCCCTATGATTAGAGTAGGCTACCATCAACAAAGTACAAATATAATGTAAATTCACCAAACACTACACAAGACCAATGTTGCAGACTGAAGAAACTCATTTGTCAACACGCCCAAAATGTTGACATGGAGATTCATAGTACTGTAACAAAATGTCACTTTACGTATTGTACTGTAAGTTTACTGTAAAAAAACAAAAAAAAAAACAAACAAACTAGACATTGTCTCTTTGCCTAGCTGGATCTGGCCAGAGAATTTCATCAACATCACAGGCAATGTTGTCATTAGCAAGACACCTTGGAAAGAAATGTCTTGAATGACGAATCCATCCTTGCATTGCTGCTACCTCCATCTGGTCACAGGCCTCCTCCATGGCTTGGATGAGGGGTACCTCAGCCTGGAGACGGAGATCATATACCTTCCACTGCCATGCCGAGAAAAACTCTTCTATAGGGTTGAGGAATGGAGAGTATGGTGGAAGATATAGGACGGTGAAATATGGATGTTGCTGAAACCAGTTCTGAACCAGAGCAGAGTGGTGGAAAGACATTGTCCCAGACAACAGTGTATTGCATATGATCGATTTGATTTGCTGCTGTTATGTTGTGCAATTGGTCCAAGAATGTAAGTATGAGTGCTGTGCTGTAAGGGCCCATATGGGCATGGCGGTGGAGGACCCCATTCTGTGTAATGGCTGCACAGAGTGTTATATTACCCCCACGTTGCCCTGGGACATTGACTATTGCCTTGTGGCCAATGATGTTTCTTCCCCTCCTTCGTGTTCTCGTCAGGTTGAACCCAGCCTCATCTACGTAAATGAACTCATGCTGGATCTCCTCTCCATCCATTCGTAAATCTCTCTGAAGAACAGTGTCAGGCAAAATTGTGTAGTTCAGTGTAGATCTAGTATACATATTACAGTACAGTAAAAGATTGAGACAGTAGGCAAGATCACACTGCTAAAATGAATACATACCTCTGCATAATCATGCCACAGTTGTTTCACCCTTTCGGAATTGCGCTCGAAAGGCACTCGATAAATTTGCTTCATTTGAATATGTTTTTTTTTTTTAGGATGCGTGCCAGTGTTGATGTTGAGACCTGATGGATATCGTTGAAAGTGGCGTGGTTATTGACAATGTTAGCTTGGAGCTGATTGAGTGTTATAGCATTGTTGGCCAAAACCATGTTTACTATCTCCCTCTCTTGCTGTTCTGTGAACATAGGAGGCCTTCCCCCTTGTCGTTCCCGACCCTCAATCCTATGTAGAAAAAAAAAAAAACAGTATACAATAGTAATATAATATAATAGTAATAATATATATAATAGTAATTTCACAGGAAAAGGTAACAGAAGTGCTGATAGTGCATAGAATACAGTACTGTAAGCAGTTACTGAAACCGTGCAGATGTTTTTGATATGATGATATTTTTACAATACCTATTTTCCAGTCGAAATGTTATCACACTTGCCACTGTGTATCGGCTTAGATTTGGCTGTACTCGCAGTCCAGCCTCCCTCAGCGTCAGGCCGTGGTTGACAACGTGGTCAACCAGTGTTGCGCGGATCTCATTTGTCAGATTCAGTCCTCTTTGAGCACCTTCTTGTCTTCCTCTTCCTCTACCTCTACCTCCAGCATGGCCTCCTTCTCTTCCTCTTTCTCTTCCTCTGTTGATTCCTCCTCTGTTGATTCCTCTTCCTCCCCTTCCTCCTCCTCCTTGTCCTCCTCCTCGTTCTCCTCGTTCTCCTCCTCATCTTACTCTTTTTCTGACTCTTTCCATTGTGCTTAAGGCCGATGAACTCACCTGCTGCTTTTTATAGTGCTTATACACCTGATTGGTGTGTCTACAATTAAGCAAACAAGTGTTTGCACACCTGATGACTGTGTTGAACCAATTGGTTGAACGGTGCGGTAATTTGACAGTCAGTGCTTTGGTATTGCAAGGAAGTGACTTCATGATAGATTTTTGTGTGTAGTGTATGTTAAGTGTGTTTAGTGTTTTGCAAATCACTGTGTAGAGTTTTGCAACAAGTGTGAGGTTGACAATGTGCTTATAGTTGTGCAAATATGGGCTGATGTTTTGCTTCTTAAGTGTAAGGTTTTGCTAATAGTGTACTACTTTTAATTTTAGTGTGTAAGCAATCGTAAAAAACTGTAAGAATGTGTGCTGGATTGTGCATCTTTTCCCCCTTACACATATGGAACCTATGAAAGCTTATTTCTTCCATAAATAGAAAATAAAAAAGTAATTGCCTTTTTATCTCACAATTCTGACTTTTTTTCTCACAATTACTATAGTTTACTAAGCATTATGCGGTCAAAAAAAAAAAAAAAAATGCATGGGTGAATTGTTGCAATAGATCCATGACATGCATTTAGAAAGTAGATAAGATGGAATTTCTTTTTTTTTGCAGACTTTTAACTTTTACTTAAGAGTTAAGATTAAGATGTTAAGATATTAAATGGTTCAAGACTAAAGACTTTTAAGAGTTAAATACTTTTATTGACATTGTCATATTAAATTGTCTCGAGTAAAATTTAAACACAATGTAGGCCTACATATTGTATATAACACTACACATCGATAATGCCTTTTTTTTTTCAAAAATATACACACTTTTAAACAATATTCTATAATCTGAATAAACCATTATTATGTCTGTAATATACAGATACTTAGAGGAGAGGTAAATTGGATCCAATCAGTTTATTAAACAAAAACAATTACACATATAGCAAGAAACACGGATAATGTCAAGTAACAAAAAACAAAAGCAAAGACAATACATTACAATCTCATTGTAAAATGAATTCAACTCAAATGAATCAACTTGTCTGTTGTTAAAAAGATATTGTGTAACACCGGTATGTCGCTCCACTCAAAATATAAACTTTTGCAGGATTCAAAGGGGTTGTGCTCTGCAATAGGCCAGTCGCGATCCCACTCATAAGAGTTGGAACCATCACTGCTTTGAGACAAAAAGTCCATTTCAGACTCTTCACGGTGTTTATTCACCAACTTAACGTAGTTTTGGTCATGAAGTGTCTTGTTCCAACAGGTTGATATGGACACGTTATCACCAGGCTTTAACATGCTGTACAGCACGTCTGGTGTTGTGCCATCCCACTTAAAAAAGTACCAAATTTTTTCACCAACCCCATTCAGATCTCTCCGAATTTGATTGTAAAATATAAACCAGCCTTTGGCAGGGAAAATCAGGCAGAGGTCCTGTGATGTAAGTTCTTCCCAAAAATCCATAGCATAGAGTTGAGAGTTAGAGTTGCAGAATGTTTTCCGTGCTTTATCTACTGTATATTAAGCCTTATTTAAACACCATGTTCAGTAGGTAGTGCCTGTAGGTGTGAAACATCCAAGGATGTGACACCTTCAGTAGTCATAAAACACCACACTTGGTGAGATTATTTATTAAAAAAAAAAAAAAGCATTCATCAGACTGCAAACCCATAACTCTTGAGTTTTTATTTCTTATTTTTATATCATTATATTTTCCTGGTAAAATGGGTGCACGCTGATGCAATGCATTTCGTTTTATACTGTAAATTGTAAAGGTCACTGATAGAAAGATGACTTCATGCCTTTGTTTTACAGCATATTTTATTTTTTTGCCACATTTTATATCCACATACCACCCCAAAATCTATTTAAGAGCTATTTAAAAACTAGGATAGTATAATAAAATAACGTAAAGGTCTCAAGTGAAGACGATTATTTAAACTATCATTTTATTAAATCAACTAAATGCTACGAACAAAGAGATGCAGAGAACACCTAAAGTTCACTAACATTACAACAGATTCTAGGAAACATAGTTTTTTTTTACAAAATGGAATGGGTAAAACGATAAAGGAAAACAATTACAGACGAAAGAAGAATGGTGATGTTAAAAAATGAAGCCACGGTAAAACAGTGTGTTTCAGAAAAATGTAAACAAAATCAAAGAAACATAAAAGCACAAATGTCTCCAAACTGTTACATGCTAATATTTGGTCTGGGTTCAGAACCAGTACTAAGCTACAGTGAGAACTTTGATGAGACCAAGAACACTAGCATTGTTAAACATGTGGGGGAATAACAATGTTCAACTAGAATTCAACTCTGATGTTACTGAGCTTGTTTCACATATAACTGTAAATTATCTCAGTAATAAACAGTTCACTTGCATTTGCTAGCTAACTATTGAAATTTACGATGTGTTAAAACATTTTGGTTTTCTTAAAAAAGAGCAAATTATTAAGACAAACATGACAAATAGTGTGTCCGTGACATCATTGACTTGTAATGTGTAACTTAATTGATAGGGTCATTTTAAGTGTAAAAGTCGTATATGTAACAAAACAACATCAACAAAAAATGTATAAGGTATCTAATATAGAATGACTGTCATTCAATTTTCTTATGCTGTATTTGTTCATTAATGCCTATGCATGTTTGACCATGCTCAAAGAGTAGTCTTCATCTAAAAACTGTACAAAGAGACAAAATGTAGACATGGCAATATGACACATTTCTTATATGATGTCACAAGTTTTGTGCTCACATAATTCCTACAAAGAACATGTTTGGCTTTTTCTGTAGGGAAAAAGTAAGGCCAGTAAGCTATATTCAATATCTATTTTTAAGTAAAAAAAATAATAATAATCTAAGTAAAATGTAATAAACATTTAGCTGATACAAATATTTAATGTCATGTTGGATGCTTAAATCTGGATTCTGATCTAGAGCATTACTAATACCTTTTAAAAATGGTCTGACACCATGATATTTTGTGTAAAAAAATATTGTATAATACATGCTGAGGCATATTCCCTTCTTTGTTTAGTATGAGGTTTTAGCCGGATACCTGTATCGCATGTTTGCATCATTTCCAAAACTTTGAGACTTTTCCAAGCTCTTGTTCTATCCAGACTGGACTATTGTAATGCTCTTTTGGCTGGACTTCCAGCATGCACTGTCAAGCCTCTTCAACTGATCCAGAATGCTGCAGCAAGACTGGTCTTCAACGAGCTGAAGAGAGTGCACGTCACTCCTCTCTTCATCAGTCTGCATTGGCTGCCAGTAACTGCTCGCATCCAATTCAAGGCTCTGATGTTTGCCTACAGAACGACCGCTGGCTCTGCACCGCCATACCTTAACTCGCTACTTCAGACTTATGCGCCCTCCAGAAACTTGCGTTCTGCAAGTGAACGGCGGCTTGTGGTGCCATCACAAAGGGGCACAAAATCACTCTCACGAACCTTCTCCGGGTCTGTTCCTGGCTGGTGGAATGACCTGCCACGCTTTATCCGAGCAGCTGAATCTTTAGCCACTTTCAAAAAAATGCTAAAGACGTATCTTTTTCGTCAGCACTTGACCCAGTAATAGTAGCACTCACCTTGATTTCTATTTTCATTCCATCTATTTGTGTATTAATTAAAAAAAAAAAAAAAAAAATCCTTGCTACGAGCACTTTACTGTCATAACTGTGACTTCACACAGCACTTACATACTGTTGTTCTCATGTTGATTTGATTTGATTCTACTGTTCTCATTTGTAAGTCGCTTTGGATAAAAGCGTCTGCTAAATGACTAAATGTAAATGTAGTGTACATTTCCTTTTTTTTTTCGAAAATGACCAACCGTTTAGCTAGATACCCTTATTCCTCATCTGGTATCGTTTAAACCCCTTTAAAGCTGCACTGAAACTGTAATTTTGACCTTCAACTGTTTGGGGGCCATTGAACTCCATTATAAGGAGAATAATCCTGGAATGTTTTCATCAAAAACCTTAATTTCTTTTCAACTGAAGAAAGAAGGACATGGACATCTTGGATGACATGGGGGTGAGTAAATTATCAGGAAAATTTTATTTGAATGTGAACTAATCCTTTAATGTTGTCATTGTGTGAGGAGCTGTTTGGAGAATGGTAATCCCTATTTCTTAAAAAACATATTTGTCAACATTATTCTTTTGTTTATCATATGTTTACTTATTTACTAGGAATTGACCCTTCGCTGGGAGTTTGATTGACAAGCGATCTAACCAATCAGAATGCCGAATCCCCCATTTTGTCTGACAAAGCAGTCAGGAGTTAGAAGATTAAAGGTGCCCTAGAACGTTCTTTCACAAGATGTAATATAAGTCTAAGGTGTCCCCTAAATGTGTCTGTGAAGTTTCAGCTCAAAATACCCCATAGAGTTTTTTTAATAAATTTTTTTAACTGCCTATTTTGGGGCATCATTAACTATGCACCGATTCAGGCTACGGACCCTTTAAATTGCGCGCTCCCTGCCCCCCGAGCTCTCGACTATAAAACAGTGCATAAACAAAGTTTATAAAGCTAATATAACCCTCAACTGGATCTTTACAAGATGTTCGTCGTGCATGATGCATGCATGCTTCGGATCATGTGAGTATAGTATTTATTTGGATGTTTACATTTGATTCTGAATGAGTTTGATAGTGCTCTGTGGCTAAAGCTAACATTACACACTGTTGGAGAGATTTATAAAGAATGAAGATGTGTTTATGCATTATACAGACTGCAAGTATTTAAAAATGAAAATAGCGACGGCTCTTGTCTCCATGAATACAGTAAAAAATGATGGTAACTTTAACCACATTTAACAGTACATTAGCAACTAATGAAACATTTAGAAAGACAATTTACAAATATCACTAAAAATATCATGTAATCATGGATCATGTCAGTTATTATCGCTCCATCTGCCATTTTTCGCTATTGTCCTTGCTTGCTTACCTAGTCTGATGATTCAGCTGTGCACAGATCCAGACGTTAATACTGCCTGCCCTTGTGTAATGCCTTGAACATGGGCTGGCATATGCAAATATTGGGGTCATACATATTAATGATCCTGACTGTTACATAACAGTCGGTGTTATGTTGAGATTCACCTGTTTTCCGGAGGTCTTAAACAAATGAGATTTACATAAGAAGGAGGAAGCAATGGAGTTTGAAACACAATGTATATCTTTTCCATGTACTGAACTCTTGTTATTCAACTATGCCAAGGTAAATAAAATTTTTGATTCCAGGGCACCTTTAACCTCGGTGGACTTAAACTTGAAAAATGGTGTGTACTGACGTCTTTCCGCGTTTGAAACAACATTCCTTCTCATGTTCATTCATGTTTATTTGATGCTATAAATGAACTAGTAGGAAGAGATGATTGGTTCGCGAGCCTCTTGAGCTGAGGCGCTACAGCAATCTCTCACGGCCATGGTCACGACACATTAAAGAGCCACAAAACGTTTTTTATTGTTTGAATTTCTTAAAAAACTACACAGTTTGAAAGCTGGGACTTTGTTTAATATCATAAGTAACCTGCTTTGTCTTGTCTGTTGACATGTTATCAGTGTCCTCTTTGCTCCGCGATTCTCACTATGTGTGGCGTGACAGCGCCATGGCTTGTCAGACAAAACAACAGTAACTAAGGGGGGCGGGTCTTTGCGAAGGGTCAATTGAAACTTTGTAGAAATAAAAATTTAAAATCATATAGGTTTATGAGACATGCGTCACCTTAAAAATATAAATTTAAATGTAAGGTTTTTAAACACAAACATATTTAACTGATAACGTAAACTAGTTTTTAACGGTATATATATTCTATCGCAGGACATCAGGGTCCTAATCTTTGGTTTTTAAGCACAATTAAATTTTTTCTCAGGAACCCCATTGACCCTGGAAGTCACGCCTTCTGAAAGACCTCACATGTGTGGATTCGCTCAGTTAAAAAAAAATAAAATAAAATGTTGTTTTGTAAATAACAATTGAAATGAATGACTACCTTGTAGGGTCTTTAACACCCTGCAAAATCGTTGGGGGTCAAAGGGCATTCTTCCTGCTAGTGTCATCACTGCGACCAACAGACAGATAACCGATAACCGATATATATTGTTGTATATTTTCACTAAAGGGTATGTTTCTACACTGATAAATGCCACAGTCAAAAGAAAAAAAAAAAACCTGTTGGATTTCCTTAAAAAAAGTTTGAGTAAATACAAATCATTTGAATTTGTCAGTTACATAATATTTATATGTGCAGTTTACTTAATAATGTTATGTTTATTACGTAAGGTGAACACATTTATTGACTTAATTTACCTTATTAAATGACCTATTTGCTCTACAAAATGCACTCAAAAATAACTAATTGATCAAACCCTTAATTGAACTGCGAGCAAAAAAAGAGTGCACACAGCCTAAACACAGGCACCACTCTTCTGCATAATGGTAACCACAAAATTCAAAAACATTACAGAAACTCCTCTAAATATCCAAACATAACTGAACATTAAAGGTGCTCTAAGCGATGTCACGCGTTTTTAGGCCAAAACATTTTTTATCACATACAGCAAACATCTCCTCACTATCCGCTAGCTGCCTGTCCCCTGAACACACTGTAAAAAAACGCGGGCTCTGTAGTCGCCACAAGCTCCAAAAACGGCAATAAAAACAAACTGGTGCAGCCTGGACCACGAATCATAATAAACATGCTCCAGCCAATAACCGACAAGCATTATTTTAATTGCGCGTTCATGACTGTTTCAGGAAGCACAGAGGGTAAGGGGAGGGGGAGAAGGAGGGAGGGTCTAGCTAGCCTCTGTTTTGTTTGACAACACTTCGAACGTCAACAGGAAGTTACTCCACCCAGGATCGCTTAGAGCACCTTTAAACACTATCATAAACAAACAACATCTTTCCCTTTACTGAAAAACACATAAAATAACATTTTAATCCCTAAATTTACTCTCCTAATGCTAATGCAGTCTCTTACAAAGCATGCTGGGAACTACGGATCGACTGCCCAGTTAGTTATGTCTACATTAATTTGCGTTTCACTCGGCAATGTTAAGTTGACTGAACAAACACTTGTTAAAGACCCCCTGTGGTGAAAATCAAGTTTTTAATGTTGTTTATATGACTATGTAGTGTTTTTAATATGCTTTAAGACAAACCATGTGCAAATTCATAAGTCAGCACCAATGTTCCCTCTAAGCTGAGCACGTGCGCGGCCGCAGAAGAAATAATTGCCGCGCAGAGAACAGACATGACAATGATTGTAGTAGTTTAAATGAGAAATAATTGCAGTGCTCTGGACAACCGCTATAGAGTTATTGTCGCTATAGAGTTGGAACCGGTGAATGCGGTTTACAGGTTTCACAGAAAGAGAACCAGCTCGAGCACTTCCGGTGAACTGTTAGCTGTTCATTCTGTAGTCGTTGTACATCGACACAAAACCATCTATGGTTGACTTTTTAATGTTGTATTTATATTTTAATGCAGTTATCACATTTACCTAATTTGCCAATAAACAAGTTTTATTGATTGCAATAAAGACTAAGCTATTGGGACTGTTTAAAAACGCAGTGTCTGTAATTAGACACGCACACACATTTTTTCCCCAGCACTTTAAATGCATGTTATTTTTAATGCGATGACCACAAACATAATTTGTTCATCCTTCTGAGATTGTCCCCATTGTAAAACCGAACGTTTAAAAATGTAGGAAATTTAACATTTGATAGAAAACACTTATTTAAAAATAAAAAAGACAGTAATTAGCACTTTAACCAGCAGGTGGCGGCAAAGTAGCATTTATTTGCGCACATATCAGCTATTTCCTCTAAATGTTTTTCACTTCGTTTTTGACTAAATATTAAACATTATAAAATAACTAGGTTTATAATACATTTTGTCAATGTGAAGTATGAAATACTCACAAAATCTTATGAAAAACAATAACTTTTATTGTGAATTACACATAAAGTGAGCACCGTGCTCTCCCTTTGTAATCACAGCAGCTGTCAGTCAGTGCAGTGCAAGATCAATGATTTCAGCACACTTGTGAAAACACACATTTTATTCAATTAATCTAACTAAAGTGCACAATAAATATTTAATTTTTGAAGCTTTTTTTCCACATAAAAGTGTGAAAACTAATGGTCGAATTGAATTTAGCCGAGGAGGAACATTGAGGTACGTCTTTATTTATTTTTTTATGCTGTATTACGTTTGAATAACTAAATTAATGCTATGCCACACTATTTAAGTGACTATATTCTGATTATAAACTAAGTATTACACTACTGATGCTCAACACACCAGCAAATGACTCTCACCGGAAGTTTTCGAGCTGGCTTATATTAATGCGGAAGTTCTAAAGAACGCTCCGTGCATATAGTCCATTACATTCCCACCACAGGTGTAGCTTGCAAACTCTTGCAAAGTACCTCAGTTTAAATAGATTTTTGTGTGTGGTGGTGTGGGTTTCAGGGATGTTTAGATAACTATAAACGAGTAAACGTTCACTTTTCTTAAAAATATTTAGCTATCAGTTTAAATACTTAAATATTATATTATATTATATTGTATTATATTATAATGTAAACTTAATAAAAAATTGATCTCACAAGGGGTTTAGGGCTCCTTGCCACGAAAAATCTTAACCTCCTGGTATATAAAATCTGGGAAATTCATAAGCAATAAACATGTGATTTTAATGGTTTAACACTGTCTGTTGCTAATAATTGACTGTACAAAAACACATTATGGTTGTCCCAAACCATCATTGTAACTGCTCATATTATATTATTATAAAGAACTGAACTGTCCTGCAGGAGGACAGAAATTATTTTTTATAGAATTTCTTGGTAAAGACTGGTACAGTTAATACAGCAATGTGAAAAAATCTCAAGTAACCTAAAATGTGCTTAATTTAGTGACTGAACTGCTTGTTTTCAAACATATTTAATAAATCACTAAGTTACATCAAGGGTCAAATCAAATAGGATCGGCACATTAAAGTTAAATGTTACAGTTGCATGATAAAACCATTTTTGTGTGTGCGTCTGTGTTTACGTTCATTGTACAGGTCTGATATAAAGTATGTTTTTGCTCAGGTGGCCAAAATGTGCGCTCAACAGAGAAAAGTTTTGCTCAGCGAGAAAAAAAATTAGAGGGAACATTGGTCAGCACCATTGCTGAGTATTTTATGTTTGAAACTGTAGTAAACCAAAGACAGTCTAAAACCTGTGGTTTTGAAATCGTTGGTGTAGTGAACAGCACATTCCAGGGCCCAGTTTACGGCCGGGCCCCTCTCTGTCCGTAACAGCGGACAAAGGTTTGCTACATTTTGATTGGATCTTGGTGGCCTAACACAAACAAACTGTCCAACGCCATCAGATAAAGATGTAAGGACAACATCCAGACCTCTCTTAGAGGGCAAGAGGAAGACCTCTTGTACCAAGCCTGGAAAGGACAGGACTTCTCATTGGTCCACAGGCAGTTTCTGCCCTTCACACATCTAGAGACTACTTCCTAAGGTTGGCCACAGACCCGCCATAAAAATTCCTCGGGACCTTAGCAGAAATGGGTGAAACAAAGAGAGATCACAAAGATCCATCCAAATCCATTCAAAACTATGTTTGAAAACCTTAGAATTGATGCAAACTACACATCCATTTCATACTTATTCACAGAAATAAGTATTCTCAGTGACAGCTATTTGTAGTGCAACATCTGATACAAATTCAGCTGTTAATGTAAAATTGAATGACAGTTCAATCTTTTTCCATCATGTTTAGTATCTGTTTGTTTAGAATATTGCCAAAGGTATTCTGGTGGTTGTTTGGAAAGTGAGAAATGCATTGGTAAACTTTAAAGACACTGTAAAGACTTCCAACTTTGTGCTTTATGCAAATGAGTTCTACACGGGAGAGAAGGGTGGGCCACCCAGTGTGTGTCCCCTCTGTGTCATGATGAATCACAGGAAGCAATAGCAAGTTACAAGGTTTATTGTAGAGAGAAAACAGAGATGGACACAAACAGTCGATGAATGGTGCAGGCTTCCAGTGACGCAGGGACTGAGATGATCCGTAGGTGGTGAGTGAAGGTGACGAGAAGTGACGTGAAGATAAATCCAGGGTCCAGACAAAGAACGAGCAACGTAGACAACCAACTGGACTGAAGACGAGATGAACAGGAACTCCGGTCAGGAACAGACGAAACACTCACGACACAGGACACCAAACAACGATCTGACAATGGAGATGAGAATGAGGTGAGTATATATAGGGGAGTGAATGAGCAGCAGGTGATGGGATGATGAGCGGCAGCTGGATCCGCTGATGAGCCGCGTGGCCTGGACACGCCCACAAACACACTCGCACACACACAAGCACAAACACACCCACAGCTGTCAAAACACAGAGCACGCGACAAGAAGGAAACAATGTATCTGTGAACCGTGACAGTACCCCTCCTCCTAGGGACGCCTCCTGGCGTTCCCCGACGCCCTTACCTGTCGATTGAAATCATCGATAAGGGTGTGATCCAGGATGTCTCTGGCAGGAACCCAACTTCTCTCCTCCGGTCCGTAACCTTCCCAGTCCACCAAGTACTGAAATCCACGTCCCCTCCGCCTCGAGTCCAGAATACGGTTGACCGAATAGGAAGGTTCCCCATCTACGAGTCGCGGCGGTGGGGGAACCGGAGCAGGCGGATTAATATTGGAATGAAAAACGGGTTTGATCTTGGATACATGGAAGGCGGGATGAACTCTCCTGTACGCTGGAGGAAGTTTGAGGCGGACTGCCACCGGACTAATGATCTTGGTGACAGTAAACGGACCAATAAATTTGGGAGCAAGCTTATTAGAGACGGACCGGAGAGGAATGTTCTTAGTTGAAAGCCACACTTTTTGACCAACGACGTATACGGGAGGCCTTGACCGGTGGCGATCGGCCTTGGCCTTGGTGCGCTCCCTCACTTGAAGAAGAGTCTCTCGGGCTCTCGTCCAAGTGCGGTGACACCTCTGGACAAAGGCGTGAGCAGAGGGGACCGCGACTTCGGATTCCAGACTAGGAAAAATAGGTGGCTGGTAACCTACGCTACACTCAAACGGAGATAGGCCCGTGGACGACACTGGTAAAGTATTGTGCGCGTACTCCACCATCGAAAGTTGCTGACTCCAGGAGGAAGGATTCTTAGAGACCAGACATCGCAACGTTCGCTCCAAATCTTGATTGGCTCTCTCAGTCTGGCCATTGCTCTGGGGGTGAAACCCTGAGGACAAACTAACCGTCGCCCCCAGCAATCTACAAAACTCCTGCCAAAATCTGGACACAAACTGGGGACCTCTGTCAGAAACCACGTCTATCGGGAGGCCATGAAGCCGAAAGACGTGGTCAATGACTGTAACCGCTGTCTCCTTGGCTGATGGTAATTTGGGCAAGGGAATGAAATGAGCCGCCTTCGAGAATCGGTCCACTACGGTCAAAACAACCGTGTACCCTTGGGAGGGTGGGAGGGCGGTGATAAAATCTAGCGAAATATGTGACCAGGGTCTCGAAGGGACTGACAGCGGTTGAAGCAACCCATCCGGGGAACGATTGGAAGTCTTACCAACGGCACAAGCTGAGCAAGCCAATACAAAATCGCGGACGTCCCGAGCCATGAGAGGCCACCAGAATCGTTGCTTGACTAAAAATTTAGTTCGACTGACTCCTGGATGACACGCTACGTTGGAGCAATGACCCCATTGAATGACCACGGACCGTAGTTGCTCCGGCACGAATAAGCGGTTCGGTGGACACTCGGGCGGAGGCGTTACCCCTTCTAGAGCCAACTTGACTCTCGATTCGACCTCCCATGTGAGAGTGGAGACCACTAACGTCTCAGGTAAAATGCACTCGGGAGTAGACGGGCGTTCGGAACGATCAAAAATACGAGACAAAGAGTCGGGTTTGATGTTCTTAGAACCCGGGCGGTACGAGAGAGTAAAATCAAAACGTCCGAAAAAAAGTGCCCACCGAGCCTGCCTGGAGTTCAACCTTTTGGCAGTTCTGATATATTCTAAATTCTTGTGGTCGGTCCATACAATGAAAGGCACCCCAGAACCCTCCAACCAATGGCGCCATTCCTCCAAAGCCAACTTGACTGCCAGCAACTCCCTATTACCAATGTCGTAGTTGCGTTCGGCGGGAGACAATCGATGAGAAAAAAACGCGCACGGGTGCATCTTATCGTCTGCGGAAGAACGCTGGGATAACACTGCTCCTACCCCCACCTCTGATGCGTCGACCTCTACCACAAACTGCCGTGATGGATCAGGGGCAACAAGAATGGGGGCTGAAACGAAGCAGGCCTTCAGTTTGGCAAACGCAGCCTTGGCTGCGTCTGACCACCTGAACGTAGTTTTGGGAGAGGTCAAGGCAATCAGAGGCGAGGCTAGTTGGCTGAAGTTGCGAATGAACCGCCGGTAAAAATTGGCGAACCCCAGAAACCTCTGTAGGGCCTTACGGGAATCTGGACTTGGCCAATCCACCACAGCCTTAACCTTCTCAGGATCCATGCGCACTCCCTCAGTCGATACGATGTACCCTAGGAAAGGAACAGACTGTGCATGAAAAACGCATTTCTCCGCCTTGACAAAAAGCCCATTCACTAACAACCTCTGAAGCACTCGTCGGACGTGCTGAACATGCTCCTGGAGAGATGAGGAAAAAATCAATATGTCGTCCAGGTAGACATATATGAACTGATCAACCATATCTCTCAGCACGTCATTGACGAGTGCCTGGAAGACCGCTGGGGAGTTGGAAAGCCCGAACGGCATAACCAAGTATTCAAAGTGCCCCCTGGGGGTGTTAAAAGCGGTCTTCCATTCATCCCCCTTCCTGATGCGAACCAAATGATAAGCATTTCTTAAATCCAATTTTGTGAAAATGGACGCTCCCTGCAACCTCTCGAAAGCTGAACACATTAACGGCAAAGGATAGGTATTCTTTACCGTAATGTTGTTCAGCCCCCGGTAGTCAATACAAGGTCGCAGGGACCCGTCCTTCTTCCCCACAAAAAAGAACCCCGCCCCCGCTGGAGAAGAGGAAGGGCGGATGAACCCGGCTGCCAGTGAATCAGAAATATATTTCTCCATGGCCTCCCTTTCAGGAACCGAAAGGGAGTATAACTTGCCTTTAGGCGGAGACTTTCCTGGCAATAAGTCTATAGCACAGTCGTAGGGACGGTGCGGAGGAAGAGAAGCAGCCCTAGACTTACTGAACACCTCCTTCAGGTCGAGGTACTCAACGGGCACGTTAGACAGATCCACTGCTTCCTCCTGTAAAACAGAAACAGAAACGGACGAACAGGCAGAGACAAGACAAGACTTATGACACTGCTCGCTCCAGGCCACGATGGAGTTCTGGATCCAGTCTACCCGGGGGTTGTGTCGGATCAGCCACGGATGACCAAGGACAACGGGGGTCTGTGGAGAATCAAAAATGAAAAAGGTAGTCTGTTCTGTGTGATTTCCGGCGGTGATCAGGGTGACGTTCTCGGTGCTGTGAAAAATAGTGGGGAGACTCTGTCCATTGAGTGCGTGCACGGCGATACTGTTGGTGAGAGGTCTGAAGGGAATGTGAAGTCTTATGGCAAGAGATTTGTCCAAAAAGTTACCTTCAGCACCGGAGTCCAGTAGTGCACTGCAGTCGTGAAGATGATTGGACCATCCCAGTCTCACCGGGAGGAGGGTGGATGTGGTTGAGGGCTTTCCGGCGGAGATCCCACCCGACAGTAGCCTCAAACTTACTGCCGGGCTTGCCCTTTTAACGGGCAGTTGTAGGCGAAATGACCGGCTCCACCACAGTATAAACACAGTCCCTGGGATCTCCGCCTCTCCCGCTCCTCCCGGGAAAGCCGAGCTCGACCCACCTGCATGGGCTCATGGTCTTGAACGGGGCTGACCGTGTCCACGCTGCTGGAGCGAATCCCCTCCGCGCTCCTCTGGGCTGGAATCCTCCGCTCGACCCTGGTCAGCCGAGCGTCCACCCTGAGCGCCAGGTCAATAAGTTCATTAAACGTGGTCGGAAGGTCCAGCGTGTAGATCTCCCGCTGAACACGGTCAGCCAGCCCATGCAGGAACATGTCCCACTGCGCCTCCTCGTTCCAGTGGCACTCAGCCGCTAGTGTACGAAATTCGATGGAATAATCAGACACCGACTTCTCTCCTTGGCGAAGTTCCGCCAACTGCCTGGCGGCTTCTCTCCCAGCGACCGACCGGTCGAACACTCTCTTCATCTCCGCGGCGAGTGACTGGAACGAGGCGCAGCATGGGTCTTGATTCTCCCACACCGCCGTCCCCCAAAGAGAAGCCTTCCCCGTAAGGAGAGTGAGCACAAAAGCCACCTTACTCTGCTCCGTATTAAATGTCCGGGGCTGTAGAGCGAAATGCATAGAACAACGTGTCAAAAATGCTCTACAGAAATTAGGTTCACCTGAGTAGGCTTCTGGCACCGGAAGACGAGGTTCAGGACTGGCGGCGTTCTCTGGTGTGGGTGGGAGGACGGCCGGTGTGGGCGGCGCAGCGGGACCGCGGAGAAGCTGGAGCTGTTGGGTGAGCTCGGACACCTGCGTCACTAAAGCCTGCACAGCTCGCCCGGTTTCATTAAGATTTCTCTCCTGGGAATCCATACGACGCATGTTGCTGTTGATAAACTCCTCTAGGGTAGTTTGCCGGGCGCTTGCTGCTTCCGTAGCTGGGTCAGATCGTTCTGTCATGATGAATCACAGGAAGCAATAGCAAGTTACAAGGTTTATTGTAGAGAGAAAACAGAGATGGACACAAACAGTCGATGAATGGTGCAGGCTTCCAGTGACGCAGGGACTGAGATGATCCGTAGGTGGTGAGTGAAGGTGACGAGAAGTGACGTGAAGATAAATCCAGGGTCCAGACAAAGAACGAGCAACGTAGACAACCAACTGGACTGAAGACGAGATGAACAGGAACTCCGGTCAGGAACAGACGAAACACTCACGACACAGGACACCAAACAACGATCTGACAATGGAGATGAGAATGAGGTGAGTATATATAGGGGAGTGAATGAGCAGCAGGTGATGGGATGATGAGCGGCAGCTGGATCCGCTGATGAGCCGCGTGGCCTGGACACGCCCACAAACACACTCGCACACACACAAGCACAAACACACCCACAGCTGTCAAAACACAGAGCACGCGACAAGAAGGAAACAATGTATCTGTGAACCGTGACACTCTGATGCCAGCAGCTAATCACAGCACTCGAATGGAGAAGCGCCAAAATGCAATCTCCTCCTCATCGGAAAAGGATAAAGGTACCCTTTCAACAGACACTCCTTGTTCTGAGTCTGCCCGTCAAAGGGAAAAGACACAACAGATACACCCTTCTGAGTCTGTCCTGTACGGGGATAGACATTAACAGATGCAACACCGTTCTGAGCCTCTGGTCCATACAGAGAGACAACAACAGATCCCATGATCTGAGTCTACAGCTTGTGAGGCAGCAACAGAGATGACCACGTTCTAAGCCTCCAGCTTGTGAGGAAAGAGACATCAACAAACACTACATTCAGAGTTTCCGTCCAGCGAGACAGTAACGACATCTGCAACAAGGTTAGGCTCAGGAGAGCAAACCTTCACTTCAAGGTACCTTCGTCTGCGTGTTTCAGATTTTTAAGGACCTTCTGCACCTACACCAGGGCCTCATCTGCGTGTTCCAGATTTTAGGACCCTTTGGTGCTCCAGGAGATCAGCATCCCACGGAGCTTCGTGTTCAAGACTGTTGAAACAGATTCTGGCTCCTCTCCCCACTGCATTGTCACCCAGCACAACCAGTGGAAGACATCACCATCATCAGACTCAACTTAACTCAACTTAATATCACTTAACCAAACCTCTTTCCAGAGACCTTGGCATTGTTGTATATTATCAGTATATAATTTCCTAATTCCCATTAGATGTAATACAGCTGATGTTACTTAATAACAAATAATCTTTCGTTTATTCGTTTGGTGCATAATAAGGTGGAGAACCTTATTATTTTCAGAGAAACAGTTTATCTTTCCATAAGATAACGTAACTCTTCCATAGCCACACTCAACTTAATCACTTGTATTCTATGTATCTTATGCACTTTATTCCTTTATCATTCATGGTATTCATTTAGTAGTTGTGTTAGTTATTCTTGTTTATCTTTTTGTTAATAAAATTTATTTTTTATTACACTTGTGTCTTCCTTGTGCTGATAATACAGAAGAGGTTCTACAAGTTAGCAATCTCACCAATCTTTCAGATAAATCAGCTGACCACTTCACATTAATTCTAAATAAATGAAAAGCCCCTGTTGAGAGTGTTCTCATACTACCAAGGTAAAAGACCTTGACTGGTGCCCTGAACTAGAAAAAAGGGCAATGTGGTCATCTGATGTACTCATAACCACACCTTAAGAGACGTTTGAACCAAAAACCACAACGTCAGCGGTGACGTGAGTACCAATCCCTATTTTACTTTGCGTCCTTGGATGGACAAAGTAAAAATCGCTACATTGGTGTTTGTGACGTCATATATCTGATATTTCTGATGTTCTGATTTATCCAATGCGTTTGTAAGGATACTGATTGTTAGAAGGCAGTTGTCTGACTCTTAACATTAGCTACACATTATTAGCTGTTTGATAACGTAGTCAAGCAAAAGGATGTCTATATTAATTCATATTAATTAATGACAGAACCGTCGCAAGGGCTGTGCCAAGTGTGCGAGCGCATAGGGGCTCGCGCCAAAGTAAAGTGACAGCTGACTTGAAGTAAAGCCAATAAAGTTTATGTTTTTGTCCTTCGAAATATTTTAATACTATAAAACATAGCTAAAATTTAAAATATTGCTAATATTGCTCTGGGCGTGTGCATGTGACCGTGATTCATGTGCATATGTCAGTCAGTGTGGAATCACACGTCAAGTTCTGAGAGAGCTATTCAGTCGATTATAAATTCTGATTTTGGCCGGCTCTGGAATGGATCAAACCACAGATATTAGCCTACCTGATAAGTTCAAGTAAATACACTGGAAATCTGCGCTCATTCAAGGATGTGCATTTATTTAGAGCAGTCCAAAGAAATGCAAGTGGATTCAGACCGTTTTGCAAAGGTTCAAACATTTTTTCAAGCTATTTTAAGGCATGACATTTTTTTCACTTGAATTTTTTTTTTTTAAATATGTCATTTTGGTGATCAAAGATGAGTTTTAAGGGATAAAATAATTTTCTACAGGCGGACTTTAAGTAAAGCTGACAATACTCATTTTTAGTAGAAACAACTCAGTTAAATTAAGTTCATGTAGTTACATGAGTTTTTTTTAAGTAATGTGAACAAGGATGGATTGAGTGAAACTAGCAACAGTGAAAATTAATTTTTTTTATTATTATTATTTTTATTTTATTATTATTATTTTTTTATTTTTTTTTTTTTTGAGTGCAACTTATAAGTGCAATACTAGATCATAGCTACTGCAAAATGCCAGATGTTGAGTTCAGGCACACCATAATAGTATGACAACATATGACCACTTTTTTATTTGAAGTTTAAAGTAATATCATGCTTTGAATTAAGACGAGTAAAATTAAATATTCACTCAAGACAATTTTTTTCATGGGAACAGCACAGAGGAACACCTGGTCTCTTTGAAAATGTGTGAATTTCTTAAAGATACAACTTAAGCTAAATTAGAGCAATGCTGAGCCCTGGTTTGAGGTTATGTGAGAGTTGTGATGCGTCAAACACACAGACACCTTCACATTTGGATTTTTTAAAAAAATGAATTAAACATTCGCAGTTTATTTTAAAAACATACAGATTTCTCAAAAACTTTGTGTGTTGCATGGACGAAAATGCTGTTTGAATCTTTAAAAAAAATAAGATCTAAGATGACTAAGTACAGGTTTTTGATTTAAAGGTACAATATGTAATAATTTTGGCCACTAGAGGTCGCTAGAAGCCTATTAAAAACAAAGGCGTAGCTTGATGACGCCAAGTTTTAGAGCGGAATCTTGGGACATGTGGTTTCCATCTCAATGGACGGTGCAAAAGAATTGGGATAGGACTCGGGAACAAATCATGTTCATGGATGAGATTATTAACGTTACTGTAGTATGAAGCAGAGCAGGACAGAGTGTTGTGGGAGCTGAACAAGGCCGCTGGAGCAATTGTGGAACTTTTATTATGACACAGTCGCCGGAGCCACTTCCGCTTTTCCAGTCATGAGTTCGAGGTAACTCAGCTCTGTTTATCATATTAGATACATTTGAGTGTGTTGAAAATGTTATAACGTTACTCTGTGCGTTTGCTCGGCGGCTGCTGTGAGACACTTGTTGCACAATGCAGTAAGATAGATCGATTTTAGAATATCATATTAAATATTGGATGTCTTATGTTGATAAATGGCATGCAATTAATTGTAAAACGTATTGTATGATAGAGAAAGTTATGTATTACTGTTAATAAAAATAAAGCTGTATCTGATTATGCTATGTTAGCTACTTGACAAAATAGTGTTTTTCTCTGAGGCATGGTAAAGCATGGTACTCGAAAAAAATCAAGAAAATTAATAAGACTACAAGACTAAATGTGTTGAGCTATATAACAATTCGTTTTCTGTCTGTAAATATATCAAAACAGCTGTTCCTTTGCCTATTAAAACGTGCAATATTTTAAAGCGTCTTTGGTGTTTCCATGGTTTCTACCAAATAAAACCGTAAACCGAGGATAACACGAGTATCGGTACCTTGGTTAAAATTGCAATTTTCTCACGATTTATAAGTGGTTAGAAACATTTGGGATATTGTAAGTACTCAAGTGAATAAAATATATAACACTGGCCTAGTGATTTTTGGATATTTTACTGCAAAAATATTACATATTGCACCTTTAACATTTGAAAGTTTAAGCAAAATCGTTTCTACCATCGGTCATCAGATGTTATCTACAATTTTATTATATCTTTAAAGACTGGATTTAAACAACCTTTTAAAATTAAAAGATCATATTTAAACTTTTAAGATTGTGCTTTGAAATAAATTTAGTACAAAAACATTCACTCTGTAAAGGAATTAGCGGTCTTAACATATGCTGTGACACAGAGGCTCATCTAGTCTGACTCCACCCGTCCACGTGAGGGTCTGAAGCATTCATTTCATGCTGGAGTTTATCCCTGCATTAGAGGATCTGGGAGTGTTTTGTTTATGATACAACTTAAACTATTTGCTTTTTATTTCACTTTTATTTATTTATTTATTATCATTGCATAAAAAACTACTTAAGGAAGGAAGGAAGGAAGGAAGGAAGGAAAGATTTCTGCTCAGAAATTCAAGGACCTGTGATCGTGAACCAGCTAGAGACAAATTGCACCCACCTGTATGAACATTCCCACACCATTTCACACCCAGTGCAATCGTCAAATTGCCCCCACCTGTATGAACATTCCCACACCATTTCACACCCAGTGCAATCATCAAATTGCCCCCACCTGTACAAACATACCTATCTCAACATAAACATAAAAACATATATGACCCTCATAAACAGTCTGGAAACAGATGGTCACACTTCCTGGTCATAAACACAGTCCGGAAACGGAAGGGCAAAGGACACACCTGTCAAGTCATCAATCAAAGGGGTCTTAAATCATTCCGACACAAGCTCCCCCATTGCTATTAGTAATATATTGCTACATATTACTTGCTTCCTTTGAAGTTGCAGTGAAAAAGACTAGGCGTTGTTTTTATTCCACTGTATTGACTTCTAAATTCACTGTTAGATTAGATCAATTACACTAGCTTTTCATTTGAAACAGCATGCTGAGGACATCTGCTGGTTTAAGCAATGTAAATGCAACAACAACAGCAAAAACATGTTGTTCACACTTTGAAACTGCAGCACATGAGCTTAGAATAAACATATTGTTATCGTTCATTGGTGTGGACGCAAAAACAGTTATTGTTATTGTTATCTTTATATTTATTGTTCTCGGTGTGAATAGGCATTTAGTGTAAGAGATTGAGGTCTTTAGCTCACATACTCATGGTTTTCTTATATCAGGATATCCTGATGAGTTTCACTCTCTCTCCATCACAGTGTGTTATTTTTTTAGCTGTTTAGTATTCCTGTTTTCTATTTTTGTGAAACTCTAACAAAACAGTTTTTTTTTTTTTGAGATAATCATTTAATGCTGTAAGTCATCTTGAGTTTTCTCATGTTTGTATATGATTATACCTGTCATCAACAACATCTGAGGATAAGGAGAAATACAGGAGAGATACAGAGATATTTATTCAATGTTTTATTAGACCATTTTATTAGGGCTGCACGATTTATCGTGATTAAACCACACGCAATTTGGCAAAGGCTGCAATTATTTTATGCGCAGCTTGTCAGAGCTGTACGGCTCTGTGATCAGTAGTAAATGCTTCTACATCTGAAAGCCAGAGGGCGCTCTTGCACAGTAACTCCAAATATGCCCTGCTGCAGAAGAAGATAACACTCATCATATTGCTGTAGCTGAAAAAACAGAAGATTGAAATTCTTTGATTGATTAAACATGACTAATAAAACACACGGCTGCCTTATTCTGTGTAAGAAGCCACATCATCTCACAGAAGGACACTCAACTGTCGTTATGAAGTGAGTTTGGAGTAAAAACATGTTATTAAATGCTGTCTTTTGTTGGACAAGATGTTAATAAATGCTTCTCATGTCTGGAAAGATTCTTGACACGTGTTGCTTCTTCAAATGTCCATTATAACTCACTCAAACTCACAGTGCTTTCAGATGGATTAGCGTTTGGAGCCGAACTTCATTGACAAGCTGCGCATAAAAAAAAAAAAAAAAGTGCAGCCTTTGCGATTTCATAATCGCACCAAGAATCGCATTTAAGCGATAAGCGATTAAGTTCAATGTTATTTTTCGTATCGTGCAATAAATCATGCAGCCCTACATTTTATTGTTATTTGCTGTAATGGTAGTTCATTTTACTCATCCCTGGTCTCTATCTACATATTCATCTTTTTGTAGACTCCCATGAACGAGGCTTCTACACGGTCTCACTGCATCTTTACCATTCACCTGTGCAGCAAAGAGCTGGGCTCAGCCACGGTACGCTGCTCCAAGCTCCACCTGGTGGACCTGGCTGGGTCTGAAAGAGTGGGAAAGACTGGTGTGGGAGGTCAAATCCTAACAGAAGCTAAATATATTAACCTCTCCCTGCACTACTTGGAGCAGGTAGTAGGACTTTCTTTGTTACAGATGTTTTTTAAGGTGCATTATGGAATTTTGGTCTCTCTGACACAACCTCTAGTTGAAGCATAGAATCACAAGTTACTTGGAGAATTGTTTTATGTTTCATGTTGAAACATGCAGCTCTTGAATGCACAACGATGATCAATTTAATGGTTTTAGATAACCCATAGTTGCCTGTGATTGCCATATCTGATTCTGAACACATCTGTCATATGTCTGTCTCATGTTGCATTTATTTGATACAGTATAACAGCAATATTGTGAAATTTTATTGCAATTTAACTGTATTTTAATATATTTTAAAATGTAATTTATTCCTGGGTTAGCAAATCGATCACTTCTGATCAATTTAATGCATTAATGTGTTAATGTATTAATGTAATTAATGCATTATGTACAATGTACAGTGTATAATGTATTAATAATTAATGTATTCATTTCTTTCAAAGCTCAAATATATTTCCAGTCCACTACCAAACCAAAGTAACATCGTTAATGAACAAAAAAGAGTCCAATTTTGTCCTCAAATTACTTCAAATTACAGGGAGAGAGATGTGTTGAGAAATGTTGACAGGCAATCTCGCCAAGCATCGATGCTTGGGCACTTTCCCATTGACAATGGGCAACAAATTTCTACCTGGATACTTTAGATTGATATTTGTTTCCCATTCTCAATGGGAAAGTGCCCAACCATCATCGGTCGGCGAGATTGCCTGGCAACGTTGCTCAAAGTTTCTCATTGTATCATCACCTTATGTGTCTATTGTTCAATCATGTTTTTGCATGTCTTGCAAAGAGAAACATAGCCATATCTTGTGCATTTCTGTCAATGCCATTTTTGAGGGTGTTATGCTGCCACCTGCTGGTCACTCTATGCACTGAAAGTTTCTGCCAATTACATCACCAGAAGTATCGGTTTTAAATATTGGAGGAATTTTACGAGTACAAGTACATGAGCTCAGAATCGGCACAGATACCAGTATCGGTATCGGTGTATCTCTATTGATAATAATAATAAATGTTTCTGGAGCAGCAAATCAGCATATTAGAATGATTTCTGAAGAATCATGTGACATTGAGGACTGGGGTGATGATGCTGAAAATTCAGCTTTGCCAACACAGGACTAAATTATATTTTAAAATATATTCAAATAGAAAACAGTTATTTAATTTTTTTTTTTTTTTTTTTTTTTTTTTACAATATTACTATTTTTTTTTTACTGTATATTGGTTAAAAATGCAGTATTGATGAGCATAAGAGCCTTTAAAAAACAAACAAACAAAAACACATTAAAAATCGTATCGATCCCAAACTTTTGAACAGTAGTGAGTCATCTGACTCTGAGCAAGTAAGTAGCATATCTGCTGCCAAAGTAGCCAGCCCTTTTTTTCTGTTCACAGACATAACGTAAACACACAAGGACAAACAACATAAACATTAAATTCATCAAGGTCGACCCAACCGCTCAAAATATAAATCATTAGTCTAAGATTTTTCATGTACTCACTAAATGAAATTTTGTTTGAATCTTCCATAGTGTACTCTTATCCAAAAATTATGATTTGAAAAATATTAAAATTTAAATAATTGTGAATATACTGTTTGTAACCCTTCTGGGTTTGTAAAGGTCTTTGAATCATATTATTGAAACCACAATTTGGTGGGCTTCAATTGCTTTCTGGTTTAGGTCATCATAGCCCTGTCAGAGAAGAATAGGTCCCACATCCCCTATCGCAACTCCATGATGACCTCTGTGCTTAGAGACAGTTTGGGTGGTAACTGCATGACCACCATGATCGCTACTGTGTCTGTGGAGAGGAAGAACATTGCTGTACGTCTCTTAACTTCAATTTAAACATTGTTTTGTGCAGGAAAGGCAATATATTTTCTGAAATCTCTCTTTCTCTCTCAGGAGTCTATGTCCACCTGTCGTTTTGCTCAGAGAGTGGCTTTGATTAAGAATGATCCTTTGCTTAATGAAGAACTGGATCCTGCTCTGGTGGGTCTGACATTATTTTATTTCTTTAATGATCATGTAATTTTACAGATGTTAGAATACTTTCTTGTATAATGGGCAGGGGTAAATTTAAATAAGCCATTTGTAGGTTAAATTCCTGGGAATTGCCAGCCATAAAAACAGTTGTTAACGTGCAGTCACATTTACCATTGTTCTCTGAAATTTTGCGGGCAAATTCCAGTCTTTTCAAAAGGAAACCACATGATCCACTGACCAACAGAAATCAGCTTGGTTTGGCATAAAATTGATAGTAAATGCAGATTAATTACCTGGTTTTACATTCTAGTTCCGTTTTTGTTTGTTTTGGTTTAATTTTCATTCTGTATATCTGAAGTCTGTTTGCTAGTTAGTGTCCATGGTTATTTATTAGTAACACAATTGTTTTTAGTTCTGTTAATTACTCTAATTATATTTAAGCCCTTCGTTTCCCCTGTTCATTGTTCTGTGTCATCTTTGCTTGTGTGATCCCACCTGTGAAAACGTCTCGGGTTACGAGTGTAACCCCTGTTCCCTGAGTAAGGGAACAAGACGCTACGTCCAATGACGTGATGGGAACCCTCTGCATTTTGTGGTCGTGAAGCACCTCTGTATCCAACCAATGAGGAAACGTGACATCAGAGGTGGGTGACGTCACGGACCAGGAAACTATAAAGCATACCCAGAACAAAGAACGCTAGCTTCTGGAATATGTCTGAAGCAAAGCGCTCCAGGTATGTAGGAGGTACGGCAACGCGACGTAGCGTCTCGTTCCCTTACTCAGGGAACAGGGGTTACACTCGTAACCCGAGACGTTCCTTTTTGTGGGAACATCGACGCTACGTCCAATGACGTGATGGGAACGCTGTCCCAACTACGCCGTCTACGTCTTCAAGTACCTGGCTGCTATCTTGCAATACCAGAGAACCTGGAGTAGAATTTACATCAAGCTTGTAAAATCTAATGAAGGTGTGCTGGGATGACCATCCAGCTGCACCACATATATCATCTAATGACACTCCTGACATTAGAGCTTTCGAAGCGGCCATACCTCTCGTGGAATGAGCACGAATAGCTAGGGGACATGGTTGTCCCACTGCTTTGTAGGCGAGTGAGATGGCCTCGACCACCCACTTGCTCATCCTCTGCTTAGATGCTGGGCCCCCCCTGGACCCATAACACACAAATAATTGATCTGTTTTTCTCCACAGGGCAGCTCTGTGGACGTAAGCATCTAGCGCCCTCACAGGGCAAAGCAGATTTCGTTTTTCCTGATCCGGATTTACAAATGGAGGCGGGCAGAAAGCCTCCAGTGTAATGGGACCCGGGACCCTGCTGGGGACCTTTGGCACGTAGCCCGGTCTAGTGTGTAGAAAAGCCTTAATCATACCAGGCGAAAATTCTAAACATGATGGAGCGACTGACAGCGCTTGTAAATCACCAATCCTTTTTAAGGACGAAATTGCTAACAGAAATACTGTTTTTAGTGTCAGAAATTTATCTGACACTTCCTCTATTGGCTCAAAGGGAGCCTCGGCTAACCCTTGTAGCACAATAGCTAGGTCCCAGGTCGGAGTTTTTGTGCGCACTACAGGCCTCAACCTCAGTGCACCACGGAGGAAGCGTATAACAGGGGGTCTCGACCCACCGAGGAACCCCCTACAGGACTATGATAAGCCGAAATGGCTGCAATGTATACCTTCAATGTTGAAGGGGTTAAGCCTTCTGAGAACTTTTCCTGAAGGAATTGTAGCACAAAGCTAATAGGAGACTGGACAGGGTCCATATTACGTTGGCCACACCATGTAGCGAACAGTTTCCACTTATACATGTATAGCTTCCTCGTGGAGGGAGCTCTGGATTGAAGGATGGTCTCCACAACCTCGGTTGGGAGACCAGATTCTATGAGCCTTGCCCCCTCAGAGGCCAGGCCCACAGTTTCCACATTTCTGGGCAGGGATGGAGAATCGTGCCGCCTGCTTGTGACAGGAGATCCTGCCTGAGAGGAAGCTCCATAGGAGAGCCGTGAAGGAGTGATATTAGGTCCGCAAACCATATTCTGGTCAGCCAGTAAGGGGCCACCATTATCAGGTCAACCCTCTCCTGGTGAACCTTCTCCAGAACTCCCGGGAGCAATGAGACTGGGGGAAATGCATACAGACGCAGCCTCGGCCACGTCTGTAGCATAGCATCCAGCCCTAGAGGTGCTGGGTGCTCCAGAGAGTACCACAGAGGGCACTGAGTTGACTCCTCTGTGGCAAATAAGTCGACTTGAGCTCGACCGTAAGTTTTCCATATTAACTCCACCACCTCGGTGTGGAGTTTCCATTCCCCCGGTCTCCCACATTTAGACGCCTCGGAATGTATGCTGCTTTTACAGAAAGGAGCTTTCCTTGGGCCCACAGGAGGATGCGACTGGCCAGTTTGCACAGTAGGCGAGACCGCAGACCCCCCTGATGGTTTATATACGAGACTACCGTAGTGTTGTCCTGTATGGACCAACACATGGTGTCCCCTCAGGTCTGGGAGGAAATGCTTTAATGCAAGAAACACCGCCATCATCTCCAGCCGATTTATGTGCCAGGAGAGCTGATGAGCCGAGCGTAGACCCTGAGCCGAGCGACCACTCATGATCACCCCCCAGCCCGTGAGGGAAGCATCTGTCATAAGCATTACGCGACGACGACAAGTCCCCAGCACGGGTCCCTGGGACAGGAACCAAGGCTTTTTCCACATGACCAGAGCACGAAGGCATCGCCGCATGACTTTGATCATGCGAAAAGTATTTCCCCTCGGAGAAAACCCCTTGGTCCTGAGCCACCACTGTAAGGGTCTCATGTGCAGGAGGCCAAAAGTAATAACGTTGGACGCAGCTGCCATCAGACCCAACAGTCTCCGAAACTGTTTTACAGTGAGTGACTGGCCTAACCTCACCCCATTCACGGCCCCGAGAATGGCATTCACACGAGCAGGAGACAATCATGCCTGCATTGTGGTGGAATCCCAGATTACTCTTAGATAGATTGCAACCTGACTCGGGACCAGCACACTCTTTTTGGCATTGAGCCTCAGCCCAAGCTTTTTCATGTGCGACAGAACAACATCTCGATGTTGAACTGCCAGTTGCTCTGTCTGAGCTAAAATCAACCAATCGTCGATATAGTTCAGCACGCGGATGCCCTGGAGTCTCAGTGGAGCCAGCGCTGCATCCACGCACTTAGTGAACGTGCGGGGTGAGAGAGATAGGCTGAAAGGAAGAACCCTGTATTGGTAAGCTTCGCCCCCGAAACCAAACCTGAGGAACTTCCTGTGAGAAGGATGGATGGATACATGGAAATAAGCGTCTTTCAGATTTATCGCCACAAACCAGTCCTCGGACCGGATCTGTGGAATAATCTGTTTGAGTGTGAGCATTTTGAACTTCAACTTCTTTACAGATCGATTTAGCACACGTAAATCTATGATCGGACGCAATCCTCCATCCTTCTTCGGAACAATGAAGTAACGGCTGTAAAAGCCCGACATTTTGCTGGGAGGAGGAACCCATTCTATAGCTCCTTTTTGCAAAAGCGTCGTAACTTCTTGTTCCATCACCAGAGACTGCTCTGGGGTCACCACTGTGGGAAGAACCCCTTTGAACTTGGGCGGTCGAGAACCGAACTGAATTCTGTAACCCTGTTCTATCATGAGCAGCACCCATTTTGAAATGTTCGGGAGACGTTTCCATTCTTCCACAAATTCTACTAAGGGAACCAGTCTCTCGAGACTGGTCTCTGGTGTTTTTTGAGCACTTGGCTCATTCATCTGACGCGGCGCACCGGCAGACAGGCAAATCAAGCGCTGACCGACCCTCCTCGGAGGATCGGTGGAGACCGCTGTGCCCTGACGCATACTGAGTGGCAGGGTTGGCAGAACGGCCCCCTGAGGGCACCGGAGAAGAACGAGTTTTTGATATTTTAATAACCGAACTTCTCCGGAGGGGGCTGCCCTCAAAAGCCCCAGACGACTGGCGTCAGGACTTTTTCTTTGAAGCCAGCGGTCCTCAGATCCGCCCTACCCCCGGAAGGCTTCGCCTGTGCCACTCACCCCGGTCCACAGGCTTTCTATGGGGGAGCACGAGTGGCGACACTGGCCTTCTGCTGCGCTCTATGTGCGGAGGAGCTGGCTGTCGGCCGAGGCTGCTCCCGCCCAGCAGCCTCGGGGGGATGAGAGCGACGGGGGAGAAGCTTGGAAAACGCCGCTGATTGTTTGCGTGTCTCCTGGAACCTGTCGACAACAGTTGTTACTGCGTCGCCGAACAGGCCACCAGGAGACAGCGGGGCATCCATCAGAACATTTTTATCTTTCTCCTTTATGTCTGATAAATTAAGCCATAAATGCCTCTCCGTGGCCACCAAGGCTGCCATAGAGCGGCCGATTGATTTGGCCGTCTCTTTGGTGGCCCGGAGAGCTAGATCTGTCGCTTTTCTGAGCTCGTGAATGGCTTCGAATGATGCTTCCCCGCTCTCATCAGTTTCCCCCAGCAGGTCGGCTTGATATGCCTGACATTGTATGCAGACATGCAGCCGCCTGACCTGCCGCCGAATAAGCCTTGCCCACCAAGCTAGATGTAGTTTTTAACGGCTTGGTGGGCAGTGTCGGGGTCTTGAGGGACGATGCAGACTCAAGCGAGAGATAGCTCGCAAGCGTCTCTTCAACCCGAGGCATCGCCCCATAGCCGTGGTGTTTCAGCCCGTGATGTTACTATACAATGACGTTTGGTGGCTGAAAACACGAAACTGAACTGGTCTCTTCCACGACCTCGACACCTCGGTGTGGAGGTCGGGAAAAAACGGCAGACCTCGACGCTGGGGTAGTGACCGTGCGGGAAGAAACCTTTCGTCTAATTTACTTTTTGGTTTACTTTCACTTTTCTCCGCGGGCCAGTCTATATTTAGCTTTTCGACTGCCCTGGTCACCACCTCCAGCAGCTCCTCATATGCTGGAGATGAGGCTGGCGGTTCCTCATCTCCTTCCCCGACACCCTCCACATCAACCTCCTCGGAGGAAGATATGTTGAGTGCCGGTATCTCCCTCCGGGGGGAAGAAACCGCAGCGCGTGCTTCCACCACCAAAGGAGAGACACTGGGTCTAGCAGGTAAGGGGAGCGATAAGGCAGAGCCCGTCTCTCCCCCCTCTGCTAGATCCATCTGCGAGCCCCACGAGTGCAGCCTTCGCTATGCCTCAGCAGCAGCGGGACCAGACCCGCGGGGAACGCTCGCCTCGGCGCCCTCCTCGAAGAGCGCCCGGCGAGATCGCAGCACTCTGAGAGTGAGCCGCTCACAATGTACACAGACAGCTCCCTCGAGAGCTGCCTGTGCATGCTCAACTCCCAGGCATCTTACACACATCTCGTGTGTGTCCCCAGCCGCAATGAAACGCGGGCAGGGAGACGCACACATGACAAATTGCTGCTTTTTTTCCGCCATTATATTGTTTATATATATATATATATATATATATATATATATATATATATATATATATATATATATATATATATATATATATATGTGTCTTATTGTGTTTGAAACTCTTGTCCTCGGACGAAGAGATCACTGTGTGCGAATGCAGGGACAAACAACACTAAATAAGACAGACAAGATACAGATAGCGCTTGCTGAAGACAACAGAAGCTAGCGTTCTTTGTTCTGGGTATGCTTTATAGTTTCCTGGTCCGTGACGTCACCTGCCTCTGACGTCACGTTTCCTCATTGGTTGGATACAGAGGTGCTTCACGAACACAAAATGCAGAGGGTTCCCATCACATCATTGGACGTAGCATCGATGTTCCCACGAAAGGAAACCCAGCTTTTTTTTTTGTGATAAAATCATCCTACATAATTTAAAGAATAGTCTGTGTATAATGTAACCTTGATATCTTTAAAGGTGCTCTATGTAAGTTTTTGACTGTACTAAAGCATAAAAATACCATAATATGTTTGCATATATTTATTAATCATGCTGAGTTCACATACTTGTTTCTCTAAAAACCATTGCTACAGCCAGTTTTTACTTTGAAATTTGTGTTCCGTGTCGGAATTTCTGTTTTTGTTTTGGTCTGTGCAAGACCACACGTTGCCAATTTACCCAATAGTATTTCGCCACCCCGGGTTGCCAGTTGGTGGAAAACACATGCAGTGAATTGCAGCCATGGAAGCCAGCGAAAAAAAACTGGGTCAGAGATCGCAGATTCTACCGACCTAAAAAGCCTCAGCATCCATCTAAAAATCTCTATGAACGGGAGCATATTAAAAAGCGATATCAACTCATCATAAAACAATAAATCAACTAATTATCTTACAGTGTGTAAGTTTCCTTGTCTTCCAATGTCAATTGACCTCGCTCCTGTTGTGTGTCTTTAAACTGGCAACCCGCGAGAGCATCAAGTCTGAGGAGGAGGGGGCAGGGGCAAACAATATTTTGAATTTGGACTGCAGTACCCATTTCAACCATTCTTACATAGAGCACCTTTAATAATGATGAAGACCAGGTCAAAGATTTGCTCAATTTCGGGCTCAGAAAATCATGTTTTTGAGAAATTCCAATGTAAAAATAAGCTTATATTTAAAACTGCATCACATTTCAACCATAATTATCCTGACTATGTGCCATATACCATATTAAAACTTAAGTTTTGTAAAACAAGTCTATAAATTAATTAATATATAAAGCATCAATAGAAAATCTCATTATCTCTTTCTGGGCTATTGTGAAACATTTGGAGTAAAACCGGAGCTACAAAAAATAAATAAATAAATAAATAAATAAAAAAAATAAAGCAGCCCTACCAAGTTAACAAGTCAGTCTCAAACTTTGTACACACAGTTAGTCATAACTGTGAATCTTCTCTTCCCTCACGATTCGATTACAATTCATAGGGTAACGATTCGATTATAAAATGATTCTTGATACATTACAATTGTAACGAATCATCACACTGGCTGGGATCCATTTGCATGCTTTTATTAAATACACTCGTAGTCGTACAGGCAGGGTCAAACAGGAGCAACAGGTATATAAGGAATAGGCAGAGACGTGGTCAAATAACAGGCAGTAAGTCAGGGCTGGCAGAGAACACACACAGTACCGGGATAACAGGCAGAGATCAGGGGCTGGCAGCAAAGGGTCGATAACGGGTAGCAACAGGATCAATAACAGGCAGTCAGACAGGTAGATAACGCTCAGTAATGTTCACCACGGCAAAGCAAGACATCGCAATTAACTGGAGTGTAAGGCAGTCTTGTATAGTCCTGGTAATGAGCATCAGCTGTAGGGTAATTAGTCCAAGGCACGGGCTTATGGGAAATGTAGTGTGATAGGGAAGTGGAGTGTCAGTATTCGGGAGAGGGCTCCCTCCGATGGTCAGAGGAGGGAACTACGGAGTTCGTCTCCGTGACAACAATGCATCTTTTCCTTCAATTCTTTTATTATTAATAATTACTATATTAACAATCACAATATAGCCTAGCTCTTTTTGTTAGGCCTATTTTATCTTTGTTATTAAAAATAAGAGCGAAGTAAAAAATAATCAAATGTAAAAATAATCACTGCATAGTCTTTAGTGTATTCATTACAAATAAATGGATCATTATCAAAGATACAAATGTTGTTAAGTCAAGAGCAGTGAGTGATTCCCTCTTTTCTTTTATTGTTTGAATAACATTAATATTAAAGACCTAATGCACAGAATCTAATATAATGTTAACTTACGCATCAGATGCTTTTCCCCAACTGTTCTACAACTGTTTCCTCGCCAAGACAGATATTTTGAATACTGTAATTCTGTGTGTATCTGACCATTCAAAAGAGAGCTGAATTCGGAATCGTGCACTGTCTGAGAAAGGTGGCTTTCTGTCCCGTGTACTTCATACGTGCTGCCATGTCAGATAGGGAATTCATCAACCAGTGCATCAGCATCCAAAGACCAAATTGTTTATTTTTTTTCCCTTTTTTATGATTTATTTAAACCATTACAAAAACATACAGACATAAAAAAAATTAAAGGTGCCCAAGAACGTTCTTTCACAAGATGTAATATAAGTCTAAGGTGTCTGCTGAATGTGTCTGTGAAGTTTCAGCTCAAAATACCCCATAGATTTTTTTTTAATTAATTTTTTTAACTGCCTATTTTGGGGCACCATTAACAATGCACTGATTTACACTCGGCGCCGCCCCTTTAAGACGCGCATTTAACAGTACATTAGCAACATGCTAACGAAACTTTTAGAAAGACAATTTACAAATATCAGTAAAAATATCATGCTATCATGGATTATGTCAGTTATTATTGCTTCATCTGCCATTTTTCGCTGTTGTTCTTGCTTACCTAGTCTGATGATTCGGCTGTGTGCAGCTCCAGACGTTAACTGGCTGCCCTTGTCTAATGCCTTTTATAATGTTGGGAACATCATGGGCTGGCATTATGCAAATATTGGGGCGTACACCCCGACTGTTACGTAACAGTCGGTGTTATGTTGAGATTCGCCTGTCCTTTGGAGGTTGTTTAAACAAATGAGATTTATATAAGAAGGAGGAAACAATGGAGTTTAAGACTCACTGTATGTCATTTCCATGTACTGAACTCTTGTTATTCAACTATGCCAAGATAAATTCAATTTTTGAATCTAGGGCACCTTTAAATTAACAGAAACAGGGGAAGATGAAAATACACAATAAAACATTACAGTAAGAAGATACACTAATGGAATACAGTACAATCATGCATATAGTAAACACAGCAGTTTATTGGCCAGGCAATACAAGATTAGTATCAACATCTAGACTGGTGATAGATGTGGGGGGAGGAAAGGGGATCACACACAAAGAGCAGGGTCAAGCTGCAGAGTTTTGATATGATCACAAAGTGGTTGCCAAAGCTTGATTAAAATGGTGCTAGGTCAGTGAAGAGAGGACCTAATTTTCTCCAGTTTCATAAAATAAAGAACATCTCTTATCCAGCGAGTATAAGATGGAGAGTGAGGGCTTATCCAATTCAATAGAATTAAACGCCTAGCTAAAAGAGTGTGCAATAATACGTGCATGCATGAGATAACAAAAATCATGTTTTGTTTGTCAAGAGTGGACATTAATCCTGTTATCAGCATGATCACAGAGGGTTTTTTCACAGCCTTCCTGACTGAAAGAGCTCATTAATATGCAGGTCATTAGAGGTCCTTTTGTCTTCTCAGGTGTGAATTACAGCATTATTCATGATGATTCACGCCTCCACGCATGCTGTGTTTCTTGACAAAAAGTGTCTTAGAAAATTTAAATCTCTCTATTGTTTTATATGAACGAGTAGGTAGGATAATTTTTTACATCATTTTGAAGCAAAAACTCTAGTCTACAACCTCCAATACCCAGAAGTCTTGTGAACACAGATTTAATTTTTTTTTTTTTTTGGCCTTATTTCAGTGACTTAAGTTTTTTGTTTTTTTTCAATAACCATGCATAAATGTTATACCTTCAAAAACACAAACATGTACATACATGTTCCTCACATATTATGGTAGCCTAGTTTGTGCTGAATACAGTGTAATGACACTTTTGTCATTAATATGTTTATGAACAACTGAAAAAGCACAAATGTCAGGGCATGTCAAAACTTCTCCAAGGCCCCAAAAATCCTCAGACCGCAGAGGGTTAAATAGCTGGGGGAACGATATTTACAATCGATCATCCATTACTCTTGCTTCTTCCTCCTCCCGTCTGTCTGGCTCAGATCCAAGTCAGAACGGCCAGGGGGTTTTCCATGCCCTCCCGATCTCAAACGCGGAGATCAGGAGAGAATGGAAAGTCTATGGGAGCTGCAACATTCATGGACAGAAAGGAACTGTTCGTCGAGCCGTCTGCGCGCGGCCCCTTTCTTAACACGCTCTCACGGCAGCTGCAGCCCGCCGAAAAGCACGTCCCAAAAACACAGCAGCTCACATACCCAGCAGCCAGAGGAGGGCTTGCTATCGGACGTGGTGACATCAAACACGGACGTCACCGTCATCCAACAACACATCCTAGTCAGCCCCGGGGAAGCCGAGAGAAAATATAATTCTCTCAGACTTCTCAATGAGCTCACCTGCGAGCCCTATGATTGCAGCCGCCGTATTGCCTCAGAACACACGGGGCTACAATCACCAGGCACAGATGCAGACGCTCCTCCCCAGACAGAAAAACACCAGAAACGTGTAAATCAAGTGTCAAACCCCTGGGACACGGATGAACACATTCCCCTGAACGTTTGCACGTTGGAGAGGCACACGAGGAAGACTGGAGACGCTGGAGACGTTGGAGATGGGTAAGTATCGAGAAGGAGTCCTTGAGGTAAGTACACATAGAGCTGTGGTACAAACGAGACCGGACAGTGACTGTGTGTGAGTGTGGGGCTTTTGAGGTGGAGGTGATTGCGGTGCTGATGACGTGCAGGTGGCGGTGATTAGAACTCCGGTGATTGAGTGCGTGGGTATTGGAGGGAGGTGGAACCTGACGTGTCTGTGACAGCGTAATGACACATCACCCAGATTCAATCTCAGTCGTGGTATCAGACAGGGATGCCCTATTTCCCCATATTTATTCTGACTCTGTTCACAACTTCTTGCAGATCATATTAAACAGAGCCCTTTAAGAGGTATTACTGTTGTAGGTAGTGAAATTATCATTCGTTATTTAGCAGACGATACCATTCTTTTTTTGGAGGTGGCGGTGATTAGAACTCCGGTGATTGAGTGCGTGGGTATTGGAGGGAGGTGGAACCTGACGTGTCTGTGACAGTACCCCCCCTCCCACGGCCCGCTCCAGAGTGGTGGTCGTCCTCTTGGGCTGAATCTTGTATTGAGGTGGAAGTTGCAAATGATACGTGACGGGGTTGATCTGCCTGGTGATGGTGAATGGGCCAATGAAGCGAGGACTCAGCTTCTTGCAGGGCAGACGCAGCCTGATGTCCTTGGTTGACAGCCAGACCTTCTGCCCCGGTTGATAGGATGGAGCGTTGGAGCGCCAAAGGTCTGCTGTCATCCTGCGTCTGCGCAGGGCTCTCTGCAGTTGGTGGTGAGCTGAGTCCCATACCCTCTCGCTCTCCCGGAACCAGTAGTCGACTGCAGGAACATTGGAGGGTTCAAGCGGGGGTTGGTAACCGAGTACGCATTGAAAGGGTGTTAGTCCGGTGGAAGGTTGTCGGAGTGAGTTTTGGGCGTACTCGGCCCAACCAAGATACTGGTTCCAGGAGTTCTGGTGGCCATGACAGAAGGTACGCAGGAAGCGACCGATCTCCTGGATCTTGCGTTCCGTCTGCCCGTTCATCTGAGGATGGTATCCGGATGACAGGCTGAAGGTCACACCCAGGAGCGACAAGAAGGCCTTCCAGACGCGGGAGATGAATTGGGGTCCTCGGTCTGATACGATGTCTTCGGGGATTCCGTAGTAACGAAAGATGTGGTTAAACATGAGTTCAGCTGTGGTTAAGGCGGTAGGTAGACCCTTCAGGGGAATTAGATGACAGGCCTTGGAAAATCGGTCTACTACCACGAGGACACAGGTGTGGCCATCTGATGCTGGGAGATCCGTGATGAAGTCAACTCCCAGGTGTGACCACGGTCGCTCAGGAACGGGCAGAGGATTGAGCTTGCCAGCTGGAAGACGGCGGGGGCTCTTGGAGATGGCGCACTCCCTGCAGCCCTGCACGTACCTTCTGACATCCCTGGCCATGTTGGGCCACCAGAAGCGCTCCTTAAGCAGCGAGAGGGTCTCATTGACCCCCGGGTGGCCAGTGCCAAGTGATGAGTGAGCAGAGTGCACAAGTGGGGTGCGACCTGTCCGGGTGACGTACTGATGGCCCTGGGGACAACCCGGCGGAGTGTAGGAGGAGGCATTGGAGGAGGGTAGAGTTTCTTCAGACCATTGGATAGGGCTCACGAAGATGGATTTTGGAAGGATGGGTTCAGGAGATTCATTAGTTTCTTCTGGAGCATGGAGACGGGATAAGGCATCAGCCTTAATATTCTTGGAGCCTGGACGATAGGAGATAGTAAAATCAAATCTGGAGAAGAATAGTGCCCAGCGGGCTTGACGAGGGTTAAGTCTTTTGGCTGCTTTGAGGTACTCCAAGTTCTTATGGTCAGTGAGTACCTGAAATGGGTGGTTAGCTCCCTCCAACCAATGCCTCCATTCCTCCAGCGCAAGCTTGACTGCCAGGAGCTCACGGTCACCGATGTCGTAATTGACCTCCGCCGGGTTGAGTTTGCAGGAGAAGAAGGCACATGGATGGAGTCTACTCAGGTTCCCTCGTCCCCTCGTCCATCCGGATGCCACTGTGATCAATGAAGTATCCCAGGAAATGGACAGATGGTTGGTGAAAGGAACACTTTTCAGCTTTGAGGAACAGATGTTATTGCCGTAAGCGTTGGAGGACCTCCGCAACGTGGTGGCAATGTTCGGCCAGGCTCTGGGAGTATATCAAGATGTCATCTATGTACACCAGTACAAACTTGTGGAGGAACTCCTGGAGCACCTCATGAATGAAATCCTGGAATACGGGGGCGTTGACAAGTCCATAGGGCATGACCAGATATTCATAATGGCCGGTGGGCGTGACGAAGGCGGCCTTCCAATTGTCCCCCTCACGTATCCGGATGAGGTTATACGCGCTGCGGAGGTCCAGCTTAGTGAACACAGTGGCACCACGGAGATGTTCCAGGGCCGCTGGGACGAGGGGAAGAGGGTACCGGAATGGTACCCTATGCAGGGAACGGTAATCTATGCAGGGCCGCAAGCCTCCATCCTTTTTTGCCACGAAGAAAAAACTTGAAGCAGCAGGGGAAGTAGACGGGCGAATATATCCTTGGTTGAGGGCCTCTTCGATGTATTCTTCCATGGCCTTCTCCTCCGGCACGGACAGGGGGTAAATCCTTCCCCTAGGCACTGGCTCACCCGGTAACAGATTGATGGCACAGTCCCATGGCCGGTGTGGAGGTAGTTTGGAGACTCGTTGCGGGCAAAAGACGTCACTGAAGGGGGCGTAACAGGATGGAATGTCGGTGGAGCGTTTTGCTATGGGGCTTTCAATGGAAGTGGTGCAGACGGAGATCTTCTTGGAACGTGGAGACTTTGGAACAGGAAACTCAGAGAAGCAGTTGGAGAAGCAGTGTTCGCCCCACTTCAGGATCTCGCCCGTGCGCCAGGAGATGGTGGGGCTGTGTTGTTCGAGCCACGGGCGCCCTAGAACCATGTCAGCGGTGGAATCCTCCAGAACCAGCAGATGGATGTCCTCGATGTGCAGAATACCAACACGGAGTTGAAGGGGTCCCACGCAACGGCTGATTTTTCGGCGGCTCAGGTGTTTGCCCGTGATGGAGTGGACTTGATAGATAGTCGGAGAGGGCGTGGTTTTGAGCTTGAGTTGTCAACAGAGGGAGCCTGAGATGAAGTTTCCTGCTGACCCTGAATCGAGGAGCGCCACCACCGGAAGACATACATCAACGGCAGTAAGGTTTACAATAGTAGTGAGTGGTTTCATCTTCTTAATGGAGGGAATGATGGCACTCACCATGGGTCGAGGAGGACGGATTGGGCATGCGGAGATTACATGCCCCAGAGATCCACAGTACAGACACAGATTCAGGGTCAGCCTTCTTTGACGTTCAGATGGTGACAAACGGGAATTATCCACTTGCATGGGTTCGCTGGCTGGTTCTGGGGAGCTGACGGGTTCGGACCGACGGAGGTAGATGTTAGGAAGTGGCTGGCCCTGGTGCTCTTCGAGACACGACTGCATACGAGTGCCTACGCGGATGGCGAGTTGGATGAAGCGCTCGAGGCCGATGGAATCCTCGTATGCAGCGAGATGCAACCGCACTCTGGGTTCCAACCCTTGACGAAATGAAGTGATGAGAGCTTGTTCGTTCTATCCACTGCTAGCGGCTAGCGTTCTGAACTGCAAGGCATAATCAGTCACAGACTTAGATCCTTGTTTTAAATTATAGAGTTTCTCACCAGTAGATGAATCCGCCAGGGGTTTTCCGAAGACTTCGCGGAAATGATCGACGAAGGAGGAATATGACTTGACCACGGAGCCTTTCTGGGTCCAGAGAGAATCGGCCCATTGAAGAGCTTTGCCTTGCAGCTGGGAGATGATAAACGCTATTTTCGCTGTATCTGTAGGGTAGAGCTGCGGTTGCATCTCCAGGACCAACTCACATTACAGGAGGAATCCGCTGCAATCCTCCGCCAATCCAGAGTAGGGCGCCGGTTTGGCCATGGGACTGGCGTGTATGGTCGGTGAAGGAGTGGAAGAAGTGGATGCGGAAGCGGCAGCAGGTGATGGTGACGGTGACGGTGGTTGAGGTGTGAGTGCTCGGCACAAAGCGTCAACGAGCTCTTGGAATGGGTCCTGTGAACTCATGCTGACATCCAGTTGGTAAGGTCCGGTCTTCTGTTACAACAGAGACGGCTCGGAGGCAGATGTAAAAGCAAGTTAAGTGATTTTATTGATATCAGCAGAGAATCAGGTGAGTAAATGGTAATTCAGAGAGTGGAAGTGTTGATAGAAGAATGATACTGTCCTTTTGTTGATTGTAGGAAGATGGAGAATGCACACGCAGGAGACTGGAGACGAGGAATACTCACACACAGTTGGAGAGGCACACGAGGAGGACTGGAGACGCTGGAGACGTTGGAGATGGGTAAGTATCGAGAAGGAGTCCTTGAGGTAAGTACACATAGAGCTGTGGTACAAACGAGACCGGACAGTGACTGTGTGTGAGTGTGGGGCTTTTGAGGTGGAGGTGATTGCGGTGCTGATGACGTGCAGGTGGCGGTGATTAGAACTCCGGTGATTGAGTGCATGGGTATTGGAGGGAGGTGGAACCTGACGTGTCTGTGACAGCGTAATGACACATCACCCAGATTCAATCTCAGTCGTGATATCAGACAGGGATGCCCTATTTCCCCATATTTATTCTGACTCTGTTCACAACTTCTTGCAGATCATATTAAACAGAGCCCTTTAAGAGGTATTACTGTTGTAGGTAGTGAAATTATCATTAGTCATTTAGCAGACGATACCATTATTTTTTTTTTAAAGATGCAAAAGAAATACCTTTAGCCCTTAAGATTATCCATACATTCTCCAAAGCTTCAGGACTGTACCTGAATATTAATCAGTGTCAGTTAATGTCTCTCAAAAATTGTAATTTTCTGTTAACTCTCTGAGGTCTGAAAACGCGCCGGCACGTTTTGCAGGGTTTTTTTCACATTGCAGCAAAACAGACTTAAAATACTCCGTCATTTTTTGTCATAGAGACATAAGTAATATATTAATTGAAACTATAGAATATCTTCTTTTATTTGTATACACTCAGAGTAAAAACAAAATGTTGTGCTTTTTGTAAAATAAAGAAAACTAACATGATGCGTGATTTCTCCTCTCCCTCTGAACGAAGTCCAATCTGATAGTTCTCAGAAAATGAACTGTAACTTAGTGAATACTAATCACAGAAAAATTACACTTATGTCTAAAAAAACGTTAAGATGTCAGGTTTTAAATCATGTAAGTCAAAATAGAAAACAAACCTTCTGTGTTTATGTAATCTGTATGAAAAGAGAGCTATGTCAGAAGTCTGTGATTCAGCTCATTATCCGCTAATGCGGCCACGCCCACGGAGCCAGCGCTATTCAGACGCAAATTCAGAGGCAATACATGCATTCATCGTCTCAATCGTGTATTTATTGTCTTGAAAAGTGTTTATCTGGATGTAAAAGTCATGGTTAGCGAGCTCTAGAAGACATGCAGTTAGTTCCTGTTTTCTTTTCTTCTATAGATGAATTTTAGATGAGTTTTTGTTTCTTTAGCGCCCTCAGGCTGCAGTATGAATTGGAAACTCCATTTATGGAATAACCTCTTCTTCTTTTAGATGAATTTGTGGACTAAAAATGCACAGAGAGCGCCCTCCGACTTAAAGTATGAATTGAAAACACCAGCGCTCATAGTAATGACAATGAATATTAAATAAATATGACTCCTCTGTATAGAAAATTGACATAAGCATATGAGAATCCAATATTTCTCCAAATGTGCATGCTTTTAAACTAAAAGCCTATATTCAGACTCTTTGCATCACAGAAATACATTATATTTTAAAGTATAATGTAAAACCATTACTTTATATTGTAATAATATTTTTCTGTATGTTTCATATATCATGATGAGCTTGAGACATCACAGAAGGTTTTTTTCACAGCCTACCTGACTGAAATGCCTCATTACTATGCAATTCTTTTGTCTTCTCAGGTGAGAATGGCCCATTATTCAGTGGTGATTCACGCCTCCACGCATACTATGTTTCTTGGCAAAAAGTGTCTTACAAAAACTAAATCAATATATTGTTTTATATGAAGGAGTAGGCAGCATAATTTTTACATAATTTTGAAGCAAAAACTCTAGTATACAACCTCCAATACCCTAAAGTATTGTAAACACAGATTTACTATACTTTTTTTTGGCCTTATTTCAGTGACTTAAGTTTTTTGTTTTTTCAATAACCACGCATAAATGTTATTCCTTCAAAAACACAAACATGTACATACATGTTCCTCACATATTATTATAGCCTAGTTTGTGCTGAATACAGTGTAATGACACTTTTTCCATTGATATGTTTATGAACAACTGAAAAAAGCACAAATGTCAGGGCATGTCAAAACTTCTCCAGGCCCCAAATCAGCCTCAGACTCCAGAGGGTTAATTTGTAATATTCCCATTAAAAATGAAATCACATATTTAGGTATTAAGATTGTAAAGAACAAAGAGGAACGGTGTGAGCTTAATTTCTCCCCAGTCATTGATAAAACAAAAAAAAAAATTAATCAGTGGTTACTGAGAGACCTATCTTTGAGGGGGAGGGTATTGATCACGAAGGCAGAGGGCATCTCCAGGCTTACATATGCAGCGCTCTCTTTAGCAGTTAATAAAAATACTTATTAATAATATGCTTTTTAACTTTTTATGGAAAAATAAAACCCACTATATAAAGAAATCTGTGGTTATGAACTCAACCGAAAATGGAGGTCTAAACTTCTTAGATTTTTTTTACCCTTAATCACACCTTCAAAGTGAATTTGATTAAACAATTACTTAAAAAAACAACATCTATTTGGAATATTATACCTCACTTTATCTTTTCACAGGTTGATGGTCTTCAGTTCATTTTGCTCTGCGACTAGCATTACCAAAATTCCCTTAAAACTGTCTAATTTCCACAAACAGATGCTTCTTTCTTGGAATTTAATTTATAAACACAATTTCTCTCCAAACAGGTGTTTTATTTGGAATAATAAGCACATTATGTATAAATCAAAATCTTTATTTTTTTAAAAACTGGTTTTGTAATAACATCGTTTTTGTTAGCCAACTTTTTAACCATGAAGGGCTTATGTTAACTTATTCTGAATTTCTTTCTAAATATAATATTCCAGTCACTCCGAAAGATTATGCTGTGGTCATGGATGCTGTTCCCTCTGGTCTAAAAATGCTTCTTAAAAATACCTGTCCTCAACTCTATCTTTGTTGGATCCTGCTGATATTGAAGTTGGTCGGATTTGTTTCTCTCTTTCCTCTGTTAAGAATAATAATCGTTACATTCGGGCTTTGTTTCAAAGGGATATTGTCTCCAGTCCTGCTATTGTATCATTTTGTAATGGTTGTGTAGATGGTCTGTTGTTGAGTAAAATCTGGAAACTTCCTCATAAATATTTAATCACAAATAAAATCAAAGAAATTTCTTTTAAACTTATTTAGAAATATTACCCTTGTAAACAGATTTAATTTTGATATTGAAATATTTTGAACATTTTGTGGTTTACATGTTGAAACATTATATCATTTATTTTGGAGTTGTCAGATTTGATGATGACAGATTTTTCATTTTTGGTATTCGTTTAATAATTTGTTATAATCAATAGTGAATCTTCTTGCAAGTATTTGTAAAATTAATCAAGGCTTTCATTGTCTGAAAAACAAGTGATATCCCTTTTATCTGGTGCATTTACTTAAAATTGTGCTGCTGCCAGAATATATTATGCATAATTTTATAAACAAGTGCTGAATTCAGAACCACATACTAGCATAATATTTTTACTATTTCTGCCATAGAAAGATATGAGAGTATAACTAGAAAAATAGTAAGAGTATAACTATAGTATGAGGTTGTAAATTCAGCTAATGTGACACTCTCGCCCGCTGTTTATGCTGCTGAAATGTTTACGTTGTTTGTCTGACAGCTGATTGTCCGTTTGAAGAAGGAGATTCAGTCTTTGAAGGAAGAGCTGGCTTTAGTGACTGGAGAACAAAGAAGTGACAAGCTAACCCAAGAAGAGATCCAGCAGTATGTACCCATTAATTCCTTACTTCTCAATCTGTTAAAACATTGATTAATAATGAATTGTGATTAGTGATGGCACTGTTTATTTGCATGTCAGATAATAGATCAGACGGAACGATCTTCAACAATTTCGTTCACAATTTGAATTGAGTCTCAGCTTTGATGGAGTTAACAGCACACTGAATTGTTCCCTTTCATGGAAACTATCGACGTGATGGGAACCCTCTGTATGATGTGTTCGTGAAGCACCTCTGTATCTAACCAATGAGGAAACGAGACGTCAGAGGCGGGTGACGTCACGGACCAGGAAACTATAAAGCATACCCAGAACAAAGAACGCTAGCTTATTTGGTGTTGTTTGTCTTATCACATATAAAAAAGTCACGATCTCTTCGTCTGAGGACAGGAGTATCTCACAACAATTCATATATTTATATATAAAAAAAGACACGTATTATGGCGAGAAACAGCAGTGGAATGGGAGTTGAGTATGCCCAGGCAGCTCTCGAGGGAGCTGTCTGTGTGCACTGTAAAAACTCACTCTCAGAACACTGTGTTCCAGTGTTCCCTGCAGATCGGGTCCCGCTTCTGCTGAGGCAGGGCGGAGGCTTCATTCGTGGGGTTCACAAATGGATCTGACAGAGGGGTTAGAGACGGGCTCCGCCCTTTCTCTGCCCTTACCTGCCAGGTTCAGTGCCGTCTCCCAGGTGGAAGCACGCTCTGCGGTTTCTTCCCCCGGGTTGAGGCACCGATACTCACATGTCCAGCTCTGAGGAGTTGGATATTGTGATATCGATCTGAGGATCGCCACCTCACAGTCACACACATATCGTGTTTCAAAATCACACGTTTATAACAAATCAATAGTGAACAGCAGTTTGAATCGCGTTTTCCCCTGTGCTACACTACAAAGCGAGTTGGGATACACACGATTTATGTGTCGTTTGCTGGGAGTGGAGCATGCACGTCAGCTCACAACTGACAGTGACAGTGTTCATTCATAAAAATGTCCCGAAGAAAAGTATGCACTAGCGGGAGTTTTGTAGCTCCACTCCTGTTGGCTTTATTCTCGAGGGAATAAAAGTCTAACGCAAGGCTCGGATCTCGCTTGCCGAGGCAGCGCGTGGATTGAGTTTTCATTAAAGAATATATAGCTCAGATCGGCAACGCGTGGATTGAGTTTTCATTAAAGAATATATGGCTCGGATCTTGCGTTGCCGAGGCAGTGCGTAGATTAAGTCTGCAAGAATGAATATACGGCTCGGGTCTTGCGTTTGCCTTTGCCGAGGCTGCACATATATCACGTGTCCTTAATTATATATATATATATATATATATATATATATATATATATATGTGTGTGTGTATATTTATTTATTTATTTATTTATATATTAAGGGATCTGAGTAGACGGGAGTTTCCCTTTCTCTCTTTCCCTAAAATACCTTGCAAATTATTACGAGCTATAATTCTTTTTTGTATTCTAAATATATTCAGTCTGTTCAAAAAATATATATTTATGTAAGAACTGGCTGCATTTAATTTGAGGATTAAATGAAATATTGAATACATTAAATTCTGAGGAATTTAAAAGAAAATAAAGGAGACCGTTCTGCCAACCCTGCCACCTTGTGTGCTTCAGGGCGCAGTGGTTTCCAGTGTTCCTCCAAGAAAGAGGAGGATTGTAGAGCGGTCAGTTCAGATGTTCCCTGCCAGTTCACCGTTTCAGGGCACTGGTCTGACCGTTCATCCAAAGAAAGTGTCGCCACCCTTGGTCCCCCGCAGAAAGCTTGGGGACAGGCGACACAGCTGAAGTCTTTGTGGGGTAACACAGATCTGCGGACTGTAATTATTACCAAGAAGGCTTCGAAGAGGTCCTGATGCCAGTGGCGCGGGACATTGGAGGGCAGCCCCCTCCAGAGAGCGTTGGGTATTAAAATACTTGGTACCCATCCCTCTTTGGCGCCCTCAGGGGGCCCTGCCACCCAGTGTGCTTCAGGGCACAGCGGTCTCCACCGACCCTCCGAGGAGGGCCGGTCATCACTTGATTCAGCTGTTCCTTGCCGGTTCACCGCTTCAGGGCGCCGAGTCAAGTGCTCAAAAAACACCAGTCTCAAGAGACTGGTTCCCTTAGTAAATTTTCTGGCAGAATGAAAACTTCTCCCAAATATTTCAAAATGGGTGCTGCTCACAATAGAAAAGGGTTACAAATTCAGGTCTCGCCCGCCCCAGTTTAATGGGGTCCTTCCCACAGTCGTGGCCCCCGAGCAGTCTCTGGTAATGGAACAGGAGGTTATGACACTCTTGCAAAAAGGAGCTATAGAAGGGGTTCTCCTCCCAGCAAGCTGTCAGAGTTTTACAACCAATGCTTCATTGTTCCAAAGAAGGATGGATGGTTATCCCACAGATCAGGTCCGAGGACTGGTTTGTTGTGATAGACCTGAAAGATGATTACTTTCATGTATCCATCCATCCTCAACACAGGAAGTTCCTCAGGTTTGCTTTCGGGGCAAAGCTTACCTGTACAGGGTTCTTCCCTTCAGCCTATCTCTATCACCCCGCATGTTCATGAAGTGCGTGGATGCAGCTCTGGCTCCGTTGAGACTCCAGGGCATCCGCGCACTGAACTATATCGACGACTGGTTGATACTAGCTCAAACAGAACAGTTGGCAGTTCAACATCGAGATGTTGTTCTGTTGCATATGAAGAAGCTTGGGCTGAGGCTCAATGCCAAGAAAAGTGTGCTGGTTCCGAGTCAAATTACCAACTACTTAGGGGTAGTTTGGGACTCCACCACGATACAGGCATATTTATCCCCTGCTCTTGTGAGTTCCATTCTCGGGGCCGTGAAAGGGGTGAAGTTAGGCCAGTCTCTCACTGTAAAACTGTTTCAGAGACTGTTGGGTCTTATGGCAGCTGTGTCCAACGTGATAACTTTTGGCCTTCTACACATGAGACCCTTACAGTGGTGGCCCAGGACCAAGGGGTTTTCTCCGAGGGGAAATCCTTTTCGCATGATCAAAGTCACACGGCGATGCCTTCGTGCTCTGGTCATATGGAAAAAGCCTTGGTTCCTGTCCCAGGACCCATGTTGGGGACTTCTCGTCGTTGCGTAATGCTTACGACGGATGCTTCCCTCACGGGCTGGGGGGCAATCATGAGTGGTCGCTCAGCTCAGGGTCTCTGGGAGGACCATCAGAGTTCCTGGCACATAAATTGGCTGGAAATGATGGCGGTATTTCTTGCAGTAAAATACTTCCTCCCAGACCTGAGGGCATCAAAATGTGGGAGCAGACGCCCTGTCGAAGCAGGGGCCAAGGCCCGGGGAATGGAGTCTCCACACCAAGGTGTGGAGCTCACTTTGGAAAACTTCGGTCAAGCTGAAATCGACCTATTTGCTTCAGGGGAATCAACCCAGTGTCCACTGTGGTTCTCCCTATGTCATTCAGCACCATTGGGTCTGGATGCCATGGTACAGACGTGGCCGAGGCTGCGTCTGTATGCATTTCCCAGTTCGCTCTGCTCCCGGGAGTTCTGGAGAAAGTACGCCGGGAAGGGGTCAGTCTAATATTGATAGCCCTGTACTGGCTAACCAAAATATGGTTCTCAGACCTACTGTCACTTCTAGATGGCTCTCAGGCAGGACCTCTGGTCTCAAGCGGGCGGCATGATAATTCATCCATGCCCAGAACTACGGAGACTGTGGGCCTGGCCTCTGAGGGGGCCAGGCTCATAGATGCTGGTCTCCCAACTGAGGTTGTGGAGACCATACTCCACTCCAGAGCTCCCTCCACGAGGAAGTTGTATGCGGCCATTTCGGCCATGCTCCTCTGGGGAATTCCTCGGTAGGTTGAGACCTCCTTTTTATATGCTTCCTCTGTGGTACTTTGAGGCTGATTAGAAGGGTTAGCTGAGGCTCCCTTCGAACCACTAGAGGAAGTTTCAGAGAAATTCCTCACCCTTAAAGACCATATTTCTACTGGCTATTTCATCTCTTAAAAGAATAGGAGATCTTCAAGCACTTTCAGTTGCTTCTTTGTGTTTGGAATTCGCACCTGGAATGGTCAAAGCGTTCCTGCACACTAGACCAGGCTATATGCCTAAGGTCCCCACCAACGTCCCAGGTCCCATCGTACTTCAGGCCTTCTATCTTCCTCCATTTACAACTTTGGATCAGGAGAAACTCAATCTGCTCTGCCCAGTGAAGGCTTTAGATGCATCTGTCCACAGAGCTGCCCGGAAGGCAAAACAGATCAACTGTTTGTGTGTTACGGGTCTCATAAGAAAGGAGGCCCAGCATCTAAGCAGAGAATGAGCAAGTGGGTGGTCGAGGCTATCTCACTTGCTTATGAGGCGGCCGGACAGCCATCTCCATTAGCTGTCTGTGTCCACTCTACTAGGGGTATGGCGGCCTCAAAGGCCTTAATGTCAGGAGTATCCATTAATGACATATGTGGTTCTGCTGGATGGTCATCCCAGCACACATTTATTAGGTTTTAAAACCTGGACATAGGCTCCTCTCCGGGGTCCTCAGTTCTGTCTACAAGATAACAGACAGGTACTTGGTGATACGGCGTAGTTGGGATAGCGTTCCCATCACGTCATTGATGTAGCGTCGATAGTTCCCACGAAAGGGAACGTCTCAGGTTACTGATGTAACCCTTGTTACCTGAGCAAGGGAACGAGACTCTACATCACGTTGCTGTACCCCCTGCATACCCATGAGCGTCTTGCTTCAGACATATTCCAGAAGCTAGCGTTCTTTGTTCTGGGTATGCTTTATAGTTTCCTGGTCCGTGACGCCACCCGCCTCTTACGTCTCGTTTCCACATTGGTTGGAAACAGAGGTGCTTCACGAACACATCATACAGAGGGTTCCCATCACGTCATTGACGTAGCGTCTCGTTCCCTTACTCAGTAACCTGAGACGTTTTCCATACATATTGAAGACTAAATAATTAACTTTACATTGGCTAGTTGTTATGGTTACTGGAAAGAGCAAAGGAGTTGAGCTGTGGATCTAATAGCTTATTGTCTTTTATTAAAGATAAGCATGGAAACGAAAATACTAGAACAAACCGATACAGCTTAGCAGCAAAACACTATAACTAAAACCGACCAGCAGTCAAAACAGAAGAAGGCTTAATACATATGGTACATAGGACAACAAGATAACTGACCCTTCGCCAGGAGTTTGATTGACAAGCGATCTAACCAATGAGAACGCTGCATCCGCCATTTTGTCCGACAAAGCAGCCAGTAGTTAGAAGATTAACCTCGGTGGAGTTAAACTTGAAAAATTGTGTATATTGACGTCTTTCCGCGTTTGAAACAACATTCATTCTCATGTTCATTCATGTTTATTTGATGTTATAAATGGACTAGTAGGAAGAGATGATCGGTTTACGAGCCTCTTGAGCTGAGGCGCTACAGCAATCTGTCACGACTATGGTCACGACACATTAAAGAGCCACAAAACAGTTTTTATTGTTTGAATTTCTTTAATAACTACACAGTTTGAAAGCTGGGACTTTGTTTAATATTATAAGTAGCCTGCTTTGTCTTGTCTGTCGACATGTTGTCAGTGTCCTCTTTGCTCCGCAATGTATTTTTCACTGCGTATGGCGTGACAGCGCCACGGCTTGTCGAACAAAGCAACAGTAACTAAGGGGGGCGGGTCTTTGCGAAGGGTCAATTACCAAAAGACAGGTAAAACACATGAGGGCTAATCAAACACCATAGCAACTTACACAAACAGGAAGACATTAGGATGACAGACATAATAGGCTGTAACACTAGTGTGGAATGTACTAAATTTAGAATGTAGAATGTACTAAATTTGCTCATGATCAGTGCTTTTTTCTGCATTTATTTGATTATTTGATTGCTTTTTATTACTGAGATTATTCATTCTTCTCTTATTTCTAGCACTGTTCCTTATTTATTTAAAACTGCAATACTAACTCCAGTACTGCAGGTGCAGATCCAAATAGTTTTGATAATTTCCGTCCAATCTCTAATTTGACATTTCTATCAAAAATTCTGGAAAAGATTGTTGCGGCTCAGGTAAATGATCATCTTTCAGTGAACAACCTTTACGAACAATTTCAATCAGGTTTTCGTTCCTATCATAGTACTGAGACTGCCCTTGTCAAGATTTCTAATGACTTATTAGTAGCGGCTCTCTCAGGACTCCTATCTATATTAATTCTTCTTGATTTAAGTCAAGTCAAGTCACCTTTATTTATATAGCGCTTTTTACAATGTAGATTGTGTCAAAGCAGCTTTACATTGCTAACTGGTACATAATTTTGGCTGCACAGCAGCTCTTAAAGAATAGTGTCAATGCAGGCAGATCAAAGCACTATTGATTATCAAATGTCAAGTCAAATGTCAATTGTCCCCAACTAAGCAAGCCAAAGGCGACAGCAGCAAGGAACCCAAACTCCAACAGATGACATCAGGTGGCAAACAAGTGGCAAATAGGTGTTAAAATGGAGAAAAAAACCTTGGGAGAAAGCAGGCTTAGTCGGGGGGCCAGTTCTCCTCTGGCAAACAGTGCTTTGTTACGATTCAGGTTGCTATCATAAGTCCAATAGGATCGCAACATTCAAAGTATTTATTTCAGTTCCATCCAGTTGAGGATTGTATTCATCACGCCGGTATGGACGGTTGTTGAGGAACTGTGCCACTGGTTGTCGTGTAGATGAGGCCTTCACGATGAAAGATCTAGTTGACTCAATCTCTGCTGATACTCCAGGGCTGCGTTATGGTTGTGTCAAGGCGCAGGTCCTTGGTCTCACCTGGATACGGCCCGGATCCGGTTGACTACAGTAAACCTCGGGATAAACAGAAAGACTAATATTAGCGTAGATGCCATTCTTCTTCTGATGTAACGAGTACATCTGGTGTTATAGGAAGTGGTCCTGGTTCTGGCTGACCTAATTTATGCAGCCTAATAATCCTTTAATGGATTTGAAAATATAAATTGATGATGTGGTATGTGTATGCCAGGTTAAAGAGATGCGTTTTTAGTCTAGATTTAAACTGACAGAGTGTGTCTGCTTCCTGAACAATGCTAGGAAGATTGTTCCAGAGTTTAGGTGCCAAATAGGAGAAGGATCTACCGCCTGCGGTTGATTTTGATATTCTAGGTATTATCAGCTGGACTGAATTCTGAGATCGCAATAGACATGAAGGACTATAATGCTTTAAGAGCTCGCTGGATGGAAGATGGAAGAATGCGGTTTTACAGATGCTAGTAACATGGCCTTCAAATGAAAGATTGGTATCAAAGAGCACACCCAGGTTCCTAACTGACAACGAAGACTTCAACGAAGAAACAGAGCAGCCATCAAGTGTTAGACAGTATTCTAGGTTATTACGTGAGGAAGATTTTTGTCCAAAAATTAGAATCTCTGTTTTTTTCTGAATTTAGTAGTAGGAAATTACTGGTCATCCAGTTTTTTATATCACCTATGCATACCGTTAATTTTGTGAATTGGTAAGTTTCGTTAGGGCGCGAAGAAATATATAGCTGAGTATCATCAGCGTAACAGTGAAAACTAATAGATAGATAACTAGATAGGTAGATAATATAAGAAAATTATATAATATAAGATAATATAAGAAAATGCCATGTTTCCTAATGATATCTCCCAAGGGTAGCATGTACAGAGTGAAAAGCAACGGTCCTAGTACTGAGCCTTGCGATACTCCATATTGAACATGTGATCGATATGACATCTCATCGTTTACTACTACAAACTGATAATGGTCAGATAAGTATGATTTGAACCATGACAATGCAATTCCACTAATGCCAACATAATTTTCGAGTCTATTTAAAAGAACATTGTGATCGATAGTGTCAAATGCAGCATTAAGATCCAGTAACACTAATAGAGAGATACAACCACGATCTGATGATAAGAGCAAATCATTAGTAACTCTAATGAGAGCAGACTCATTACTATGGTACGGTCTAAATCCTGACTGGAAATGCTCACAGATACTATTTCTTTCTAAAAAGGAACATAATTGTGATGATACTGCCTTTTCTAGAATTTTTGTAACCTACGTATCCTAGTGATAAAGATGAATTAACGATATTAAGAAGAGGATCTATGACCGCTGGAAGCATCTCTTTCGATAGCTTAGTCGGTATAGGGTCTAACATACATGTTGTTCATTTTGATGATTTAACAAATGTTTAGACAATTCTTCCTTTCCTAAAGCAGTAAATGAATTTAATTTTTCTTCAGGGACACTACAATGCACTGTCTGACACAATACTGTAGTAGACGGTTGCATGGTTATAATTTTTTCTCTAATATTATCAATCTTGCAAGTAAAGAAGTTCATAAAGTCATTACTGCTGTGCTCTTTGGAAACATCAGAAGTTGAAGCTTTATTTCTTGTTAATTTAGCCACTATATCAAATAAATACCTAGGGTTGTGTTTATTTTCTTCTAAAAGTTTTGAAAAATAGGCAGTTTTTATGGCCTTTCTGTACTCAATCATTCTCTCTCTCCACGAAATGCGAAATACTTCTAGTTTTGTTTTCTTCCAGCTGCGCTCCATTTTTCTAGCTGCTGTTTTTAGGGCCCGAGTGTGCTCATTGTACCATGGCGTTGGATTAATTTCCTTAATCTTTTTTAAACGCAAAGGAGCAACTGAGTCTAATGTGCTGGAAAAGACAGAGGCAATAGTTTCTGTTGCAACATTGAGGTCTTCTAAGCTGTCTGGTATGCTAAGGCGATGAAACTGATCAGGAAGATTATTTATAAAGCGATCTTTAGTGGTAGAAGTGATGGTTCTACCATATTTATGGCAGGGAGGCAGTTTAGCCACTTTGACTAAATGTAGTATACACAAGACTAGATAATGATCTGAGATGTCGTCACTCTGCTGCAGAATTTCAACGGCATCAAAATCGATTCCATGTGACAATATTAGATCTAGAGTATGATTACGACAATGAGTGGGTCCTGACACGTCAAATTGCAAGCTCCTGAATCAAAATCGAATCCAATTGTGAAATTTGTGTCAATGCCCAGCCCTAGTGTCAATATACAGTATACAGTGGGTACGGAAAGTATTCAGACCCCCTTAAATTTTTTACTCTTTGTTATATTGCAGCCATTTGCTAAAATCATTTAGGTTCATTTTTTTCCTCATTAATGTACACACAGCACCCCATATTGACATAAAAACACAGAATTGTTGACATTTTTGCAGATTTATTAAAAAAGAAAAACTGAAATATCACATTGTCCCAAGTATTCAGACCCTTTGCTGTGACACTCATATATTTAACTCAGGTGCTGTCCATTTCTTCTGATCATTCTTGAGATGGTTCTACACCTTCATTTGAGTCCAGCTGTGTTTGATTATACTGATTGGACTTGATTAGGAAACCCACACACCTGTCTATATAAGACCTTACAGCTCACGTGCATGTCAGAGCAAATGAGAATCATGAGGTCAAAGGAACTGCCTGAAGAGCTCAGAGACAGAATTGTGGCAAGGCACAGATCTGGCCAAGGTTATAAAAAAAATTCTGCTGCACTTAAGGTTCCTAAGAGCACAGTGGCCTCCATAATCCTTAAATGGAAGACGTTTGGGACGACCAGAACCCTTCCTAGAGCTGGCCGTCCGGCCAAACTGAGCTATTGGGGGAGAAGAGCCTTGGTGAGAGAGGTAAAGAAGAACCCAAAGATCACTGTGGCTGAGCTCCAGAGATGCAGTCGGGAGATGGGAGAAAGTTGTAGAAAGTCAACCATCACTGCAGCCCTCCACCAGTCGGGGCTTTATGGCAGAGTGGCCCGATGGAAGCCTCTCCTCAGTGCAAGACACATGAAAGCCCGCATGGAGTTTGCTAAAAAACACCTGAAGGACTCCAAGATGGTGAGAAATAACATTCTCTGGTCTGATGAGACCAAGTTAGAACTTTTTGGCCTTAATTCTAAGTGGTATGTGTGGAGAAAACCAGGCACTGCTCATCACCTGTCCAATACAGTCCCAACAGTGAAGCATGGTGGTGGCAGCATCATGCTGTGGGGGTGTTTTTCAGCTGCAGGGACAGGACGACTGGTTGCAATCGAGGGAAAGATGAATGCGGCCAAGTACAGGGATATCCTGGGCGAAAACCTTCTCCACAGTGCTCAGGACCTCAGACTGGGCCGAAGGTTTACCTTCCAACAAGACAATGACCCTAAGCACACAGCTAAAATAACGAAGGATTGGCTTCACAACAACTCCTTGACTGTTCTTGAATGGCCCAGCCAGAGCCCTGACTTAAACCCAATTGAGCATCTCTGGAGAGACCTAAAAATGGCTGTCCACCAATGTTTACCATCCAACCTGACAGAACTCGAGAGGATCTGCAAGGAGGAATGGCTGAGGATCCCCAAATCCAGGTTGCATCTTTCCCAAAAAGACTCAATTTAGTTTGTACGTGTCACCTTTTTAACCTCTTTTGAGTTTGCAGGTAGGCTTATGTAGTTAGTTTGAAGGCAAATAATTTTCAAATAATGGCCTAAAAAAAGGCCTAATTGAACAAATTGAGTACAGACTATCTCCGGTTGTACTCAATTTGTTCAGTTAGGCCAGTTTAAATCTAAATCATCACATATTACTACAGGTGTCCCACAGGGATCAGTTCTGGGTCCTTTATTATTTATTATTTATTTATTGCCAGTTGGAACTATTTTTAGGAAATATGGTATCTATTTTCACTGTTATGCAGACCACACCCAGCTTTATTTATTTTCAAAACCCACTTCTGCCCTCTCAACAAGGAGCACTGCTATTTTAGTTCATGCTCTTGTTACCTCATATATTGACTACTGCAATGCAATGCAATTCTATGGTCTTCCCCTTAAACTCTTACACAAGTTAAAGTTAGTGCAGAACTACACTAATAAATGCTTTATTAAAGGTGCCCTAGAATCAAAAATTGAATTTACCTTGGCATAGTTGAATAACAAGAGTTCAGTACATGGAAATGACATACAGTGAGTCTCAAACACAATTGTTTCCTCCTCCTTGTGTAGATCTCATTTGTTTAAAAGACCTCCGAAGAACAGGCGAATCTCAACATAACACCGACTGTTACGTAACTGTCGGGATCATTAATATGTACGCCCCCAATATTTGCATTTGCCAGCCCATGTTCAAGGCATTACACAAGGGCAGCCAGTATTAATGTCTGGATCTGTGCACAGCTGAATCATCAGACTAGGTAAGCAAACAAGAACAAAAAATGAAGCGAAAAATGGCAGATGGAGCGATAATAACTGACATGATCCATGATTACATGGTATTTTTAGTGATATTTGTAAACTGTCTTTCTAAATGTTTCGTTAGCATGTTGCTAATGTACTGTTAAATGTGGTTAAAGTTACCATCGTTTCTTACTGTATTCACGGAGACAAGAGAGCCGTCGCCATTTTCATTTTTAAACACTTGCAGTCTGTATAATGCATAAACACATCTTCATTCTTTATAAATCTCTCCAACAGTGTATAATGTTAGCTTTAGCCACGAAGCACAGCCTCAGACTCATTCAGAATCAAATGTAAACATCCAAATAAATACTATACTCACATGATCCGACGCATACATGCAGTATGCATGACGAACATCTTGTAAAGATCCATTTGAGGGTTATATTAGCTGTGTGAACTTTGTAAATGCACATGTTTTATTGTCGAGAGCTTGTGGAGGCAGGGAGCGCGCGATTTAAAGGGGCCACGCGCTGAATCGGTGCATAGTTAATGATGCCCCAAAAATTAATTTAAAAAAAAATCTATGGGGTATTTTGAGCTGAAACTTCACAGACACATTCAGGGGACACCTTAGACTTATATTACATCTTGTAAAAACTGGTCCTAGGGCACCTTTAACATGTATTCCTACTGTGTTTCATGATTAATTCAGGTAATTATGAAACATTTAGTAGCTGTCAGTTTGTGAGCTCATCTAAAGTGAGGACTATTTATGCCTCGTAAAGCTTTTACAAAGGAGATTTAAAGACTCAGTTATCTTCTAAACAGAAAAAGGAAACAAACACAACAAAGAGTGATACAGAACATAGAAATATTTATTTCAAGATGCAAAAAAATGAAACTATACACTTGATATAAAATTAAAAATAAACCTTGTTCTTTTTTGTTCATTTTATTGCTTATTTAATTGACGTATATTTATTTTGTCACTTATTTTTTATTAATTCACCTGCTTTCTCATTTTGATCTTTTTTTGTTCATTTTGTTGCTTGTTTAGTTCCTTTTTTATCTTTATATTGCAGAGGTTTATTTTTTATGTTATATCAAGTGTACGGTTGTACAGTTTCATTTTTTGCATCTTGAAATAAATATTTCTATGGTCTAAATAACTGGATTGTAAATAATGTAATAATTTAAAAATTATAAATTGATCATTAATAAAGTATGAAAATACAATTATTAAACACATTATATATATGCTTGTAAATCAAGAATAAAGCATTTACAACTGTATTTATAAACTGTTTACTAATGTCTATTAATGCTTTATAAATGATGAATTGACTATTTACTAATGCTGAACTAATGATTCTTAGCGTGCAGTTATTATAAGTGTTACCTATGCTTCTAAAGGAATTACTAATTATTTGGAACAGAGTTCGAAAGTGAAGCTCATGGTGTCACATTTTACCTTTGTTTTGGTTTTGTATTCTTATTGCACTCTCAGTTACCTGTTTCCTGTGTCTCTTTGTTCCCGTTAATCATTAGTTGCCACGGACACTCATTTACGATCAAACCTGTTAGTCTTTGAGTTAATCATCATTGGGTGGGTTGTACCAATAAGGATTAATCTTAAATCTAGATTAAATCAAGGTTTATCTAATAATTCTGTTGCACCAAACTTAAAACCTTGATTAAAAATAAGCAGGTTTACATTTAAACAGTCATTTTGATCCTGGATTTAATTAGGGGCCAAGCACCGAAGGTGCGTAGGCACCTATTGTATCCGTTGGCGTTCTTATTATTCTGCTTCTTCCGCTCTGGAAGTCTATGGCAGCCCATAGAACCGTATGGTAAAAAGTTGTGAAATTTTGCACAAAGGTAGAGGACAGTCTGACCTTTTCCAAATTGTCCATAGTCAGCTGAACTTCCTGTCCGCCATATTGTTTTTCTTTAAAAACCTTCTTTTTCAAACTCCTCCTAGACTGTTGCTCCGATTTTCACCAAAATTGAAACATAATATCTTCAGACCATGCCGACAAAAAATTATGGATTTCAAGTTGATACGTCAAACTGTTTTTGTACACCGGAGCAACGAATTTGAGGCATGATGCAAAAACAACTCTTGAAGCTGTATCTCTGTAATGCTTTGACATATTGACACCAAACTTTGTAAATGTCATTGTCACGTCACTCTGACCATACCACAACAATTTGGACACAGCGCCACCTATTGGTCAAAAGTGATGAACCAGTAAATCCTTTTTTTTGACAGTATATATCATTTTTCAGTTCTTTTGCCTAAAATGATCTTAATCGGTCTTTAATTGCTCACTGTTGCAGTTAGTCTGATGCTCCCAGCCATGTTGGCTGGCTTCTTGTGCCGTTTTTGTGCTTGGCCCCGTAATTGCTGCTTGCAGCTATATTTTATATTTAAGATTGATTAACGTTAATCCTGTTGCACCATAATTTTAAATTCAGATTTAAATCTCAATTAGGTATTAACTTTAAATGAATAAAATAAAGTACTGACTGTGGCTGATTGAACAAAGATAGAAACAGTGGGTGTGTCGTCAGGTCTCAGAGAGTGGTTTATTACAAATAAAAATTAAAATTAAAGCGCATTGAGCTGGCAGAGTGTGAGGATCTTGGCGGCCCATAATCTTACGCCTGCTATCGAGTCCTGGATGTGAATCCGTCACTCATCTTGGTGCACCTCAGTGTCGGAAGAGAGTAATATATTTAGCATTTAGCGGCAGCGGTGATGATGAGGCAAGCGCCAGTAATTGCTGCCACACCTCTCATTTCCTCATGCCCACTCCACACGTGGCTGCTGGGCAGCGAACAAGTTATGCTGCCATATTACTTATTCTGTTCTGACCAATTGCGTAGCTTGAGCAAAGGTTTAACAGATAGCGTACACTTTCAGAAAAGAACTCCAGAAAGCAGTCTTCATAACTTTAGTGACTTTACTGGTGATTGTTCTTCTCAATTCTTTTATGTAAAACTACAAACAAGAAGAAAAAATATGTATGAACATTATGTACACATTCAGCTTAACATTGCAGTTTGATTCTGTACATAGTTCCTTTTTAACATTATTTTAAATAATGTACGTCAAGAAATTACATTCGAAATTATATTCTAATGAGATTATGCACATACACTTATGAAGAGAAATTAGCAGGCTAGTATGCTAAAACAAGGCACGTTACCAATAACGCGAATCATGTCTGATTATAACAAAAATATAACAATAATCGTAATCTACAATTTACTTTACTCTACATACCACTTAAAAACACTATTTAGTATAAATTTTAGCACTTACAGACATATATTTCCAAGGTATAAACGATAGAATCAATAGCTGATAGGAACTGCGTGCACGTTCTTCTCGACCGCGTTCACTGAGAGAAACCGAAAGCAAACAGCAAAATATAGTGCAGTACCTTAAAACTCCAGTAGGAGGTGGAAAAGAAACATACAGCACACATAACTAACAGCACATTACTAATACATTAATTGTTACTATAAATATATTTCCAGGCTGATGAAATCCATATGTGCTGCTGCAATGTTTTCATTGCCTGCTTGATCAGCCCTCTATGATGGTCTCTACATATCAGTTTATAAAGACATCTGACATTTTACAAGTTTATTTCCTTTATCGCAAAGAGCTACTTATGTCAGAGAGAGATTTTCTTGTGGTCAATTAAAAAGGATACGGAATATTAACATTTTTGCTGTGTAATAAAAATGGCAAATCCATCATGGCAGAGAAAATTAATCATAAATGGAGGTTTTAATCGCAGGTTAGAATTCTAATCCCTGATTTGTTAATCTGAGTTTAAAATTAAGTGGTGCAACACAACTTGATTTAAAATAAGTTGATGCAGTTCAGTTCAGTCAGTCTGCTGTTTTATTTTAACCGTTACTCCTGATCGGAGGCTTCCATAAATATTTAGTTTATACGTAGAGTTACACTTCAACTAAGTTTAATGGTGCAAAGCAAAAATAGTAGTTTGTTAGTAGTGCGTAAGTTGTAATTTAGTGCCCATTTACTTCAAAACTAGGCTACGTTGTATCTTACACACAGCTGGTGCAACCAGCCCCAGGTGTGTAAACTGGTTATAACATCCGTGAAAGTGGGAATTTCAGTGGAGCTATAAGAAGACGATTTTCCAACACTGATTCCAGGCAGTCTCAATTCTGTTTCACCCCCTTTCTCAAAGTCTTTGTCACCTCTGGTCCTACTCAGCTCAAAGTCTGCATCTCCGCTGATGATGCACCCACCCAACTTCCCTCTCCCGCCTCCTCTGCCGAAGCCAGTCAGTCCTTCGGTCCTGCCTCCATTGTCTCTCTCCATTCCCTCATCTCCTCCTCTGTTGACTCTGCTCTGCAAGTCGGATCTGCCTAGGATCTTCTGACCACTAGCTCTGCCGTAGCGAGTGGATTCCCTGGCAGTTCCCCGGGCCGCTGAGCCCTTAACTCCGCCTCGGCTCGTCGACCAGTCAGCTCCACCTTAGCTCCTCACTCCCTCAGTTCCACCAGGGACCATCATCCTCACGGCTCCACTGGGCTACCTCGTCCCTCCGGCTTCACCTGGGTCAGACATCACCTTGTCTGCGCTTCATCCCTCCACACCTTCAGCTCCTTAGGCTCTGCCTTTCCTCAGGTTTTGCCTTGGTCCTTGGTCGCACCAGCTCCTCCTCAGTCCACCCTTACCCTGGCTCCACTTCGGCTGCTCTTCACCGTGGTTCCACCCTGGCCTCCTAAACCTACGGTGTCGTCTGGTCTCTCCGTTTCCTCAGCTGCGCGGGGGTCTCTGGACTCCACCGTTGGCTGTCGGACCATGCTAACTTGACCCTGGCTCCTCCCACCATCAGTTCCACCATGGCGATCTTCAGTCTACTCTGCTGAGGTTGTTTTCTGCTCCTCCATGGGGGTCGTCGGACCTGCTGTGGTGGTCTTCTGCTCCTCCATTGAAGTCCTCTGCTCCTCCACTCTCCTGAACTTTATTCAAACATTTTTCATTAACCGTGCCAGGAGTCGCCTTCTGGAAGGGGGGAGTTCTATCGGACTAATGGTATGCAATGCAATTGTTAATGAGTGGCTCACACAAGCATGAAAGAACAGGGTTACTCGAAAGCCACAGTAGATGTCACATCATGTCACTGTTTTCACGGGACTGTATAGGATGTGTATGAAAGCACAGAATACAAGAAAGCTCTGGCAGTGTGAATAAACAGTCATGCAATGCCATTACAGTTGCTGGAGATTTCCATAATAGTGTGAAATATGTTTTGTGTGAAAGAAACTTTGAATTCTATGTTATGTTTTAGGGACCATCCTCAAATCTCAGTTTAATGAATATCTACACTATATTGCCAAAAGTATTGGGATACCCCTCCAAATCATTGAATTCATGTTTTCCAATCACTTCCATGGCCACAGGTGTATAAAATCAAGCACCTAGGCATGCAGACTGCTTCTACAAACATTTGTGAACGAATGGGTCGCTTGCCTGAGTGCATTGTGCCAAGTGTAAAGTTTGGTGGAGGGGGGATTGTGGTTATGGTGTGGGGTTGTTTTTCAGGGGTTGGGTTTGGTCCCTTAGTTCCAGTGAAAGGAACACTTAATGCTTCAGCATACCAAGACATTTTGGACAATTTCATGCTCCCAACTTTGTAGGAATAGTTTGGGGATGGCCCCTTCTTCCTATTCCAACATGACTGTGCACCAGTGCACAAAGCAAGGTCCATAAAGACATGGATGAGCGAGTTTGGTGTGGAAGAACTTGACTGGCTTGCACAGAGTCCTGACTTCAACCTGATAAAACAACAGCGCCTGACCTCACAAATGCGCTTCTAGAAGAATGGTCAAAAATTCCCATAAACACACTCGTAAACCTTGTGGACAGCCTTCCCAGAAGAGTTGAGGCTGTTATAGCTGCAAAGGGTGGGCCAACTCCATACTAAACCCTACGGATTAAGAATGGGATGTCATTAAAGTTCATGTGCACAAAAAGGCAGGCGTCCCAAAACTTTTGGCAATATAGTGTATCTTGTTGTTTCAGTTAGATTTGTTCCCCTTCGAAAGGGAACTCCACTCTGCGCTGACTGCGCTATGGGGAACGTCCTCCGTGACCCGTGCTCGAAATGCCAAAAATCACCACACTCCAATCCTATTGGCCGGCGACAGCCTATCACGTCAAACGGCGCGAACCGTGACGAATAAAGGGAGCGCCTGGGGAAACAGCCGACATCCTCTTGTCTTTTCGCGACTGCTTTTGCTCGTGCCATTTTCACTCTGCCAAAGAAAATATGTCTGCTAAATCATTCAGGAAGTGTGCTGATCCTTGTCCCAGGTTTCTGACACCGGAGGACACACACAACTTGTGCGTTTTCTGTCTGGGCGAGGAGCACGCGCGGTCGGTACTCGAGGGTGCTGCCTGTGCGAACCTGCGAACTGTGAGCGTTTTCTTATGAAAACGCTCCGTTCTCGTTTGGCCCTCTTCTCGAGGGGAGAGGTGCCACCACCGCTGCCTGGTGGTTCTGGCCCCGCTCGTGCTGAGGCTCAGCGGCGATTGTAATCATGGGACTCGCAGGTGGAGCTCGCTGAAGAATTTGAGAGGGGTGTCAATCTTTCTCAAGCTGAAGCGACTGACGAGGACGCGCTTCTGGCGGATGACGTCGATGTTTTATCTTTAACATCCTCGGACTCAGGAGCGAGTGCTCTCTTGGTCCAAAGCCCCGGAGAGCAGAAGATGGCCGAGGCGGGAGAAGCGGGCGAGCCCGCGGCTCCCGCTCGGCCTCCCTGCGCGGCGTTTTTCGGAGTTGCTGGAGGTTATGGAACGCGTTTCGAGCAGACTGCGGCTGCCCTGGGAGCGCGTGAGGAGGGAACCCGCTTGCAGCAGGTTAGACGATCTTTTTCTCTCTTCCCTTGGCCCGGCAACTCCGGCGAGGGCCCTGCCATCCAAAGCGTTGAAGGTGACGTCACGTTTGAATGGCAGGGCTTACGCCGCTGCAGGTCAGGCTGGTGCGGCTTTGCACACGATGACGGTGCTTCTGGCGTACCAGGCTGATCTGCTTACGGATCTTGATCAGGGAGGCGAAAACGCGCTCCGCGGCGTTTAGATCTTGCATCCCGTTCAGATCCAGCTCTGGGCCCAGACAGCCGGGAGATCCCGGGCCGTCTCGAGCCGAGGCTCAGAGGCAGGCCCAGAGGGAAAGTGTCGCCGCTCGTGCGCCTCCTCCTCCTCGGAATAAGTCACAGAGACGGCGAGATGCTAGAAGGAAGAAGCAAGATTTGAGGGAGGTGATCGAGGAGCGGCGCCAGCAGCGCCGGTAATCGATCTCCGCTCTCGCGAGGGCTTTTTCTCGCCCACGCTCTTCCTTCGCCTCCCGGTAGCGTTTGTGACATCTATATGCTGCGGGCTTTACAGTCGGGCTGATGTTGTGGGCCTATGATGGATATATTCCTGACGGCCCGCCGTCTGGCTTGATAGTGAAAGTACTTTTGGGCTTATGGGACTTTAGATTTTCCCCTCCGTGTGACGAATCGGGGAGGAATCTGCGTTCTACGAGCCGCAGGAGGTAAGCCAGGTCCATTTTTCATTCTCAATATAGACCTTGCTTTTCCTGTATAGCTTCCCGTGCATATAGTTGTCATCTGTTCATGTTTCTAAGGGGTTATTTGGGCAAATAACTGTATGTTAGGCTGACTGTTACAGGCAGGCCCTTTATGGCCGCTTTGTTGTTTAGCGTTGGTGTAGTTTCTCGGCTGATACTGTGTATAGCTAGAACTCGCGTTCACTATTGTCAGTTATGTGTTGGCCGGTTTTTCGGCCACCTAATGCTGTCGCTCGCGCTGCTTCCTCCGTGTGTTTGGGAGTTTGTAACCCGAGTGTAGCGTGGTCTACTTACAGTCCTTAGCTAGCGGCTAGGCTAGAACTAGCTTAGGTGTATGTTTGTTTACATCCCTCTGTTATGACTATTCCCCCTGCGGTTGTATAGTTCCTAGTTCTGGCCTCCTTCTGAGGAAGTTGCTGGCCGTTTTTTGCCTATATTTCCCCTTCATATGTTTATGCAGGCGTGTTATGTAAGAGCGTGCTTGTGCTGCCACAGGTTACACCTGTTGTCTATGATAGCAGGCTTTATCCGGCCTCTATATATGAATACAGTGTTATTGTTGTTGTACTCCCCGGTTAGGGTTTGTGTTTCACTGAGTGCATCACCTGTTGGATCGCACACTCAGGGTGAGTGTAGGGAATTTTGTTTACCAGACTTCTCCCGGTCGTTTGCACCACAGCATCTGGGGTTCATTGCTGTTTGATTGTTGGCTATTTGCCTTTTAGCCTCTCTGTATACAGCTTGTTTGGATACAGCGCTGTTGGTCTACGATGCTGGTTACGCTCATGCTGTTTAGCATATTAACATTGCCTGCTGGAATGTGTATGCCTAGGCTCAGGTTGTGTAGCTAGTTAGGTTATACTGGCCCTTCCTTGTAGCTAGGGCCCTGTCATGACCACGGGCTGGTACCACATGGTTCTTTAAGTGGCAGGCCTTTCCAGGCCTCTCTTATAGCTTCCTGTTGGCCCAGCTACGCTGGTCGTGTACGGGCATCATTCCATGATGAGTCATACGTTACTCTGTCGTTGCCAGATGTTTATGGAAGTCGTTGGCCCCCGTTGGGGCCTCCTTTCATGTCTTACCTAGCATGTTGGCACAGCTTGTATGGGTTTCTGTATGTCTCATACCCCTTGGGTGTTGTATAAACGCACTAGCTATCGCCGCGCGCTTTTAAGGTTACAGGCCACTTTCAGGCCTTCCTTTGCTAGCATGTCGGAGTTTAGCTTGGTAAAAAATGGTACCACATGGTTCTTTAAGTAGCAGGCCTTTCCAGGCCTCTCTTATAGCTTCCTGTTGGCCCATCTACGCTGGTCATGTACGGGCATCATTCCATGATGAATCATACGTTACTCTGTTGTTGCCAGATGTTTATGGAAGTCGTTGGCCCCCGTTGGGGCCTCCTTTCATGTCTTACCTAGCATGTTGGCACAGCTTGTATGGGTTTCTGTATGTCTCATACCCCTTGGGTGTTGTATAAACGCACTAGCTATCGCTGTGCGCTTTTAAGGTTACAGGCCACTTTCAGGCCTTCCTTTGCTAGCATGTCGGAGTTTAGCTTGGTACTCCTCTCGCTGAGAGTAAAAGATGTTTTTACTGAGTAATTTGTGCGTTTATTCCCTTTAGCTCTAGTCGAGCTAAAATATTTTCTGTCTATCTAACAGGTTCTATTTTTGCTCCTAGAACTTTAGTGGCCGCTGGCTGATGTCGCGTGTGACGGGTAGGCCGTAAAGGCCTCCTGTGGAGCATGCTGACCTTTGACAAACAAAAGGGATGGTTTTGCCGGCTGGCCGGGTCTCGGGTTGACTATAACCTCCTGTGTAGTCGGTCTGTTCAGCTTGAACCCTGATAACACTGCCACGAGCTGATGCCACGTGCCTGCTGGGATTATAGGCCCATGGGGCCTTTCCTTAGCGCATGATGGCGTATGTTGTACTCCTCTTGCTTAAAGAGTAGAAGGTACTTCACCGAGTGCACTGCTCGTTGGTTTGTGTTGGACGGGCTGTCTCGTGGGCACTTGCAGCTGTTATGTCTTGGTGTTTGCTCCACCTTGATATGCAATAGGGTGTGGCCCTACAGGCCATCCTGGGCTACCGCCGTCTGCATTCAGTTCTAGTTCTCTGGTGAACTCTGGTTATGTTGTAGGCCCTTTTCCCGGCCTCCATGACTATGTGCCCGCTTTACGGTCTGTCTGTTAGGTTGAGCTTTGTACTTCCCTTCGGGGTTAACTGCGTAATTGTGCTTAGCTCCCTAAGCTGGTATGGTTGTAGACTTCTATGAAGTCTCCCGTTAGACCGGCCCCCAGGCTGGTTTGTGCTCCCCTGGGTCAGGGGTCTTTAGCGCACAGCCTCCTCAGCACCTTGTTAACGGCTGAGTAGATCCTTGGATGAGTGGTTGTACTCCCCTCATACGAGGGTCCAGAGCGTTTAGCTGAGTTCCGCTCTCCAGGATGCCCATCTCTGCGTGTGGGTTTGAGTTGCTTACTGCCCTTTCACAGTCGCTCTTTCCTGCTCTCCTCTCTGGAGTTTGCGCTTGGAGATTCTGTATATCAGACAAGGTTGGCTAGGCCAGACTTAGCTTCACTGGATCTGGCTAGGCCTCCTTGGTGGCAGCGGGATCGATTTTTTCCCCCCGAGTGACTGGCCGAGGTTCCTTTGGTTCCTTGGCCACATTCCCTTAAAGGGACCACCCCCTCTCGGGCTGTTGGTTCCAGATGCTTGAGCAGCCTTGGTAGGCTTTTTTCGGAAGGCCTCTTTTAGGCTCAGCTTGGGCTGTTGGCCGTAGGGAATGCTGTCACTGACAGCCTTGGAGTTCTGCCCCCGGTTTTTCCCTGGAACTGCCGGATGTGTGTCCAGACATTTGGACTGGCATTCTCCTCTAGCATGGCGGCGTGGGTATATCGTTCCCCATAGCGCAGTCAGCGCAGAGTGGAGTTCCCTTTCGAAAGGGAACGTCTCAGGTTACGTATGTAACCATGGTTCCCTGAGAACAGGGAACGAGACTCTGCGCTTTCATGCCATGCTGCGGGATGCCTGCTACAGTCGCTCAAAGACAAGAAGATGTCGGCTGTTTCCCCAGGCGCTCCCTTTATTCGTCACGGTTCGCGCCGTTTGACGTGATAGGCTGTCGCCGGCCAATAGGATTGGAGTGTGGTGATTTTTGGCATTTCGAGCACGGGTCACGGAGGACGTTCCCCATAGCGCAGTCAGCGCAGAGTCTCGTTCCCTGTTCTCAGGGAACCATACGTAACCTGAGACGTTTTAGATGAATGGTTTTCATTCAAATTTAATTATTCAAATAATTCTACAATTGATGCTTCTTGTTTAGTCCTGTGATTGGCAGTCTAGAAGTCTAGAAGTGATACTGGTTTCATCCAGGGCTTCGTTTCCCAAAAGCGTCGTAAGCCTAAGTTGATCATAGAACCATTGCCACCAATAGAGCTACAATCAACTTAGGCTTGCAATGCTTTTGGGAAACGATACCCAGAGCACTACCGTTGTGATTACTATATTATTAAATTGATATGAATTCTTGTTAGCAGTGTAGTGTGGCCACATAATGGGGTTTATATATATGTATGGTTGTTCTGTAAAAGTTAGAACACTTTATTAAAGGGTCATGAAACCCCCCTGTTTTAGCCTGGTCGTTCACACCTCTGAGCTGCAAAAACTCAGTAAAAATGGGCGTGTAAAGCTCTGGAAAAGTGGGAGTGTAGAGGGGGAGAAGAGGGGAGAGAACAACCAATGAAGCACAGACATAGAACACACTCATTATACACGATAATGAATACTAATATATGAGCACGGAGAATATGACAACAAACTCACAAGCACAAGGGAGAAATACAAAAGAATATTTAATAGGGCTAATAATAGGCTACTTTGATTACGTTTACGAGCACTGCAGTCTCAAATTCAGTCTTTTCTCTATTAGAATAATCGTGTTGTCGCGTTCAGATAGGCTACACCACTGTATCAGTGTCCAGTTTGCACATATAATTCATTTGAAGAAGACTTGATGAAATATGTGTGCACCGTGCTGGTTAATGTTTGGTGCAGGAGAATGTGTGAAATAAAAACTTTAAACACGGATACTTTATTCTGTATGAGCTATGTGCCACATGGCTAGTGTTATTAAACTCATCGCGGAGCTCCGCGCTGAAACCGATCATATGTATATCATAACAGTCGTATTTTTCATGTGTTCGTAATCAAACTCCAGCTTTGACCGCATAGGCCAATTTCACACTTCCAGGTTTTTGGCTTCCGGAACGATCCACGCAGTGTAAAAGTTTTTCCGGTTACAGTGATAGATAGCTTCGATCAGAACCAGCTCGGAAATCAAAGTCGTTTTACGAATTAAATGTCATGAAAATGTTTGAACGTTTTTGGTGAATTATTGGTGAGACTACAGAGCTCTCATTAAGAGCTAAATTTAATAAATAATTTGAAGTGATGGCGGTTAAACTGGTTATATTCTTCGTGCCTGTTTGGTGCGGCTGTGCATTATCGCGCTCCATGTGCTGTAAAGACAGTGTCTGCGTCTCAAAGTGCATACTATCCATCCTAAATAGTAGTCTATGTGTAATATTCAGTGCTATTTAGGGTGGATAGTATGCACATTGGGATGTATAGAGCGACGTGCTGGGGAAATGATCAGATGGAAGCTCCCTTATCACGCAAGATCCTCTGATTCATGAAACAGGACCGCTCGCACCCTGATATTTCTGGATATAAACACTTAAGTCTCTCACTCATTTTCCTGTCGTCATCATCTTAAAGTGTGTATTATGCGCAGTATTATTGTGCTGTTGCAACATTAATGCAAAGACTGATAGCTGTACAGTGTGGTGTTGGAAATTAGTTATGTCTTAGTTTAATCATTTTAATAGATCAGGATTAGTTATAACATATGCTTGAATGTGGGATGATGCCATATGAGATTATGCTATATATTTTTTTATTTTTATATTTTTAATGAATAAATTATATAAATAATGTTCGTCGTACGTAATACGGTCGGGGGAATTGCTGAATGAGCTGCGTAGCCTTTACTGTATGACAGCTGGTGATATAAATCCACCTGCCGGTAAATTCGAGCAACGGTCTGAGCGGCCGTACAAGCTACAAACCAGTAGAAAATAATTTCTTTGTAGATTATACAAAAGCGACTTGGAAAACAGACAAAACAGAAAAGTTAAGAAGCGATATTTGAGAAAAGAACATATCAATCTAATAGCCGTAGACGCATAGCGGAACTAACTTTACCCTGCGTCACGTGATTTCCGATTCTTGTGAAAAAGGCCTATTGCGAGCAAAATACAAACAACACACGTGCTGCTGTGCTGAAGGAAACAGCCTACGGCTCACGTGTTTGAATGCAGCTAGAGCAGGCAGGGGTGAATGAACAGCACTTTTGTGACATTTGAATTCGAATAATGTGATCTCACACGAACATATTTTCCATTTGTGCTGGTAGATTACAGCAAAACAATCCACATGCACACAAACCTCTGCTCTGGTCGCGTCTCAGGAAAACACATTGTGTTGTAGCACTGAGGAAAAGAACACCAACGATATGTCTCTGAATGACAAGAGACCGAGGCAAGAAAAGTGAGACTTCCTCATGCATTATACCGCAATTATAATTTATTTCAATCATGACAACTCTCGGAGTGGATTAAATTCAACCAGCATTTATTGGCATGGGGTATGAAGTATACATCGCTTGATTTTGGCGTACGAGATCTGCTATGCTGCTGCTGTTGCTGCTGCTACTGCTGCTGCAGTTGCTGCTGAGCAAATACAAATTGTTTAGCTTAGTCAAATAAAACAACAAGGAAAAGGCTGCTGCAAGAATGGTGGAACCCCCGTAGCAGATCTCTACAGGTGGCGCTGGGGAGGAGGAGGGATAACAGCGCTTCACATTGTGCAGCTTGTCGATCGCAGGCTAGGGTACGATATATATGGTTGCGTGGATATGGAATTACTTCCGATTGGCTGATGCCATGGCATAGAAAGAACCAATCAGCGCTCGGTTAGAGTTTCATGACTCTTGTATTTCAATCATGACAACTCTCGGAGTGGATTAACTCCCTCGGGTCGGCAGTCACGCCGGCGTGACCACCGCGTTTTTTTTCTTACCAGTGTGAAAGAGACTCAAAATACTCTGTCAATGTTGCACATACAATTAAGAGCTATACACCATTTTAATCTGTGGAATATCTTCTTTTATTTGTGTACACTCAGAGTAAAAACAAAATGTTGTGCTTTTTGCAAAATAAAGAAAACTAACATGATGCGTGATCTCTCATCTCCCTCTGAACGAAGTCCAATCTGATAGTTCTCAGAAAATGAACTGTAACTTAGTGAATACTAATCACAAAAAAATGAGACTTCTGTTTAAAAAAACATTGACATGTCAGGTTTTAAATCGTGTAAGTCAAATCAAAAACAAAAATTCTGTGTTTATGTAATCTGTGATTCAGCTCATTATCCGCTAATGCGGCCACACCCACAGAGCCAGCGCTATTCAGACGCAAATTCTGAGTCAATACTTGTATACATTGTCTCAATCGTGTATTTATTGTCTTGAAAAGTGTTTATCTGGATGTTAAAGCCATGGTTAGCGACCTCTAGAAGACATGCCGTTAGTTCCTGGTTCCTGTTCTTCTTTAGATGAATTTGTGGACTAAAGGTGCACAGAGCGCCCTCCGGCTGCAAGTATGAATTGAAAACACGATATCCAGCACATGATCAACAGAGGGTTTTTTCACAGCCTACCTGTCTGAAAGAGCTCATTATTTATGCAGGTCATTAGAGCTCTTTATGCGATTCTTTTGTCTTCTCAGGTGAGAATCACCCATTATTCATGATGATTCACGCCTCCATGCATACTGTGTTTCTTGACCAAAGATGTTTTAGAAAATTTAAATCTCTCTATTGTTTTATATGAACAAGCAGGCAGCATAATTTTTACCTCATTTTGAAGCAAAAACTCTAGTCTACAACCTCCAATACCCAGAATACCCAGTCTTGTGAACACAGATTTAATATATATTTTTTGGTTTTATTTCAGTGACTTTAAGTTTTTTTTTTTTTTTTTCAATAACCATGCATAAACGTTATTCCTTCAAAAATACAAACATGTACATACATGTTCCTCGAATATTATTGTAGCCTAGTTTGTGCTAAATACAGTGTAATGACACTTTTTCCATTGATATGTTTATGAACAACTGAAAAAAGCACAAATGTCAGGGCATGTCAAAACTTCTCCAGGACCCCAAAAATCCTCAGACCCCTGAGGGTTAAATTGGCATGGGGTATGAAGTATACATGGCTTGATTTTGGTGTACAAGATCTGCTACGCTGCTTCTGCTGTTGCTGCTGCTACTGCTGCTGCTGCTGTTCCTGCTGAGCAAATACAAATTGTTTAGCTTAGTCAAATAAAACAATAAGGAAAAGGCTGCTGCAAGAATGGTAGAACCCCCTCAAAGCAGTGGACCGCATGGTCCGTGCTACCCAAGTTAAGAAAGCGGCCGAGTAGCTTCGGCCTGATACCCCCCACACAGCAGATCTGAACGCCAAAATATGTGTACTGCTGCTGCTCCGTAGAGCTATAGGCGCGTGTATGACTATCTATGTGAGCCTGGGCCTGCTTTGCCGAGTGGCTTAACGCTATTGAGCTTACCTATAAATGTGCATCTGACCTAGTGGCCTAAGCTAGAATGATACTGAGCCAGAGCTCATATGCATAAATAACATGCCTATAAAATGTGATTGGTTTTATCTAATGCAGTGTATGGTATGTATTGATGGTGACCGCTCCGAAAACATTTGTCCCTGGTCCCCTGCATCAAACTTAAATCTCGCAGCCGAGATCCTCCCCTCCACTAGCTGAGGATTCGGATACTGTAAAATGCTGCATACACGTCGTTGCTAACATCTGCAAATGATCAAATCGAATAATTGTATCTGAATAATAATTAATATACCAGAATGCCCAGTGCCACCTGATAATTTAAATCAGAGATGTTTCTTGTCCTTTCAAGTCTTTGGAATTATGTCTGATGTAGCATTTGTGGACTGCCGAATTCCAGCGGCCCATTTCTTTAAGGGTAGTGGATGGTACTCTTGGAATGCTGACTTTGCTGCGAATGTGCATAAGTGCTTTAACAAGATGGACGCATTGCAAGCTAAGAGATTGAAAAAAAATCTCCTGGACCACCTGAGCAAATAGTATGAAGATTTAGCAACCTTTATCATTGGAAAATCGTATAGTCCCATTGAAAGTTTATGTCATTAGAACAGATAATGGAGCAATATCCTAACGCACATCAGCTGAACCAGTCCAAACACACTAGGTTGACTGAACCAGCCTTGGAGTGTGTTGGAAGTTGAGCAAATAATAAGTTCAGTTGAAGGTGTATATGCGAGAAGGCCATTACTCTGAACATCCTCATGTACTATGTTTAGTCGCTATATATTATGTAAAGCTTGCTGCTACTAGATTTGAACGTGTAGCTGCTGATAATGCTTGTATTTACCCCTACGTCAATGCAGACTGTAACACCCTCTTAAAACAAAGGCATGGTTTGATGTTTTGTAGAAGGCTAAGCAGTAGATGTGATTGCCCAGCCCCGAATCCAGAATTTCCCAGAATTTAGTGAGGATAAGCAGAAACTACTATGTAGCAAGCACTCCACCAATAGATACCAAGACTGTGGAACTATATATTTAATTTAGTTAGTTTAAATCGTATTTAGTATGGAACTCAGTATTTTAAATATATTTCTATTATATCTATTAGTCTTAGTTTGCATGCTGGCGAGTTGTATACCATATCGCTATCCCATGCAGTAGTAAATAAGTGAAGTTCCTAAACGTAATTTAGGGAGGAGCGAGCCCATCTAATCTTCCAATCAACAGCCAGAGTATATAAGCAGCTGCTTACCTCTCTTCAGTCTCAGCTGTTTCAGCATCCCTCCACCTCCCCAAACTCCACCTTCATTTCAGGTACCTTGCCCTATGTAATCACATCCTATATTTATTCACTGGGGGGTGTATCAGAGCTCGAGTTGAAGATGCTTCATCGAGCCCCTCCTCAGTGGACAGCAAGCCAAATTAGCTAACCTAATACCCTAAAGATTATATGGGCAAACGAACTCGTTAAATATAATTTAGGGTCAGAGGTGAAAAGCACCAAATCAAAATATGGCAGACACAATGATGTGTCAACATCTACTCCCTCAACATGACAGTCCCCCTAAAATATGATGTTTGCGTGGTTTGTCCAATATGCATACATGACTTGATAGTTTATTCAATTGTTATCCTATTATTCATTATCATAATTTATGATTTAATGCCATAAGCAACACTAGCTATTCATAGCAGCATTTAGCATCATGCTAAGATCATTCGCACCCAGCACATCACCTGTTCCACCTGCTGCCCTCAGGGAGATGATACCGGGCCATATAAACCAGAACCACCAGACTGTCCTGCAGCTTTTAACTCACTGTAATGAACTGTAGAATGAATATCTTCAAATTTACATCTGGCCCATCACATTCACCACGCTCCTACGTAAACGCAGTAGCTGAGACTGGAGTACATGTTGCTTGTTGCAGTATATGTTATCTCGTTATTTAGAACAATGACATGAATAAGTTGGATTAAAATGACATAAAATAGGCTAAAATATGTTTTACACTTAATTTCTTTCATGAGTCACGACGGTTATCAAATCACTATTATGGTTTCTCACTTTAGTACATGAGAATAGTAAAATACAGTAGTTCTAAATTGCGTATATCGACACAGTGTTTATCACACGCGCACACACGCACACACACAGTCAGTAGATATATCGAACACAAACACGCACACGCGCACACACGCACACACACACAGTCGAACTATATAATGCTATAATGCTATATCGAACACAAATGCTTGCCGCTCGTTACAGAAGCATGAACTGAACATATGCTGCGAGATTGTGCAAACACTTGTCTTTACAGTTGGCGCGTATGAGTGCCGCTACATCAGTGGAATGTCCGCACTGCAATGAATCTGCTAGGCCTATACTCCTGTTAGCAAATGATGTGATTGAGCAGTTATTGATTCTGACTGATAATATTAACCCTCTGGAGTCTGAGGCTGATTTGGGGCTTGGAGAAGTTTTGACATGCCCTGACATTTGTGCTTTTTTCATTTGTTCATAAACATATAAATGACAAAAGTGTCATTACACTGTATTCAGCACAAACTAGGCTACAATAATATGTGAGGAACATGTATGTACATGTTTGTGTTTTTGAAGGAATAACATTTATGCGTGGTTATTGAAAAAACAAAAAACTTAAGTCACTGAAATAAGGCCAAACAAAGTATAGTAAATCTGTGTTCACAAGACTTTTGGGTATTGGAGGTTGTAAACTAGAGTTTTTGCTTCAAAATTATGCTGCCTACTCCTTCATATAAAACAATATATTGATTTAGTTTTTGTAAGACACTTTTTGCCAAGAAACACAGTATGCGAGGAGGCGTGAATCACCACTGAAAATGGGCCATTCTCACCTGAGAAGACAAAAGAATTGGATAGTAATGAGCTGAAATGACTTGCATATTAATGAGGCATTTCAGTAAGGTAGGCTGTGAAAAAAACCTTCTGTGATGTCTCAAGCTCATTATGATATATGAAACATACAGAAAAATATTATTACAGTATAAAGTAATGATTTTATATTATACTTTAAAATATAATGTATTTCTGTGATGCAAAGAGTCTGAATATAGGCTTTTAGTTTAAAAGCATGCACATTTGGAGAAATATTGGATTCTCATATGCTTATATAAATTTTCTATACAGAGGAGTTCTATTAATTTAATATTCATTGTCATTACTATAAGCGCTGGTGTTTTCAATTCATCCTTGAAGTCGGAGGGCGCTCTGTGTATTTTTAGTCCACAAATTCATCTAAAAGAAGAAGAGGCTATTCCATGAATGGAGTTTCCAATTCATACAGCAGCAGGAGGGCGCTAAAGAAACAAAAACTCATCTAAAATTCATCCATAGAAGAAAAGTAAACAGGAACTAACTGCATGTCTTCTAGAGATCGCTAACCATGACTTTTACATCCAGATAAACACTTTTCAAGACAATAAATACACGATTGAGACGATGAATGCATGTATTGCCTCTGAATTTGCGTCTGAATAGCGCTGGCTCCGTGGGCGTGGCCGCATTAGCGGGTAATGAGCTGAATCACGGATTTCTGACATGGCTCTCTTTTCATACAGATTACATAAACACAGAAGGTTTGTTTTCGATTTGACTTACATGATTTAAAACCTGACATCTTAACGTTTTTTTAGACATAAGTTAAATTTTTCTGTGATTAGTATTCACTAAGTTACAGTTCATTTTCTGAGAACTATCAGATTGGACTTCGTTCAGAGGGAGAGGAGAGATCACGCATCATGTTAGTTTTCTTTATTTTACAAAAAGCACAACATTTTGTTTTTACTTTGAGTGTATATAAATAAAAGAAGATATTCTATAGTTTCAATTGATATATTACTTATGTCTCTATGACAAAAAATGACGGAGTATTTTAAGTCTGTTTTGCTGCAATGTGAAAAAAAACCTGCAAAACGCGCCGGCGCGTTTTCAGACCTCAGAGTGTTAAACACCTCTGAAGACACTCAGATAAACGAACATGTCCGTGATCGTCAAGCAGCTCAGCAACACCCCGCAACTGAACACCCAACGCTCTCCACGCGACCTATATTGCCAGGTAAAATGCCTAATTACAGCGTCAACCAGTAACGTTACTTGCTTCGTTGAAAGTACTGAAGCTACCTTGCACACTTAGGTAAGTGGAATGAAGACCTTTCTGAAGGACAGCAGTGAAATCTGATGCTTAAATTGTATCCGACTTGAACGTAACTCTCCGTTCGTCCCGTAGTTATGAAGTAGTGTATATTTCCCAAAAAAGTGTATGTAACGTTAACTGCTCACGTTCTTAATATGCTAAGTGAATATGTACGTTTTTAAAGAGTAATGGATCGTGGTTAGCAGATAATTGAACAATGTCACTCGATTGCGAAATGCACATTTACTTCTGCTAGCGTTCTATGCTGTTGATATCCGCTGTAGTGATTTTGGACTAGCCTCACTCGAGGGTACCACAAATTTAGGAGTTTATGGTATTAAATATTAATATTTTGTATTAATATTAATATTGAGTCAGATGATTCCTTTCAATATTTTCGGGGCACCAGTCAAGTTTCACCTTGACAATAAAGAACAATCATGGAAGATTGTTGACTGAATTACAATTATATGAATTGGAGGAAGTTCATCATCTGACCAATCTGAAGGATTTGTGAGATATCGTTAACTTGTAGAGCTTCTTACTGTATTATCAACACAAGGAAGACACAAGTGTAATAAATGGATTTTATTAACAAAAGGATAGACAAGAGTAACTAACAACTACTGAATGGATAAAGTGCAAAAAGACTGATAAATGCAAGTGGATGAGTTGGATGTTACTATGGCAGTTACAAGTTAATCTTATGGAAAGATAAACTGTAGTTCCCATTCAGTCAGTCACGTTCGACGTTACGTCGATACTGACGTAATGGGGTCTCGCTAGGGAGCCCAATCACCTCCAAGGATACAAAACAAGCCAATGGGAATTGGCCTGTGAGATTTACATGCCGGGCCCCTCCCCCGGCATCCGGGTATAAATAGGGCCGGCATACTCACCTTCATTCATACTTTTGCTTCGGAGCCGATCACATCGGATCTGCGCACTTCATCTCCAAGAGTGAATTTCTAAGAGAGAGCAAAAAAACAGCAATTATAATTGCTATAAGGACACGGTCCTGAAAACAGCAATTTTAATTGCTACCTCGCTGTTTTTTGTTCTGGTGGCCTGCTCGAGTCTCTCCAGCTGGTGGGAAGGCACGTTCAGCGGTGGGGGTGACGACGCGCTGCCCACAGGACGGTGCTACGCCCATCCCTGGGTGCTTCGGCTGGTGAGGTATACTGAAAGAGCAAGCACGGGCGATCAGCGTCTTTTACAAGATGTCTTTTCGTCCGTGTGTTTCTGGATGCGGTCGTTTCCTGACCTCCTCTGACGGCCACGACCACTGTCTCACGTGTCTGGGTAGACCGCACGCTGAGTCAGCGCTCGTGGATGGTACATGCCCTCACTGCGAGGGCATGTCCATGTTGGTGTTGAGATCGCGCCTCTCCTTCTTTAACATGGAAGTGAGAGGCCCCTCTGTCACTACCCCAGCGCCGGTGGCTGTAGCGGCCACCAGCCAGGTTAGTGCTCTGGGAGATCTGAGGATCACAGTGGGAGCCACTTCGTCGGGTCCGTCCCTACGAACCTCCCACTCCTCAACAACACCATGTGCCGTTGAGATGCCGTCTGCTGTCGCGGGGCCCTCTTCGGGGGTGCCCCACGTCACTTTCGGCGCTCCGGAAGAGGATCGGATGTTGATCGCTGCATCGGGGAGTGGGTTGAACGGTTCAGAGTCCGACGATGACTCCGAGCTTCCGCCCTCTGGGATGGTTGCTCAGTCGGAGGCGGACTCTGAGCTAACAGCCATGCTTGCCCGGGCCGCCGCGGGCATCGGGCTCGAGTGGAACCCTTCACCGTGTCCCGAGCGCTCGCGGCTGGATGACTGGTTTCTGGGATCGGGGCGCAGCGCTCAGCCGCGTCCCGCCCCAGTGCCGTTCTTCCCGGAGGTGCATGAGGAGCTCCAGAAGACCTGGTTGGCACCTCACACTGCCAGACTTTGGTCTTCTGCCTCCTCCACTCTCACTACCCTCGACGGAGGAGCCGCCAAGGGATACGTGGACATTCCGCAGGTGGAACGTGCGATTGCGGTGCACTTGTGCCCGCAGTCCGCGGCCACCTGGCGGAATCGTCCGCGTCTCCCGTCCAAGGCAGGTAAGACCACGGCCGCTCTCGCTGCCAAGGCTTACTCCGCTGCTGGACAGGCGGCTTCTGCCCTGCACGCCATGGCTATTCTGCAGGTCCATCAGGCTAAAGCCCTGAAGGACCTGCACGAGGGTAGTGCTGAACCAGGGTTGCTTCAAGAGCTGCGCGCCGCGACCGACCTCGCCCTACGGGCGACAAAGGTCATGGCACGCGCCCTGGGTCAAACGATGTCCACCCTGGTGGTCCAGGAACAGCATCTTTGGTTGGACCTGGCTGAGATGAGGGAAGTCGACAAAGCTCGCTTTCTTGACGCCCCCATCTCCCAGGCCGGCCTCTTCGGCGACACCGTCGAGGACTTTGCCCAGCAGTTCTCGGCGGTGCAGAAGCAGACGGAGGCCATCAAACACATCTTGCCCAGGCGTGATGATGCCACCAATCCGCCTCGGGCCGTGCCTCCGTCTGCTCCTCGCCGAGGGCGTCCCCCTGCGGCTCAGGCTCCTGTGAGGTCGGAACCCTCCCATCCTCCTCGAGCCACCCGCAGGAAGGCCACGCCCCCCGCCCAGACCGCCAAGCCTCCTTCTAAAAAGAAGAAGAAGGCTAAGAAGCGGCCCTGAGACGGGAGACCCGGAGGTTTCGGAGGCTGCTCAGGAGACGGGGACCGCTCCGCTCCTTCCCCCGGGACAGGGCCACCCTGACAGGCCCCCGGGACAGGGCCACCCTGAAGGTCTATGTGGCCGCCATCGCAGCGCATCACGATGTGCTTGATGGCAAGTCACTAGGAAAGCACGACCTGATCATCAGGTTCCTCAGAGGCGCCAGGAGGTTAAATCCCCCTAGGCCTTGCCTCATTCCCTCTTGGGATCTCTCCATCGCCCTCTCGGGCCTTCGGAGAGCTCCCTTCGAGCCCCTCGAGTCAGCTGAGCTGAAACATCTGCCTCTCAAGACAGTGCTCCTGACCGCGCTCGCCTCCTTCAAGAGGGTTGGGGACCTGCAAGCGTTTTCGGTCAGCGATTCGTGCCTGGAATTCGGGCCGGACTACTCTCACGTGATCTTGAGACCCCGGCCTGGATATGTGCCCAAGGTTCCCACCACTCCCTTTAGGGACCAGGTGGTGAACCTGCAAGCACTGCCCCCGGAGGAGGCAGACCCAGCCCTCGCGTTGCTGTGTCCCGTTCGTGCCCTGCGCGTTTACGTGGACCGCACGCAGAGCTTCAGAAGCTCTGAGCAGCTCTTTGTCTGTTTTGGAGGTCAGCAGAAGGGAAAGGCTATCTCCAAACAGAGGTTGGCCCACTGGATAGTGGATGCCATCGCCTTGGCGTACCAGTCCCAAGGCGAGCCGTGCCCCCTCGGGTTGCAAGCTCACTCCACTCGGGGTGTTGCTTCTTCCTGGGCGTTGGCGCACGGCGCCTCTGTTGCAGACATCTGCAGAGCTGCAGGCTGGGCGACACCGAATACATTCGCGAGGTATTATAACCTCCGAGTGGAACCGGTGTCCACCCGTGTGCTGTCTACTCGTAGATAGCCATGGGTGTTCGCTTGCTGTGCCATTTCCCTCGGGAGAGGGAATGCGAGCACTTTTTCTGCTCCTCAGTTCAGTTCCCCGTAACGGCGAACCCTGTGGAGTTCCTCCTGCATCCTGCGGCAGCCAGACGCGGCGGAGGCGTCAGGCGCCAGGTCCAGTACTTGTGTGTATGCCCAGTTGGTCTGCCCTTGTACTGGGCTAGATGCCCATATGCTGTGATTCCCCTCGGGTAATCCCATATGAGATTGTCCACGGTAAGGTTTCCCTGACGGTAAACCCGTGTCTTTCCCTGGGCGGCTTCGCTTTGCCCCGTCTCTGATTGCTAGTCGTTCCTCCCGGAAGGTAGGACCTACATCAGAGATCTTCCATATGCGTTACTGTTCTCTGACCAGTCCATATGTGTCTTCCACACGTTACCTCCCTTCGGGCAGGGTGTGGTCTCCGTAGCCTTCCCCTCCACGGGGAATGCTTTCCTGCCGTTTTTGTCGTTGCTGAAAAACGAGGGATTGAGTTAGCACATCTTGGGACCAGAACCTTGAACAGGGACTGGAACAAGAACTGGAGCCTGGAACCAGAACGGGAAACTGCAGCAACCCAACTGGAACAATTATCTGTCCCAGAAACAAGTCTTTTAACCTGTCCTGAGAGGGAGGGAGATGCAAATTTGCACCTTTCAGATGCACTATTTTGATTGGCTGATGCTGTCAGAGGTGGCCACTGGATGGCCCCCCTCTTGCATGAGGTTCATTTGCATAGCTTAAAGTTCACGTTTAGAACAATGTCTTTAAGGTTTTTCCTATGCATAATTCACTTTCCAAACCATTTTCAGATTACCCTAGGCATTATGCTGAAAACATAAAGACCAAACATCATTGAGTTATATTGACCTTTTACCCATGCATTAATGTATACCTTGGTAGGCAAGTTTGTATAGTTTGCATGTACACAAACAACACTCATGAAGTATATAGAGTTCTTGATAATAAAAATGGAGAAGATTTGCTCCATTTTGTCCACTGTGTGTCTATTTTGTGTCCTTTGTGACTTCAAGTCACATAGCAAAACCTGTCTGGTGAGTGGAGTTCAGTTTACACCTCAGGTCTAACGATTGAGGGACTGGGGTGATCAATGGGGGAGAATGGTGATAGAATTAGCCTGCTCAATGACATGCTAATGTCATCTTTCTTCCTTTCCACAAATGGCCAGGGTGATTGTCTTGATAGGCTTATCTGCTAGCCTATCTATTCCCTTGTTTGCTTCTCTTGGAGGTGTGAGTTTTGGAGTCCTGTGCTTTTCATCATGGCAGATGAGGTGGTGAGGGGAGTCTTCTCTCATGTCTGCCTGCTGATCACTACACCGCTAATATTTGTTTTAGCATGTTGCTGCTGCTTAAATATTAGGAATTGCTGTAGCTTATGTGTGAAACGGAGTGAAACCCATACACTTAAATTAGCAAACTATTTTTCTGTATCCTTACAACATATCTGTTTGCTGCTCCAAATGCGATGCATGTACTCTAGCTGCTAATGCATACGGTTATCACTGTACGTTGGGAGTTGACATGATTTGAACCTCGTGTATACTTCAACAATTGAAAGCATACTTCTCAAAGCATTGTGCAATATCATAAGAAAACCTGTTTACTTATCTTAGATGTTGAATTTCTGAAAGCATTCTGCTCATAACAGCGCTTCACATTGCGCAGCTTGTCGATCGCAGGCTAGGGTACGATATATATGGTTGCATGGATATGGAATTACTTCCGATTGGCTGATGCCATGGCGTAGAAAGAACCAATCAGCGCTCGGTTAGAGTTTCATGACTGAACTTTGTATGCATACTACAGCGCAGTGATTGGATTAAATGAGCTTTATGTCATGAATATATGTCGAGAATCGCTCGAAACGGTCTACGTCAGCATGTTCGACCATGCCCATACTTGGGCCGAAAGTAAACGATGACGTCAGATTTTGTGACATTGCTTCGACTCAGCTTTTCAAACCGGAAGACAGAAATCGCTCTGAAAAATGCAAAAATAACTATTTTTCACTTATGAATAACATTAATGAGTACCTTTAGTGTTTTCAATGATGTGCAGCTTATACATACCTGTTTACATCTCAAAAAAAGTGTTTTGGGGTTTCATGACCCTTTAACCCTGTATGATTTTGTTTTTCCCCTATGTATTACTGTGTTTGAGCCCTAAATCTGTTATCGCGAGATGTTATGTAACTCGTTACGTCATTCTACGCAGGCAGCCCGGAAGTAAGCGCTGTTATACCTTTATATAGGCAAGAGATGACGTTATAATGGCGGAAAAAAGGAGCATGTGTTTGATGCTCAGTCATAAAATGTTGGTGGAGGATAAAATGTCCTGGGTTTTTTTTTTGTTTGTTTGTTTGTTTGTTTTTTGTGGCTATTTTTGCTTGGATTACTCACCTTTGAGGACTTTGAACAGTTGGACTAAATGAAAAGATTCTGTTATCGGACAATGCCTACCAGTGAGACTGATCTTGTATTCATGCAACGCGATAGACTGTTTACACACACACCAAACTCACAATTACAATTATCTATGTTGTTGTATTGCCTGTACTCATATAGATGTTTGTTATTGATGTGGGTTGGGTTGTTGAAAATTGCCTTGCAAATACACCGGGGTTTATCAACATTTTATTGTTTGTTGTGGGTTATTCATAAGCATTGTTTGAACAGAACAGACATTCTTTTTAAGTAGTGTACCACTGCTATAATATTTACTGGATTGTTACAGCAGGTCCTCAACCCAAGCACAAGCTCAACACTTTACCACAATGGTAATCCCAAAACCACTGACATAACAGAAACTTTTAAATACCAGCATAATAGAACAGTAAACATTAAAAAGACACTCCATTTTCTCATCTTGCTAAAAAATGCTTAAAATAACACTTTATTTCTACATTTACTCTCCCAGTTCAGCCCCTTTGAAAAAGCATGATGGGAAGTAAAAGTCCTGTTTGATTAACTCCTGGTTGGGTTACTTGATTTAAACATGTTATTTCAATATGAAAACATAAAGTTAAGTCAAAGAGTAATCGTTTCAAGTCAATTTAACATGAAGAAATCACATTTAACCCTCTGGGGTCTGAGGATTTTCGGGGCCCTGGAGAAGTTTTGACAAGCCCTGACATTTGTGCTTTTTTCAGTTGTTCATAAACATATTAATGGAAAAAGTGTCATTACACTGTATTCAGCACAAACTAGGCTACAATAATATGTGAGGAACATGTACGTACATGTTTGTGTTTTTGAAGGAATAATGTTTATGCGCGGTTATTGAAAAAAACAAAAAACGTAAGTCATTGAAATAAGGCCAAAAAATATATATTAAATCTGTGTTAACAAGACTTCTGGGTATTGGAGGTGGTAGACTAGAGTTTTTTCTTCAAAATGATGTAAAATTATCCTGCCTACTCGTTCATTTATGACAATATATTGATTTAGTTTTCGTAAGACACTTTTTGTCAAGAAACACAGTATGCGTGGAGGCGTGAATCATCATGAATAATGGGTTATTTACACCTGAGAAGACAAAAGAATCGCATAAAGTACCTCTAATGACCTGCATAATAATGAGGCTTTTCAGTCAGGTAGGCTGTGAAAAAACCCTCTGTGATCATGTCTCAAGCTCATCATGGCATATATCAAACATACAGAAAAAACAGCAATACTGTGAAATATTATTACAATTTAAAATAATGGTATTCTATTATATACTTTAAAATATAATGTATTTCTGTGAAGCAAAGTATCTGAACAATTATGTTACCTCTATGGCATTTCATATAGGCTTTTATCTTAAAAGCATGCACATTTGGAGAAATATTGATGGATTCTCATATGTTTATGTCAATTTTCTATACAGAGGAGTAATATTTATTTAATATTTATTGTCATCACTATGAGCGCTGGATACTGTGTTTTCAATTCATACTTGCAGCCGGAGGGCACTCTGTGCACCTTTAGTCCACAAATTAATCTAAAGAAGAACAGGATATTCCAGGAACTAACAAAGGCTTCCAGAGGTCGCTAACCATGGCTTTAACATCCAGATAAACACTTTTCAAGACAATAAATACACGATTGAGATGATGTATACATGTATTGCCTCAGAATTTGTGTCTGAATAGCGCTGGCTCCGTGGGTGTGGGCATGGCCGCATTAGCAGATAATGAGCTGAATCACGGGCATCTGACTTGTGTCTCTTTTCATACAGATTACATAAACACAGAATTTTTGTTTTCAATTTGACTTACATGATTTAAAACCTGACATTTCAACGTTTCTTTAGACATAAGTATTTTTTTTTTGTGATTAGTATTCACTAAGTTACAGTTCATTTTCTGAGAACTATCAGATTGGACTTCGTTCAGAGGGAGACGAGAGATCACGCATGTATCAGAAACCTGATACAATGGTGTTGAATCAAAATAAATTGTTTAAATAAAGTGAACAGCATCAAAAATCAATTCTTTGAGTGTGCAGTTTGCTTTCCAGTATGTAAACGCCTTTTAGTGTTTTACAGTGGGAGGCATGAGTATTATTCCTGTTTTGTAGGTTGGAAAAGCAGGTAAATGTTTATCTGGAGGACCCTGACTGTGAAGTAACATTAGACCTGGGGCCTGATATGAGAAAAATCCACTTTTGTTTCTCTCTGCTAAAGGTATGGGCTTGTTCTGATTATCTTTTGTGTGTGTGTGTGTGTGTGTGTGTGTGTGTGCGTGTGCGTGTGTTTGTGTGTGTGTGTGTGTGTGTGTGTGTGTGTGTGTTTTCTCCCTTGCCTTGCAATCTTCCAATCTTTCCTCTACATTATTATATAATGTTTATTTAATGTTTAACGTTTATTTAATGTCAGCTGTTTTCTTTCACTATTATGAAAATTGTCAGAATGCTGTTACTTTCTGTTCACTAAACTTTAAACAAAAACATGGTTCAAATAATAGATTTCCCACAAGCTTTACTACCAATGCATGAATAGTACAGACAAACAATATTCACTTGATTTGTTTGGGCTTACACTGGACCCAGGAACTCGTTCCATGATGGTAGTTGAACAAACCAATCATCAGGCTTTGTTGGTACTATAACGCTGAGCATCAACTTTCTTTGTCAGCTCAGGCTTTGATCCTGAGTTTAGGAATAACTATGAAGCACATGCCGATGAAAGTGTGAAATCAGTAGCGAATCGTAAACTGCAATTCACTCTTCTCTTCTGTAGAATATTATGAGATTGAAGATTATAACGCATTTACACAGCAAGAAGAAAAGAGTTGTCTATTAACAAGGACATCTTGCTATATGAGTGCAAGTAAAAGTTGTAAAGTTAATGTACTTGATAGTATGTGTATATATATATATATATATATATATATATATATATATATATATATAAACGTCTCGGGTTATGCATGTAACAATGGGAGTGAGGTGCTGTGTCAAAGTCCCTTTAAGACAAGTAATTTCATCTTTGAAACTCTCAGGCATTCAAGTGCAGCTCCTATCACTTTGAATGGGGAAACATCAAATTCTCCAAAGCTGTTTGCCAAGCTTTCAGATTTTCATATAATCACCAATGAAATCTAACAACAACTGTCTCATAAATTTTGTTTCTAAATGCTCGAATCATGACAAAAAACTGTATTTTTCAGGATGGATCAAGCTAATGCACATGAGCAATCTTTAATGAGCATGAGCAATCCTTAATGCGCATGTGCAATCCTAAATGCGCGTCTCTTGTGTCTCATTTCTTGTGCCTCAATATGACAACTCCCTGAAACGAGAGGAGGTTAACTGCACCCCACACTTAGGACATCCTGTAAGGAGGCTCACAGAGAGTCTACAACTTACAGATGCTGTCCTAGCGGAGCTCTGATGAGCGGAGGCCTCAATAAAGATAACTCTCTGTAGCGAGAGGAAGCCTTACAATGCTCGCAGTAGATGGCCAAGCTCTAGGAGAGGAGGCCTCAGAATGATGTCTCTCTAAAATGAGAGGAGGCCTAACTACTATCTACGCATAGGAAACCGTATAGGGAGGTACACAGAGAGCCTATAACCTGCAACATGATAACCAGGCAGAGCTCTAGCAAGCAGAGACCTTAGTGAAGGCCTAACTATGCTCCACTCACGGAAACCGCACAGGGAGGCACAGAGAGAGCCTGCAACCTGCAACATAATGATCTAGTGGAGCTCTGGCGAGCGGAGGCCTCAATAAGATAACTCTCTGTAGCGAGAGGAGACCTGATGACACTCGCAGTAGATGGCTGGGCAGTAGAAAGCCGAGCTCTAGAAGTGAAGGCCTCAGCATGGCAACTCTCAAAAATGAGAGGAGGCCTAACTACACCCCACGTTGAGAACAGCTTGTAAGGAGGCTCACAGAGAGCCTACAACTCAAAAATACTGCCCTAGCAGAGCTCTGTTGAGTGACCCTCTAAACGAGAGGATATGCAGGGCGTATCCTATGCAGGGCAGGCTGTCTGCGAGTGTTCAGAGACATCCTCGATCTCAACAGCCTCTGCCTGCTCTTCTTGGCTCGAGGTGAGGAGCGCACTCACAGCCGAATCAGATGATGTGAGAGAACACATCATCCTCCGACAGCTTGCTCTCGCCAGCCACCGACGACAGAGAGATATTCATACCTCTTTCAAACTCGTCAGCAAGCTCCACCTGCGAACCCCATGAGTGCAGTTTCCTACTCATCTCTGCTGCAGCAGGTCCTGAACCACGAGGTGCAGATGGCTCTCCCGATTCCCTCGAGAAATGGGACAGACGAGAGCACAACTTCCTAAAAGGGAAGTGCTTGCAATGCATGCAAACAGCCCTCTCAAGGACACTATATATATATATATATATATATATATATATATTAGTATATACAGTACCTTGCAAAAGTATTCATACCCACTGAACTTTTCCACATTTTGACACGTTACAACCACAAAAAAAATATTTTATTGGGATTTTATGTGATAGACCAACACAAAGTGACACATAATTGTCAAGTGGAAGGAAAATGATAAATGGTGTCCAAATGTTTTTACAAATAAATATCTGAAAAAGTGTGTACATTTGTATTCAGCCCCCCTAAGTCAATACTTTGTAGAACCACCTTTCACTGCAATTACAGCTGCAAGTCTTTTGGGGTATGTCTCTACCATGTAGTGAATTAACTCAAAGGGGAAATATTAATCATTATTTATAACTCATAATTATTAATTGTGATTAATTATGAATATGTACATCAGTTAATCAGATTAACTGGATGTAGCTACATTACGATTATTGTTACAATCAATTAACCTGTTTGTCCAGTGACAATCAGTGTTGATTGTTTTTAATTCTAAAAAATGTTCATTTCCAGGTTATGGAAAAACAACGTTCTTATTGTACAGTACTACTCAGAGCATGTTGTCAGGATCTAAATCACTTAAGAGGCAATTTATTAGCAGACAGAGTCAGAACCAAACATGTATTGTGCACAATCTTTATTAACTAACTCACAAACACATAACTAAACTAACAAACACATAACATACACGCAGGTCACACACATACATAGGTAAGAATGAGCAATGATAGAGTTGAACCGGAAGTGGAACTATAGGAAAAAAGTCAAAGACAATCTGGAAAAGAATCATCATATTCCTCAGCAATAAACACCTTTGCTGACAAAGGTAAGTTTTACAAATCAATACTAAATCGCTGTTTAGCGTTCAAATGTACGATACTTGCAAGATGCCTTTAGGCTGAGGAGCATCGGATCTACAGGCTGAGAAGAAATCTTGATGATTCGGTCTGAAGTTGTTTCCAGTATCTTCTGTGACGAAGTACTATGAAACAACTTATAGATGAGCACATGGCTGGGCCTACGGCCTACGGGCCTTGGCCTGAAAAGGCCTGCAGCAAAAAGGGGGTCTCTTCAGTCGTCCAAGAAGCAAGAAAGAGAGTAGGAGTGGCATTGTTCACTGGCTTTTAACCTCTGGTCAAAGTCACACCTTGTTGACCGGACCAATGAAGATGTTGTATTTCCGGGTGACAACACGCCTCCTGTCAGGGCTTTTACGACCGAGCAAGATTAACTGGCTGAGTTTTTGAAGAAGAACTATTAAAGATTCTTGTAATACTGATGTGTTGCACAGGTATGGACATACCGCATACACAAGCATTTAAATCTTCTCGATACAAACCCATAGACACTAAACATGGCATAATTGAAGTTACCTTAAATGTATCATAAAACATGTGAATACAATGATTGTAATACAGCAACGGTAATAATGGATACCATTTCCTGGGAATGTGCATGTTCATTTATAGAACAGTCTGTCTATACATTAATGCAATCTTCCTAGCATTGTTCGGGAAGCAGACACACTCTGTCAGTTTAAATCTAGACTAAAAACACATCTCTTTGCTCTTGCATACACATAACACATTATCAATACATTAACATTTTTCAAATCCGTTAAAGGATTGTTACGCTGCAATAATTAGGTCGGCCGGAACTGAGAACATTTCCTATAACACTAGATATACCTGTACATCAGAATAAGAATGGCATCTACGCTAATATCTGTCTCTCTGCTTATCCTGAGGTTTGCCGGGTGCTGGATCCAGGACGTATCCAGATCAGATGGAGAACCTGTGTCTGGACCTGCCTACAATGTAGCCCAGGAGACAATGGGCCTACAGATCCAGTTCTGGCTGCATCTATAATTCTGATTTTTAATCCCCGTATCCGCTTACATATATTTATATATAATCTATTTTTAATCTCTATAATAACATGTATAATTTAGATTTTGATCTCCATATCCATTTACATATATTATATATATCTTCCAAGGGGTTTTTTCCCTCCTAGGACTTTTTTCCCAGTGTTAGCACGCTGGGTTTTTCTCCTAGGGGGTTTTTTCCACCCCTGGGAGTCAGCCGACATTGGCTTAATGTAGCACCATCTTGTATATGTTACATATTACCACGCTTGTTTGTACAGCTTATTTTTAACCACTTCCCTTTTTTCTGTGCTTCTAATATGTAAAGCTGCTTTGAAACAATTACCAATTGTAAAAGCGCTATATAAATAAATTTGACTTGACTTGACTTGACTTAATGCAAGAGAGTCTGTGTTATGTGGGGATAATGCAGGAAAGATGCACATTTTCACGTGTCTCTTCTCTGCTCTCAATGTGGCAACCACATTCTTTAGTGCAATAAAACTTGTAACTAAGAACTTCTCGGGGGATGGGGGACAGGCCCCAGCGTGCTTGAAAACAATTATTGGTTAACTATAACAAATAATTGTGTCTGATTTGTCTCAGTTGTTACAACCAGCTTTGCACAACTAGAGAGTGAAATGTTTGCCCATTCTTCTTTGCAAAATAGCTCAAGCTCAGTCAAATTAGATGGAGAGCATCTGTGAACAGCAATTTTCAAGTCTTGCTACAGATTCTCAATTGGATTTAGGTCTGGACTTTGACTGGGCCATTCTAACACATGAATATGCTTTGATCTAAACCATTCCATTGTAGCTCTGGCTGTATGTTTAGGGTCGTTGTCTTGCTGGAAGGTGAACCTCCGCATCAGTCTCAAATCTTTTGCAGACAGGTTTTCATCTAACATTGCCCCGTATTTGGCTCCATCCATCTTCCCATCAACTCTGACCAGCTTCCCTGTCCCTGCTGAAGAAAAGCATCCCCGCAACATGATACTGCCACCACCATGTTTCACAGTGGGGATGGTGTGCTCAGGGTGATGTACAGTGTTAGGTTTCCACCACACAAAGCGTTTTGCATTTAGGCCAAAAAGTTCAATTTTGGTCTCATCTGACCAGAGCACCTTCTTCCACGTTTGCTGTGTCCCCCACATGGCTTGGGAAACGCCATTTGCGGAGATTATCAGCTCCCTCGCGGTCATGCAACAGGAACAACACAAGGCCCTGCTGGACTTGAGACAGGATCAAGAAACAGGTGTTCGTCATTTGCATTTAACTCACTCACTCACCGCTCGTCTCCTGCCTCTCTCTCCGGCTGCAGACTTCGCTGAACCACGCCCCCCTCGCCACAGGGACTTCTTATGGCTTTCTTTCATCAATGGCTGTCTTCTTGCCACTCTTCCATAAAGGATAGATTTGTGGAGTGCACAAATCCTGTGGACAGATTCTCCCACCTGAGCTGTGGATCTCTGCAGCTCCTCCAGAGTTACCATGGGCCTCTTGGCTGCTTACTAATGCTCTTCTTGCCTGGCCTATCAGTTTAGGTGGATGGCCATATCTTGGTAGGTTTGCAGTTTTGCCATACTCTTTCCATTTTCGGATGATGGATTGTACAGTGCTCTGTGAGATGTTCAAGGCTTGGGATATTGATTTATAATCTAACCCTGCTTTAAACTTCTCCACAACTTTATCCCTGACCTGTCTGGTGTGTTCTTTGGTCTTCATGATGCTGTTTGTTCACTAATGTTCTCTAACAAACTTCTGAGGGCTTCACAGAACTGCTGCATTTATACTGGATATTAAATTACACACAGGTGGACTGTATTTACTAATTAGGTGACTTCTGAAGGCAATTGGTTCCACTGGATTTTATTTAGGGGTATCAGAGTAAAGGGGGCTGAATACAAATGCACACCACACTTTTCAGATATTTATTTGTAAAAACATTTTGACACCATTTATCATTTTCCTTCCACTTCATAATTATGTGCCACTTTGTGTTGGTCTATCACATAAAATCCCAATAAAATACATTTTTGTTTGTGGTTGTAATGTGTTAAAATGTGGAAAAGTAGAGTGGATATGAATACTTTTGCAAGGCACTGTACACACACACAAATAAACACACACTTTAGAGACTTCAACATGTAAACAAACATTTAAAGCTTTACATATTTTTATATTTATATTCATTTAAAGGCACAATATGTATGATTTTGGATTAAAATATCCAAAAACCACTAGAACAGTGTTATATATTTTGTTGACCTGTATACGTACATTATGCCAAATGTTTCCAAGAATGTTTAAATCCAGAGAAATAAGCAGTTTTTAACCAGGACATGGACGTGTCCGACTGTCCGTGCATCGCCTATCAGTGACGTCATACCCACATTACCCTCGATTTCTGATTTTATTTTGTAGAAACCATGGAAACACAAAAGACTCTTTAATATTTTACATGTTTTTATTAGACAAGGGAACAACTGTTTAGTTACATTTATAGACAGAAAACTAATTATTGTTATATAGCTCAACGTGTTTAGTCTTATTGTTTAAATCTAGTTTTCTTGATTTTCTGCGAGTACCATGCTTTTACCATACCTCAGAAAAAAACAGTATTTTGTCAAGTATCTAACTTTATTTTTAGTAACAGTATAATACAGCATTTTCTCCATCATACAATATGTTTGTATTTAATTGCATGCCATTTATTAGCACAAGCCATCCAGCATTTATTAATATGATACTCTAAAATCGATTAAGCGGCCAGCGGGCCTGAGTGCGAAGCGGCCGGCGGAGGCTTTGGAATGCCAGCAGCTCATGCTGAAGTCAACGGTGGATCTTCCACACTGGACAGCAACCCTCTCCAATCTCGGACAGGTCTCGAGAGGTGACGTGACTCTGGGCGATCAGCGGAGACGTGACGTGACTCTGGGCGATCAGCGGTGACGTGACGTGACTCTGGGCGATCAGCGGAGACGTGACGTGGCTCTGGGCGATCAGCGGAGATGTGGCGTGGCTCTGGGCGATCAGCGGAGACGTGACGTGACGTGACGTGACGTGACGTGACGTGACGTGACGTGACGTGACGTGACGTGACGTGACGTGACGTGACGTGACGTGACGTGACGTGAGACTGGAGACGTGAACTGGTGTTGTTGTGATGGTAGCCGCCATTTTGTGTGTGTTCCTTGGCGTGGCGGCCATTACGTGATTCACTTCTCCGCATTTCTCCACGACACCCACAGTAAATGGAGAGCCAACAGACAATAAAGCATAATCCAGGAAAGGATTGAGGGAGGAACGGGGTCCATTGCAAACTAATTGTTCTTTGAGTGGCTGGTTAACACCCTCGCAGAAAAAGTCAATAAGAGCACAGTCCGGTAGATCTGACCAGTAAGCAATGTCCAGGTATTCTGTGATGTAATCCTCCAGTGATCATGTGCTCTGCTTGAGCCCTACTAACAATAGTGCAATGTTCCTACCAGACTAGTGTTCTCCAGAACAGCTGCTGGATCTTTGTTTTGGCGAGGTCTTCTGTAATGAGATGGGACTCAGGCAGAGATCCATTTGCAAGCTTTATTTAAAGTAAGCGTGGTCGTACAGGCAGGATCTAGGCAGGGGCAAACAGGAACAGCAAGGGCTAGGCAGAATCGTGGTCAGGATACAGGCAATGGTCAGGACAGGCAGATATCATTCACAGGTCAATAAACAATGCAAAGTCCAAAGGCTGGCAGCAGAGGATCGTAAATGGTACACAGACAGGTTCGATGACAGGCAGACAATAAACACAGGGGAACGCTCAGAATTGAACACAGGGTGAATCAAGACTTCGCATCATTGCGAAGTGTGGTGAATGAAAGTCTTATATAGTCCGGTTAATGTGCTGCAGCTGGGTGTGGTGATTAGTGATTAGTGTGGAGTGTGTGCAGGGACTGGCAGGGAGGATTATGGGAATTGGAGTCCGGGAAGTGACAGGAACATGACAGCTGCGTTACCTCAAACGCTTGACCGGAAGAAGCGGAAACGGCAACTGTGGCATAATAAAAGTTCCTCTGCTGTTGAGCCATGTGTCGCGATTGTCTCTCATTAGCAATCGCTCCAGCAGCCTCATTCAGCTCCCACAGCACTCGCCCCCATTCTGCTTCATACTACAGTAATAATCAGTAATAATGTTAATAATCTCATCCATGAACATGGTTTCTGCACGAGTCCCATCCCGATTATTTTCCACTGGCTGTGAGGTGAAGACGACATCTCCCAAGATTCAGCGCTCAAACTTGGTGTCATCAAGCTAGGCCTACATACTACATACTGTGCCTTTAAACTAAGAGCTTCATAATAATTGAAAAATTGTGCATTTAAGGATATAATAATTACTAGGGCTGGGAGTTTAACGCGTCCCAGATAGCAAAATACACTCAGGCCAGTTCCTGTTAGATTCTCGCCTGCCAGAGACTTACCACTCAGCCCTTTTCTGTCTGCTGCGATCGGGCCGGATGCTTGTGTACTCACTGCCCGATTCCGGCCTGAATCAACCGGGCATGCGCAGCAGCCGTTACCTTGCCAACACTGCCGCAATCAAGCTGGAATCGGGCCGTCGCAAATGCGCACAGCGCGCCAGGCACGACCCAGCCCCGTTTATATATCTTCCATACTGTTTATACATTTTTCCATTTAAATTTGATACCCAGCCAAAACTTTTACTTATATTTTAATTATATAAACTATAATACATAAATAACATTACCTAAATCTATTACAATATTATGAAAGCAATTATGTCCATTTATAAAGAACTTACTTGATCTAGTTGGCATAGACGTTTTATTTACAGAACAATATTCAGAACAACATCAAATAACAGCAGTTGTTATACAAAGAACAGTACTGTAAAAAAAATATTTACCACATTTTGGAAAAAATACACTTGTATTTACTTGTATATACAAACTGTAGAATGTAATAAGTATAAACAAACTTAAAAAGTGTTTTAAATAACACTGGTAATGGAGAAAGTTCTGCAGTTTAACCCCTTTTTGGTAGCACTTTATTTTACAGTATGTGTACTTTCCTGGTACATATATAGTAATTATGTTGTACATACAGGTAAAAGAGTGGTAACACAAGGTATTTACCTTGTGTCTGTATATGGTAACTAACAAACACATTACTGTATTTACTAGTGGTATATACATGGTAACTATGTTGTACTTATGGACAAGTGTGGGTAATAACAGGCACTTATTTATGGTAACTTTTAAGACACATTACTGTACTTACTACTGGTATGTACATGAAACTATGTTGTACTCACGGACAAGTGTGGACACAAATAGCGGACACACACTTACAATGTGTGCATGTTAACAACAGTACAAAACAGAGACTTACCAAATTGCTCTCCACAACAGTGCATCTTATTTTACAGTCCTTACTAGTTAATATGCTTAAGCTTATTATTACAAAGGTTAAAGAGCTGGTAATTCCTATATAATGTTTATGTACAAGGGTTCACTTTATTTTACAGTCCTATTTCCATGTACTTACTATGAACGTAGTAGTGAATATACCAGTTAGTAAATGCGTAAGTTACACCTGGTAAGAGCTGGTAATTCCTATGTAATGTTTATGTACAAGGATGCATTTTATTTTACAGTCCTAATTCCATGTACTTACTATGAACGTACTAGTGAATATACCAGTTAGTTAATGCGTAAGTTACACATTACTTAGGTTGGGGGGGTATAAGCATGGTACAAGATACTTCTTGAGTACTGGATGATGTACTACTTGCAGTTCAACTTGCCTAATTTTTACTGGACAATGATTCCCTTAACCGATTGGTCCAATAGGGGTATTTTGAAGACATGCATACATACAGCTCAGTAACACTACAACTGTACTTGTATACTCAGTTGTCATGTGTCAAAAGCCTTGCTTAAAAGGACTACTTGATAAGTATTGACACTATGAAGTGCTGTAGTTACTGCAGTGTATCATTTTGGTAAGCACATTTGTTTCACAGTGGTTAAGTGTCAGTTATGTGTGTCCACACTTGTTGGTGAGCACAACATAGTTACCATGTATATACCACTAGTAAGTACAGTAATGCATCTTACTAGTTACCACACATAAGTGCCTGTTATTACCCACACTTGTCCATAAGTACAACATAGCTACCATGTACATACCACTAGTAAGTACAGTACTGTGTCTGTTAGTTACCATATACGGACACTATAAGTAAGTGCCTGTTATTACCCAACACTTGTCTATAGGTACAAAGTAGTTACCATGTTTGTACCATTGGAAAGTACAGCAGTGTTTCTTATTAGTTTCCATGAATAGACATATCAGGTAAATACCTTGTGTTACCACTCTTGTACCTGTATGTACAACATAATTACTATATATGTACCAGGAAAGTACACATACTGTAAAATAAAGTGCTACCACATTTTCTACTTTGCAAAATAATTAGCTGAATAACTTAGCTGAACTCTACAGGCAGGTAGATCTCCAGGAACAGGATCAGGCACCTCTGCAGTAGTACTTCAATAAATAAAAATACTAACTCAAAAAAACAAACAACAAAATAACTAAAATAAACTTTCAGCTGTACAATTGACAATTTTTAAATTAGTCTTTTTATAACCCTGTGACTGTATGAACAAATGCTTCTGAACATGCCAAAACTGAAGATCATCTTCTATCACAATTGCAGTGCTTGAAAGGACTTGTGCTTTCATTGACCACAATGACAGGTGGTCAAACAGGAGTTTTAACAGAAGTGTCAGTCATGTCTGGCTCTCCCAATGCCTCCTGAAATAAGCATAGAGGGTCCAACTGTAAGTTTCACTAAGTAGACTAAAGGTAGACAGTATTTTAAAGGTAAAAGTAGTTTAATTTACAGTTACTAGCATTTCTGTTAATGCATTGAATACTTACATTTCAAGTATTGAAGAATTGTGGGTCCTCCTCACATGGGTACAATGAGGAGCACGGAGGGCTACAGTGCATTTCATGTTGATATCATGCACACCCTTCAAAGTCAAGCAAAAAATTAACATGTTAAGAAAGCCAGCCAACCTAATTTTATATACAGTGAAGACAGTGATGGAGGTACTTAGTGTTGACATATTTCAACTCACCTGAAGATCATAAACATTTAAAATGTCACGCAGAGTCTCTGAAATCTAGATGTGTGCCATTTTCAGCTATATGGTGTAACTTTGCACAAACCTAGAAAACCAAAAACACACAAGTGTATAACCAACAATGGATGTAGAAAAGAGAAAGTCAAGTCTGTCTGTTTGAGGAGACATCATGCAACTTGCATTTCAACTCAATTGAAGTTAACTTAAGTATTGAGACTCACTCTTCAGTAAGCATCCAGTTCAGCCTGCAAATAAAATTTGTAAAGGTTTACTACAAGTTTGTTGATTTTATTAGTTAATTTGATTTCCAACATCTAGTTAACTTCACATCCGTGTATCAACCTTAACATTATCATAGATAAAGCTACTGCTAGTTTATTCACATGAATGTACAAATAAAATCACAGATCAGTGTGCTTAACAAACAGCAGCAACACACTTATAAAATGTAGGACTGCAATGACAGAAAAAAAATGGCAGCTAATGTTAACATTATTGCCATTCATTTTCTTCATTAAGATCCTTTCAGCGTTTAAAAAAAAAATCATATAATAAATGTTTTGCTTTACTTGTTCCATACGTTTGCTCCAGACACTTGCAAATATCTGCCATGCTGAAAGGATTCTTCTGGTAACGTCAGTTAGGGCAATGATGTGACGTGGATGACAACAGTTTATGCCACTCTTTAAACTTAGAAATAATCATTAAAATAGCGGTGTTTACTTAGGTTTACTTTATACCTGTAAAGAGCAAATAGAATACAAGTATCTATTAATAAAGGTAACATGGTCTAACTGAATGTGCCAAACTATACTTGAACTTACCAACTTTCTCATTGGCTCCAGATGCTCCTTGCTAGTTCAGTCAGAGAAGAATAATAAACAAGTCCGTGGTCTTATTTCTTCAGGGCTTGCACTGCTCAGTGTCTGGGGATTAAAATCCTTTTCTTCACTGATGATGAAGAAAACAGATTAATATATTATATTAATTCTCCTGATTAATATAAAACACAGTAATATTAAAAGCAATGAATGGCATGTAAAAATATTCACTTATTCTTGTGTATTAACATGCTGAGTGAAGAAGCAACGCAACAAAGGTGATAAGCTGTGATGCTGTGTTTGTGTTGTTTCCATGTTTTAGCAGTCATGTCATCTGTAAATGTAAAATCTGCTTACATTTAGCATCTGAAGCAGGACAGAGATATTGCAGATGATCTCAAACATATTAATGCATATTGCATTGCAGTACATTGTCATTAAAAAAAATCTGTGAAACCTTAGTTAATTTAGGTTATTTGAAAACAACTATCTTCTGTGATAAACAAATACTCTTCACTCACCTTATTGAAGACATATAAAATAAAAACTTTTGCTCATTAAAATCACATTCATAAAGATATATGAGCATGGAAACGAAAAACAAACAAACAAACCTGCTCTTTCTCCTTGAGTATGTATGCAGGACCATCATCATCCTCTTCCTCAGCTCTTTGTTTGCAGATCAGAGTGTTGCTCGTTGAAGTTTAGTGCAGTGTAAACAATCGATATTGTTTCGATATTGTTGATCCACATATCAATAAAAGATTAAAAAGTTTTTGTTCATTTAAAGTTTTCAGGCAAACCAAGAAAGACGCGTTCCCGGCAGTCACGTGATGTTAACTTTTAGCAAGTTCCTTTATAAGTGTCTGCTAAGTCAAAATACTACAAATGTAAATGTGCATCGATGCTTACCAGAACTATTTTGTCGAAATGACCCCAAACATTAATATCTCTTGGTAAATAATCCATTGCTATGCTCATGTCCGCTCCAAACCGCACAAACATGGCGGATATCACCCACTACCACAGGTACGAGACCCCTCCCACCGTGAAGATGAATGAGTCAACTGAGTGTGCAGTGAAGCGCGTTTAAAATACATGAAAGCATATAAAAGAATGAACTGTTGAATTACTTATAAATAGATTTGATATTATACATATTAGAGAATGTTCTGTCTTATACAGCACTTTTATTATTTTAAGTTTTACCGCAAATATGTTTTTGACAAATTCGTTAGTAAAAACATGAAGTTAACACATAATTATTGCTACATTATACCATCTGTGAGTGAACATAAGCCAAGTCATTGCCAGAAGTGGCCCAGATTTCTATAGCCAAAGTTGGGCCAGTTACTGTGAACAGGAATTGGCCCAGTGCTTTACAGCTGTAACAAATACACATGTGCCAGAGTGAGCTGCGGGCCACAATCGGCCCAGTAAACCATGCCGAGTCTGAGCCACAGGCGCCGCGGGGCAGCCGTGCTCAGGCCGATTACTACATGCTATATGGAGCAATTGCCTGTTTAGGTATCTTGCTCAAGGGAACCTCAGTTGTAGGTAATGAGAGCTGAAAAAGAGCACTGTTTTTTCACTGCCCCCACCTACATCTGGTTCTGAGACTCAAACCTATGACCTTCGGGTTACACTTCTGTCTCTCTAATCATTAGGCTACAACTGCCCATGAAATGATGCATATGAAAATTTGGCTGATCCTTGACACGATTGCGGACAGCAACGCAAATTTGATTCTACATTAATTTGATCTTTCATTAATTTCATTAATTTTTGATTCTCAATTTCCTATTTTACTTGCAAAGAAACCATGGAAACACCATGGATGCTTTAATATATTATGTGTTTTATTACTTTTACTTTTATCGACAGAAAACTAATCATTGTTATATAGCTCAACATGGTTAGTCTTATTGTTTGAATCACTTGTTCCCTTTCAGTCGGTCACTTTGACGTTACATCAGAGACTGACGAAATGGGGTCTCGCCCGAGAGCCCAATCACCTTCGAGTGTAACAAAACGAGCCAATGATATGAAGAGTATCTTGGTCTGCGGAATTTGCATGCGCAAGCTCCGCCTCACACTGTGGGTATATAAGGAGCAGCGCGAGCAACTCGCATTCAAGCTTTCACTTCGGAGCCGAGCACATCATTGCCTTCACTAGAGTGTTTCTTCAGAACGAGTCTGCAGTACTGGTGTGACGGCGCATTTCAGCGGATTCCAGTGTTCCTGCCTTGCCTGTTTCCCCTGAGCGCTTCAGTACTAAAAGAGTGTTTTTCTGAAAGAGCTTCACGGGTTTTAAAGGTTGCGTCTTTTTAAAGATGTCGTACCGCCCGTGTGTTTCTGGGTGCAGTCGGTATATGGCTCCTCTTGACGGCCATGATCGCTGTCTCACGTGCTTGGGCTTCAAGCACGCTGAGGCGGCTTTTGTGGATGGTTCATGTTCTCATTGTGGGAATATGACCATCAAGATGCTTAGATCGAGACTCGATTATCTGAAACAGTATCGAGTCCCCTCTGCCACACCCTGACCTAGTTCCTCTTCTCGTGAGGGTGCTATCTCGGCTGGTGGCCAGGGTGATCTGAGGGTTATGGTGTGGAACACCCCAACGAGTCAGCCTCCTCGGGCCACGCCCCCCTCCCAGGCATCTCAGCCGGTGGAGCTTCCGGATGGGATTGCTGTCTCCTCCTTTGGGGGACCAAGCGTCTCATTCGGGGCTCCAGAGGATGATCATATGTCGATCGCTGCATCTCAAGGTGGGTTTGAGTCCTCAGGAGATGATGATTCGGCTGCGTTGCCTCCCACTGGGAGAGCAGCGTCGTCTGAGTCAGATCCCGAGCTGATGGCCATGCTTGCCCGGGCAGCTGAGAGCATTGGGTTGGAGTGGAATCCTCCACCCCGCCCTGAGCGCTCAAGGCTGGATGATTGGTTCCTGGGGGCTGCACGCTCTGGTGAATGCCAGGGCCCCCCACCGGTTCCATTCCCAGAAGTGCATGAGGAGGTTACTAGTTCCTTTAACTGCCCGAAACCGTTCTGGTGCTTCCTCCGCCTTCACTTCCCTCGATGGCGGGGCGGCCAAAGTGTATGCTGGGGTACCCCCTGTGGAGCGGTCGGTTGCGATGCAATTGTGTCCTCCGAGCGCTTCTACGTGGCGCGGTGATCCCAAGCTCCCGTCCAAGGCCTGTAAGTTCTCGTCCACGCTTGTGGCCAAGGCTTACAGAGCTGTGGGTCAGGCCGCTTCCGCCTTGCACGCCATGGCCACCTTGCAGGCCAGCTTGTTGCCCAGCAATTCTCGGCTGCTCAGAAGCAGTCTGAGGCGATCAGCCATATCCTGCCCCGGCGGCCAGCTGCTGCTCCTACACCTCTGCCGGCTCAGGTACCTCAGGCTGCTCGTCGCCGAGGCTGCCCTCCTGTGGCCCCCTCCGCTCCCGCTCGGCCGCAGCGAGGAGATAACCGCAGGAAGGCGGCGCAGCCCGTCTCCGCCCCTTCACCTGCCAAGCGTCAGGCCAAGAAGCAGCATTCCTGAGACGGGCGACCCGGAGTCAGAGATGACAGCTCTTCAGGAGACGATAGCAGGGCCGCTCCTTCCCCCGCAGGAGGGCCGGAGGAGAACCCTTCCATCTTCGCCACCGGCACTGCCAGTGGTACCCATATCTTCACAGAAAGAGCTGTTTCCTCTACCTCCGGGTCCCAAGAGGGCACGGTTGACAGTGTGCTCTATTGTTCCGCTACACTCTCTTCCTCTCCCCTCGGCGTCCCCCCCAGATTCCGCGGGGTCCGCACTACGATGGTGGGCAAGGATGCCCCTGTCATGCATTCGGAGATTGCTACTCTTTTGGCAAAGGGTGCAATAGAGCCGGTCCCTCCAGCCGAGATGAAGTCAGGGTTTTACAGCCCATACTTCATAGTACCCAAGAAAACAGGTGGGTTACGGTCAATCCTGGACCTTCAGGCCTTGAACCGGACTCTTCACAGATTCCTGTTCAAGATGTTAATGCCCAAACGCATTTTCAAATGAGTTCATCCACTAGATTGGTTTGCAGCAATCGCCCTGAAGGACGCATACTTTCATGTCTCCATTCTTCCTCGACACAGACCGTTTCTTCGGTTTGCTTTTGAGGGGCAGACAAACTCTCCCCCGTGCAGAGGATCTCTTTTCTCAGTATGGAAATAGACTCGGTCGCCATGTACGCGCAGCTTACGAGCGAGCACACGCAGTCTCTGCTGAATTGCCTGAATCAGTTCAACGGCAAAACATCGGTCCCACTGAAACTTTTTCAGAGGCTCCTGGGGCATATGGCCTCCGCAGCGGCAGTTATTCTGCTGGGGTTGGTCCATATGAGACCGCTTCAGCATTGGCTTCACGGCCGAGTCCTGAGATGGGCATGGCAACAAGGCATGCTCTGAGTGACCATCACTCCGACCTGCCGTCTAACTCTTGCTCTGTGGCGGGACCTTTCGATTCTACGGGCTGTTGTTCCCTTAGAACAAGTGTCCAGGCATGTTGTTGTTTCAACAGATGCCTTTGCTATGGGTTGGGGTGCCATGTGCAACGGGCATGCTGCGTCGGGCTCCTGGACAGGACCCCAACTTCAGTGGTATGTCAATTGCCTCGAGTTGCTGGCAGTACGGCTTGCTCTGCACCGCTTCAGAGCCCTGCTGAGAGGCAAGCACGTTCTTGTCCGTATGGACAATACGGCTACGGTAGTGTACATCAACCATCAGGGCGGTCTACGCTCTCACCGTATGTCGCAACTCGCTTGCCATTTCCTCTTATGGAGTCAGAAGCATCTGAAGTCACTTCGCGCCTTTCACATTCCGGGCCGACTCAATTGTGCAGCCGACGAGCTCTCACGACAGCAGTCCTGTCCCGGGGAGTGGAGACAGCTGATTTGGGAATGTTTCGGGGATGCTTAGATAGATCTGTTTATCTCCCCAGACAATGCCCATTGCCAATTGTTTTACTCTCTGACCCAGGGCACTCTCGGTTCAGATGCACTGGCACACAGCTGGCTGCAGCGTCTACGCAAGTATGCGTTTTCCCCAGTGAGCCTCCTTGCGCAGACACTGTGCAAGATCAGGGAGGACGAGGAGCAGGTCCTTATGGTCGCCCCTTATTGGCCCGGCCAGACCTGGTTCTCCGAACTGATGCTCCTCACGACAGCCCCTCCCTGGCCGATTCCTCTGAGGAAGGACCTTCTTTCTCAGAGACGGGGGACTCTCTGGCACCCGCGTCCAGATCTTTGAAGACTACATGTGTGGTCTCTGGACGGGACGTGGTCGGGTTAGGTACCTTACCACCTCAGGTGGTAGCTACCATCACTTCGGCGCGAGCCTCGTCTACTAGACAGGTTTATGCTCTGAAGTGGAACCTCTTTGTCACCTGGTGTTCTTCCAGGAATGAGAATCCCTGGACATGTCCAGTCGGGTCCGTGCTTTCTTTTCTTCAAGAATGGTTGGATCAAAGGCTGTCTCCTTCCACCCTTAAGGTCTATGTGGCCGCTATCGCTGCCCACCACGACCTTGTTGAAGGTAGGTCTTTGGGGAAGCACGACCTGGTCGTCAGGTTCCTGAGGGGGACGAGGAGGCTTTTTCCTCCCCGTCCCTCACAAGTTCCCTCTTGGGACCTCTCTCTGGTTTTATCTGCTCTTCAGAGAGCTCCCTTTGAACCTTTGCTTTCAGTTGAGCTAAAGTTTCTATCTTGAAGACTGGACTCCTGACGGCCTTGGCTTCAATTAAGAGGGTTGGGGACCTGCAGTCTTTCTCTATTGATGAAGCGTGCCTAGAATTCGGGCCGGATGACTCTCACGTTATCCTGAGACCCTGGCTCGGATACGTGCCCAAAGTTCCCACCACCCCGTTCAAGGATCAGGTGGTGAACTTGCAAGCACTGCCCCTGGAGGAGGCAGACCCAGCCCTGGCACTGCTCTGTCCAGTACGTGCACTCCGCACTTACCAGACAGAATTCAGTGCTTCAGAACTTCAGACCAGCTCTTTGTCTGTTATGGAGGTCAGCAGAAGGGGAAGGCTGTCTCCAAGCAGAGGCTAGCCCACTGGTTAGTGGATGTTATTGTCTTAGCCTACCAGGCTCAAGACCTGCCATGCCCCCTGAGAGTGAGGGCTCACTTAACTAGGAGTGTTGCCTCCTCTTGGGCATTGGCGCGTGGCGCCTCGCTGACAGATATTTGTAGAGCTGCAGGCTGGGCGACACCTAACACATTTGCAAGATTTTATAATCTCCGTGTAGAGCCGTTATCCTCTAGTATACTCACCCCTTCGGGCCAGTAGCTGGATCTGCTCGGTGTTATTCGCTTGCTGCGCCATTCCACTCTACGGATTGGATGCGTGCGCTCTCTCTCAGTAAGTTCCTTATCAGAACCCTGGGTTCCTCCAGCACTGTCGATGTCTACATTTGCGTGCATGCCCCTTCGGTCAGCTCTTATGTTAGACTAGGTGCTTCCATGTGTTGTGATTTTCTGTGGGTAATCCCACGTGTGTATTCCACTTTTAGTCTCCTTTGGAGCATGTGTCTTCCCCTAGCAAGCCACTTGCTATTCTGACGTGTAATTCCACCCTGCGGGCTGGTTACCTCAGTTATCACCGCTATGCTCGTACTTCTGTAAGACCTCCACGAGTAGGCAACCTGTTAGCATACTCCTCGGGTATGCTACCCAGTGTGCTCTGTGTGTATGGTCCTCCTATTGTGCTTTCACGGCAAGGTACTATTCTCACACTGTTCACTGGAAGACAGCTATTGTGGCGTTTTAGTAGGGACCCCATTTCGTCAGTCTCTGACGTAACGTCAAAGTGACCGACTGAAAGGGAACGTCTAGGTTACGTATGTAACCCTTGTTCCCTGAAGGAGGGAACAGAGACGTTACGTCCCCTTGCCACAACTGCTGTTCCGCTGAATGGCCGGTTCACTTGGCTCGGCTCCTCAGCAAAGACTTGAATGCGAGTTGCTCACGCTGCTCCTTATATACAAACAGTGTGGGGCGGAGCTTGCACATGCAAATTCCGCAGACCAAGATACTCTTCGTATCATTGGCTCATTTTGTTACACTCAAAGGTGATTGGGCTCTCTGGCGAGACCCCATTTCATCAGTCTCTGACGTAACGTCTCCGTTCCCTCCTTCAGGGAACGAGGGTTACATACGTAACCTAGACGTTTTCTTAATTTACCACGAGTACCATGTTTTTACCATGCCTCAGAGACAACATAATTGTCAAGTGGCTAATATAGCATAATCAGAGCAACACAAGTCATCCAGGTTTTATTAATTTATTCAAATATGGATCTAGATTACTGCAAAAGTACAAGACTCTCATACCAGCCACCGAGCGAATGCACAGCATAACGTTAACATAACTTTCAAAACACTCAAATGTATTTAATATGATTGTTTTAACCATGTAAAACAGCGCTGTGTTGTAACAGCGTTACACCACATACACATCGAAAAGAGCAAAAGTGGCCTACTGCAGCATAAGTCCGAATCTCTAACCATTAGGCCACAACTAATATAGGATTTATTTACTTAGACATTATTAAAAAAAATATTATTTTAGCTAAAGAATTTGTATCAATACTTAGTGCCTTTTGCCCCATGCTGGTGAGCCTTTTACCCCATGTGTGGGGTAAAAGACCCACCTTGCCACCTCATACATACATTTATACATTTTTAAACAAACAAACTTTTATGATTTATTTTAACACAAAGTCTGTTGCTCCATTAATGTTCAATAAAAACAAACAGAAGGTAGTCAACCAAAATACTAACCACAAATACAACTCAGTCATATGTGATTCTTGTTGACAAAATCACCACCAGGTGGCACAAATTGACGGTTTGCAAAATTGTTCAGTAAGACTGTAATTGTGACGTTTTTACTTGTACATGAAGATAAAAGAATGAAATTAATTACTGGTATTAATAATAACAATAGAAACTAGATTAAAATGTTTGAAGACAAACTTTAAGTTGGCTTGAAAAAGCCTAGCTAGAAAGTTTGAAGTAGTTTTAAAAGTTTGAAGTTTGAAAGTTTTAGCTTAGTAGTTTTGATAGATAGATAGATAGATAGATAGATAGATAGATAGATAGATAGAGTCTCAAAGCTAGGGTACTCAAGGTGGTTGCTAGGGTGTTGCTATACGGTTGCTAGGGTACACAGGGTCATTGCTAGGGTGTTGCTATGCGGTTGCTAGGGAACTCAGGGTGGTTGCTAAGGTGTTGCTATGCGGTTGCTAGGGTACTCTGGGTGGTTGCTAAGGTGTTGCTATGCAGTTGCTAAGTTGTTTTGGGTGGTTGCTATGAGATAGATAGATAGATAGATAGATAGATAGATAGATAGATAGATAGATAGAAAGATAGATAGGTTTATGAGTTTCAATGGATTAGAAACAGTACATAGAATGGCACTTGAGTCTAATTGAGTTTGAGTCTAATGGGCTTCCGTAGTTTAAATTTGAATTTTGACAGTTGGAATTTGAAAGTCTTGGCTCATTTGAACATTCCGTCAATAAAAGTCAATGGGATTTTTCCGAGCTTTAATAGTCATTTTTAGGAAAACCATAAGTCGGATCAGTTAGAAAAGATATAGCACACTAAGTCAGAACAGTCTGAAGGTCTGGGCCGAGTTTGGAGTATGTAGAGTTAAAGCTCTAGGAGGAGTTAGAGTTGGAAATTTTAGTCTCAGAAGAAAATAGCATAACAGTAAGTTGGCTTTTTCAAGCCAACTTAATAATATAGCTGCAAGCAGCAATTACAGGGCCCAGCACAAAAGCAGCACAGCAAGTCATGGTAACATGGCTGGGAGCATCAGACCAACTGCAACAGTGAGCAGTTAAAGATCTATTGAGATCATTTTAGGCAAAAGAGCTGAAAAATCATAAATACAGTTAATAATGAAGATTTACTGGTTTATCACGTTCAAAAAATAGGTGGCTCTGAGACCAAATTCATGCAGTATGGTCAGAGTGAGGTGACAATGACACTCAATATGTCAAAGTTTGGTGTCAATATGTCAAAGCATACAGGCTCAACAATCATTTTGGCATCAAGCCTCTAATTCGTTGCTGCGGTATACGAAAACGGTTTTATCAACACGAAATTCATACGTTTTTGCCATCCAAAGTTATAAGCATATAAATAATTTTTCTCCACTAAGTGCCATTGGTCCGAAACTTCTCAGGCTCCTGCAGGGCATCTTGCTGATGACCCAAACTGAGTTTCGTAACGATACACTAATGCGTTCATAAAATACAGCATTTTCGGACAAAATTAAAAATGGCTGACGGACGAAATGGCCGATATGAAAAAATTGGAATCTAATGATCTGAATCTAATGATGATTTTTGGACAAACCTATCAGAAGTTATAAGCAAAAATAGCCATATTTTTGTATCTCTAGACCAGTAGGTGGCGCTGCGCCGAAATGCTGCATGTTGCCTCTGGTCATGCTTGTGATGACATACCAAGTTTGGTCTGAATATGATAAAGTGTTCTGGAGATAGAGCCTCAAATCTGATTTGGCGAGTTTTTTCGTCAAATTCATTTGTGCAGTTTTTGAGAATGGATGGTTCTATCAAAAAGCTTTTGATAACTTGCTCTTGTTCAATTTTTGTGAAAATGGAGTAATGCCTAGGAGGAGTTCAAAAAAGTAGGTTTTCGGAAAAATCAAAATGGCGGGAAAATTTTTATGATGGAAAATGATGTCATAAGGTGCAATCGAATTGTCTTGAGCCAAGGAATCAGTGGAAAAAAGAATTTTGTTCTTATGGTTCAAAAGTTATTAGCATAAACATGAGTGAAATTTTGGACAGGTGGTTGCACTAGAGGGATTGAGTTAGAGACTCCAGATTTGCTATGGACACAGTTGAGACTGGCCTCTATCAGCGTGCCAAATTTCACAACTTTTTAGCATATGGTTCTATGGGCTGCCATCAACTTCAATGGTGGAAGAAGAATAATAAGAAGAAAACTAACGATTTCAATAGGGGCCTACACACTAGAGGGCTGCATTGGGTTTGGGCTCCCGCGGGACCCAACGCAAATCTCGCGGGAGCGGGCGGTTTTACCTTTGCTGCGGGCGGGAGTGGGCGGTCAGAAAACTTTGCGGGAGACCCGCGGGAAACGGTGGGATTTGGCGTGTAATAGAAACGGAGACAAATGAAGTTGAGAAGAAAATTAAAGCGGCTCTTTACTTGACAAAAGCAAAGCAAGACAAAGCAACCACTTGGAAACAATTCTTAAAATTCGCGCGTTTTATTTTGAGCATTCTCGCATGATCTAGTGCACCGTCAGAGAGGGCATTCAGTGTGTGTGGGCGGATCATGGAAGAAAGACGCACAAGTCTGCGACCGCAGTCAGTCAGCAATATACTTTCCCTTCATAGTAATATGGAGTAAGCAATGCAAATCCCAGTGATCATTCATTTGTTTAAGTAGGCTACGTTATTTTTATTTATTTATTAGTATTATTTATTTTCTTTGCAATAGCCTATTAAGCAAGGCATTCTATTAATTTTATTTATTTAGTTTTGTATTTAATTTGTTTAAAGTATATTATGTGTTTATTTAATAAGTAAAAGTTATTTTGTATTGTGCTTTGGCTTATTTACTTAAACTGTTATTTAAACTGCTTGTTTAGTTAATCGTTCGGTGAGTGTGTATGCAGTAGCCTGCGTTTAAAAACTGAGGTGCCGCTAGTTGTGGTTTTGTTAACGGTTAATGTTTTATAACACTAATAAAAAAATACCCAATGTTTTTTATCTCGTGTGGTGCTTTGGTTTTGAGGCTACTTCATCTTATTTAAATGCAATCATGTTTAAAGTCTGTTATTCTGGATGTTAACTTGAACGAATTTAGTCTGAGAGTATTTGTTTAGGCCTTTTTTTACAAGCTCTGAGAGAAAGTCCGTGGGAGCGGGCGGGTTTGGACACAAACTTTGCGGGCGCGGGCGGGAGTGGAACACGCGGGTTGCGGGAGCGGGCGGTCCTGGTCAGATATTCAGCGGGAGCGGGCGGGTGCGGGTTAAGGAAATCAGTCCCGCGCAGGGCTCTACTACACACCTTCGTTGCTTGGCCCCTAATTACAACCCGAATTCCGGAAATGTTGGGACGTATTTTAAATTTGTATACAATGAAAGCTAAAAGACTTTTAAATCACATGAGCCAATATTTTATTCACAATAGAACATAGATAACATAAATGTTTAAAGAAATCAGAATCAGAATCAGAAAGAGCTTTATTGCCAGGTATGTTGTTTACACATACAAATTTACAAGATAGACAAAGTGCAAAAAAAGCAAAAAACAGTATATATTATAGACAATTGTATGTACAATTATGTGTGCAAATTGAGAAATAAATAAGTGTTTTAAGTAAATAATGTGTAATAGTGTTGTGTGTTCCGTGTGTGTCAAGTGTTCATGAGATGGATTGCTTGAGGGAAGAAACTGTTCCTGTGTCTGATCGTTCTGGTGCTCAGGGCTCTGTAGCATCGACCGGATGGCAACAGTTCAAAGAGGGAGTGTGCTGGATGTGAGGGGTCCAGAGTGATCTTCTTTGCCCTTTTTCTCACTCTGGCTAAGTACACTTCTTGGAGAGTGGAGAGGGTTGTGCCAATGATTCGCTCAGCAGACCGGACTACCCTCTGTAGTCTTCTGAGGTCAGATTTGGTAGCTGAGCTGAACCAGACGGTAATTGAAGTGCAGAGGATGGATTCGATGATGGCAGAGTAGAACTGTTTCAGCAGCTCCTGTGGTAGGTTGAACTTTCTCAGCTGGCGAAGGAAGTACAACCTCTGCTGGGCCTTTTTCACAATGGACTCGATGTGGTTGTCCCACTTCAGGTCCTGGGAGATGGTGGTGCCCAGGAACCTGAATGACTCCACTGCAGTCACAGTGCTGTTCATGATGGTGAGTGGGGGGAGAGCAGAGTTTCTCCTGAAGTCCACAGTCATCTCCACTGTCTTGAGCGTGTTGAGCTCCAGGTTGTTAAGACTGTACCAGACAGCCAGCTGTTCAATCTCCAGTCTGTAAGCAGACTCGTCACCGTCCTGGATGAGGCCGATCAGTGTGGTGTCATCCGCAAACTTCAGGAGCTTGACAGAGGGGTCTTTAGAGGTGCAGTCATTGGTGTACAGGGAGAAGAGCAGTGGGGAGAGGACACAGCCCTGAGGGGCGCCGGTGCTGATGGTGAGGGTGCTGGATGAGAATTTTCCGAGCCTCACTAGCTGCTGCCTGTCTGTCAGGAAGCTGGTGATCCACTGACAGACAGAGGTGGGCATGGAGAGCTGAGTTAGTTTGGGCTGGAGGAGTGATGGGATGATGGTGTTAAAAGCAGAGCTGAAGTCCACAAACACGATCCTCACATAAGTCCCTGGTCTGTCCAGATGCTGGAGAACATAATGCAGTCCCATATTGACTGCATCATCCACAGACCTGTTTGCTCGGTAAGCAAACTGCAGGGGGTCCAGTAAGGGTCCAGTGATGTCCTTCAGATAAGCCAGAACCAGTCTTTCAAATGACTTCATGGCCACAGATGTTAGAGCCACAGGTCTGTAGTCATAATTTTGGGTTTCTTTGGGACGGGGATGATGGTGGAGCGTTTGAAGCATGAGGGGACTTCGCACAGCTCCAGTGATCTGTTGAAGATCTGTGTGAAGATGGGGGCCAGCTGGTCAGTGCAGGTTTTCAGACAGGCTGGTGAAACGCTGTCTGGGCCTGGTGCCTTTCTTCTCTTGTTCTTTTTGAAGACTTGGCGCACGTCATCTTCACTGAACTGAAATGCAGGTGTGGGGGAGAGGGGGGTTGTTGGAGGTGTTAATGGTGTTTTTTCAAACCTGCAATAAAACTCCTCTGCCAGTCGTTGATTCTCCACAGAACTGGGGGATGGTGTCTTGTAGTTGGTGATGTCTTTCAGACCTTTCCACACTGAAGCTGTGTCATTAGAAGAAAACTGATTCCGAAGTTTATCAGAATAATTCCTCTTTGCCACTCTGATCTCCTTTTCCAGTGTGTATTTGGCCTGTTTGTACAAGACTCTGTCCCCTTTTCTGCGAGCATCTTCTTTGGCCTGACGGAGCTGGCTGAGTTTTGCAGTGAACCAGGGTTTGTCGTTGTTGTAAGATAAATGAGTCTTTGTAGGAATGCACAGATCCTCACAGAAACTGATATATGATGTAACAGTCTCTGTGAGCTCGTCCAGATCGCTGGCAGCAGCTTCAAAAACACTCCAATCAGTCCATTCGAAACAGGCTTGTAAAGCCCGCTCTGTTTCGGTGGTCCATCTCTTTACAGTCTTTGCTACAGGTTTAGCTGATTTCAGTTTCTGCCTGTAGGTCGGTATGAGATGAACTAGACAGTGATCAGAGAGCCCCAAAGCTGCCCGTGGGACAGAGTAATATGCATCCTTTATTGCTGTGTAACAATGGTCGAGTATATTACTGTCTCTGGTGGGACAAGTAACATGCTGTCTGTATTTGGGCAGTTCACGTGAGAGAATCGCTTTATTAAAGTCCCCGAGAATGATTCAAACAGAGTCCGGGTGTTGTTGCTCGCTCTCTGTGATCATATCAGCGAGTATCTGTAAAGCTGAGCACACGTGCGCTTGCGGAGGAATGTAGACGCTCACCAGAATGAACGAGCAAAACTCCTGCGGCAAATAGAACGGTTTGCAGTTAATGAAGAGTGTTTCAAGATCTGGACAGCACATCTTCTTTAACACAGTTACATCTGAACACCACCTTTCATTGATGTAAAAGCACATCCCGCCGCCGCGTGATTTCCCCATTGATTCTGCGTTGCAATCTGATCTAAACAGCTGAAAGCCCGGCAGACTTAACACGCTGTCCGGAATGGCGTCGTTCAGCCAGGTTTCCGTGAAGCACAGAGCAGCCGAGTTAGAAAAATCCTTATTTGTCCGGGAGAGCAGAAGGAGTTTGTCCGTTTTGTTGGGCAGAGAGCGGAGATTCGCCAGATGGATGCTAGGCAGCGGCGTTCTTAATCCGCATTGTCTGAGCTTCACGAGGGCGCCGGCGCGCTTTCCCCGTCTGCGCATCCTGAAGTGTCTAAACAGCGCTGCCGCTCTGCCGACAACAACATTCAACAAAACGTATGAATAATCGAAATCCGGTAAAAGATTTTGTGGTGTGTACTGCCGAATGTTCAGCAGTTCATCCCTGGTAAAACTGATGGTGTTTGAAAAACAGAAAACAGGAAAAACTAACAAAAACAGAACAAACACTGAAGAGCTAAGCACTGTGGCTGCCATGCGCGGCGCCATCTTGACATTTACATTTACATTTATTCATTTGGCAGACGCTTTTATCCAAAGCGACTTACAAGTGAGGAATACAACAAGCGAGTCGTTATGACGAGGCAAATAGACAAGAAGTGCTCATAATACAAGTTATAGGCAGTGCTCAGATTATCCTAAGCTACAATAGAGAGGGATTAGAGGAAGTGAAAGGATAGGAATAAGAAGTTTTTTTTTTTTGTTTTTTTTTTAAGATGAGGTTAAGTGCTCACGAAAGAGATGGGTTTTCAGCTGTCTTTTGAATATTGCCAGGGATCTTGATATCTTGAAATTTTACACTTTTATCCACTAAATGAGCTCATTTCAAATTTGATGCCTGTTACAGGTCTCAAAAAAGTTGGCACAGGGGCAACAAATGGCTGAAAAAGCAAGAAATTTTGAAAAGATTCAGCTGGGAGAATATCTAGCAATTAATTAAGTTAATTGATATCAGGTCTGTAACATGATTAGCTATAAAAGGGATGTCTTAAGGCATCTTTACACAGAAAAAGCGGCCCAGAAACCAACTCTGAAGCAGCAAAAATTCACAAAAATGTGCATTTACACAGACTGTTTAATGCTTCTCTGAAGCGGCATAAATGTGTTTACAAAGGAATTAAAATCGCAGGAAACAATGCTTTGAACATAACTATTTTAAAACTACAGTTTTAACAAAATTAATTTAAAAATAATGAAATAATAAACAATGAAATAAAACTCGAAAAAAAATGAAATTTTAAATTTCCTCATCTCACGCTTTGATGTTTGTCATAATTCTGTGGTACTGATAGTTATTTTCTATTTCTTAATAAAAATCGTTACAAGAAATTATGCATTATTACACCGGTAAAGCACCACAGGATTAAAAGAGATTGAACAACAAATGACGCTAGCGTTTGCGTGTGTCTGGCAGGACAGTAGATGTCACCAGACCGTCATGTGTGGGTGAAATATCGTCCTCAAGAAGATGATTTTTGGAATATAATATAACAATGCACAATCACAGTGACGCCGATTGTGTTAAGCATTTACCGTATCTGAGAGAAATGTAGCAGGGCGTTGATCTGACAGTCTCTTTATAGAAAGATGTGAGTACAGGACTCTTTTACTTCACTGCCCCTTGTTGGTAGACATTTTTTTTTTAATTTGCCCTATATGTTTCGTCTCCTGCTTCTTGAATCTCGCACCTCCTGGGCTGACTGGAATGCTTTTGGTTGTCATGACAATGACGTAGTTTAGGGTGGCTATATTACACATTTATTTAGACAGAACCAGAACAGTATCAGATTCGCCTTTGATACTAGGGGCTGAGGTGGGTCAGACCCGGCGTATTTTAGGTCTGCTTTTAACGCGGCATTGCGTCTTTACACTGAATTCTGAGCAGACACAGACCCACTTTAGAGCAGCCTTAAATCGGCTGTGTAAAGATGCCTTTAGAGAGGCAGAGTCTCTCAGAAGTAAAGATGGGCAGAGCTGTGAAAGAGTGCATAAAAAGATTGTGGAATACTTCCTTCAGGGAAGGCCTTGTGTATTTCAACAGGACAATGCAAAACCACATACTGCAGCTATTACAACAGCATGGCTTCATCATAGAAAAGTCTGGGTGCTGATTTGGCCTGCCTGCAGTCCAGATCTTTTACCTATAAAGAAAAATACATCAAAGATGACCACAAGCTCTTCAGCAGCTGGAAACCTATATCAGGCAAGAATGGGACTAAATGTCAACATCAAAACTCCAGAAACTCATAACCTTGATGCCCAGATGACTTCACACTTTTTTGAAAAGAAGACGAGATGCTACACCATGGTAAACATGCCCCCATCCCAACTATTTTGAGACCTGTAGCAGGTCTATGTTCTATTGTGAATAAAATATTGGCTCATGTGATTTTTAAGTCTTTTAGTTTTCATTTTATTCAAATTTAAAAAATGTCCCAACATTTCTGGAATTCGGTTGTATAACATTTAATCTTGGCTAATTATTTATCATATAAGTGCTTAATGTTCCAGCTATTTTCTATTACAGTGAAATGTTATAGCGATGGTAGTGCATGAAGTGTGCTTGCATTTTACTGTACAGTAGCTTACTAGCCAGTATTTTAGATTATTACAGGAGGTGTGCATTATGCCATAAATAAATAAAATGACAGAAAAGGTGGATTTTTAGGTGGATCTGAATGGGAACAGTAATATAGCCTAGCTTTCTAACATGTGGATTTATTTACTTTGTCAATATTGTGACCAAAAAAATAAAATGTTTAAAACTACATTTAATAGCCTAATTAACTGATGGATTTCAACAGGTCACACATGCACAGTGAAACATTTTTATTACCTTAAACATTTTCAACATAGGCCTTCATAAAGTCTGGGGACATTTAAACTTATTATTATTGCAGGTTTGCATAGGGAGTTCAGTGTTTCATGTGTGACGGGATGTAAATTAAGACGATGCAGTGTCAGTAAAGACGTTAATAATATGAAAATGCTTTGGTCCATAATGTTTTCAAAAAGACATTGTAGTTATTACAGTTAAGCTTTTTTAAAGTTAAGTTTTATTATAAATAATCATTATATTTGTTAGGCTATATTTTGTTAGATTATATTTTGTCATGTTAGGCTGTTTGTTGCCACAAAATTCCTGGGCCCGTATGTATAAAGCCGCTCAGAGTAAAATTTTAGTCTTAAGTGTGTCAAAATTTTAAGAATGATGTAATTTTACTCTTATTCCTAGACTTAAGAATAAGTATAATTCATAAAGGTTCCTAAGTGTCAAGACTAGGTCTTAGCTCCTAAATTATTTAGGAGAGCTGCAGAGGTCTCCTAACCTAGTTAGGAGTAACAAGATGGCAGCATAGAAGAAGAGACACATGCTTTCCAATGAAAATATGATGTATTGGAGTTATATGACGACATGTAGTTGATAAAACAATACAAACTTAATTGACATTTCTTTTTGTAACTGACATAAATAAGAAATGTAATAACTTTAAATAAATTGTATATATATTGTAACAAAGTTCGTAAATAAGGAGGGAAGAGGACAGGGTCAGCGGGTGACTACTGGCTGTTTATTTTCACCAAAAACAATAATAACAAAACAGTGTGCAGGCAGGCACAAAACAATCAAAGTAATTTCAAAATTCACTCCAACACAACAGCAGACATTCAGGAGTGTGGAAACAGCCAGTAGTCCTTCTCTCTCTCGCAGGCTCCTGTTTCTCCTGGCGTTAAATACTCTCTCCACGCCAATTACTGAAACAAGAAACAGGTGTTTATCATTTGCGTCTAATCCACTCAGACACCGCGCGTCTCCTCCCTCTCTCTCCCGTTGCAGATTCCGCTAAACCACGCCCCCCCTTGCCACATACCCCCACCGCCTGACTCAGGCCGGGGAGCCTCGCACAGCGAACAACAGGGGTTCCAACCACTTGTCCCAATTTTTGGCATCTTCCTGAACGAATTTCCGAATTATTGTTTTAAGCGTGCGATTAAAACGTTTGACCAGCCCGTCCATTTGTGGGTGAAAGACGCTGGTCCGAATCGATTTAATGTCCAATAATTCATAAAGTTCGCGTAACGTCCGTGACATAAATGCCGTGCCCTGATCAGTGAGGATTTCCTTAGGAATCCCCACTCGGGAGATTAAAGAAAACAGTGCGTCAGCAAAACTCTTAGCGGAAATGTGGCGGAGAGCCACTGCTTCTGGATATCGTGTTGCATAATCCACAATAACCAATGCAAAACGATGTCCTCTTGCTGATCTCTAATGGCCCGATGAGGTCCATGCCAATTCTCTCGAAGGGGACCTGCATTAATGGGAGGGGGCGCAAAGGCGCTTTTGGGGTGGCCGGTGGGTTTACCAACTGACATTCACGACAAGCCGTGCACCACCTGCGCACATTCTTGTGAATGCCCGGCCAAAAAAATCGGGTCATGAGGCGATTTAGTGTCGTTCCCTGTCCTAAATGACCAGCCATTGGATTAGAATGAGCCGCTTGAAAAAGCATTTCCCTGCAGCTCCTAGGAACTAACAACTGGGTTGTATCCTCTTTTGTCTGAGCGTCTTGGGTCACTCGATACAACCTATTTTTTATAATTGCAAAATATGGATAGGTAAGCAGTTGTCCAGGATGGAGAGGCTGACCGTCGATGATACTGACCTGTTCAAACGCACGTTTCAGCGTCTCGTCCTGAGACTGCTCCAGGGGAAAGTCATCGCGCTCCGAGAGAATAAGTCTCTCGATTTCGCTCTGTTCCCCCGAGGCAGTACTCAGAGGTCCCGATTCAGTCTCTCCCGCCTGCACACTCACACTCCCCTCTGGTGCATTTTTTCCCCAAGAAGCATCCGTACATAAAGCCCCTAATAATTCTTTAAACACTGGCCAATTCGTTCCCAAAATTAACGGATGCTGGAGGTGCGGGTTAACTGCCACCTCAACACTATGCTTTTGACCCCTGAATTGAATAATGACTGGCACAATAGGATACTCTACCACATCCCCGTGCACACACCGCACCTTAACCACGCGGCTATTATCCAATGCCCCGAATTGTATCAGATTTTGATGGATCGAGGTTTGGTTACATCCTGAATCCACCAATGCCTGATAGGTACCCCCCTCGATACTCACAGGTATTTGGTACCACCCAGCTTGACCGGGGGCAGCCTGCGGGGCATCCGGGACCCGGACCATTGTTCCCACACCTGTCCACGAAATGGCCCGGGTCCCCGCAACGCCAACAGGCCGGCCCAGACCTCCCCGCTGCATAGGGAATATGGGAGGAGGGCCGGGTGGACGAGACCTGGGTAAAGGGACAGGGCGAGAGAGAGAAGGAGATGGAAGAGAGGGAGAGAGAGAAGCTGATGACAAGGGTTCGCCGACCCCGGGGCACGCCACCATATGATCCTCCACGAGTTGGATAGCCGACTCCAGCGACGTGGGGCGGTGGCACTGGACCCACTCGGCCGTTCTCCTCGGAAGCCGAGTGGTAAAAAAGATAATTACTATTTTATTTCTACAGTCAGAGCATTGATTTGTAGAGTGGGAGAAGTTGACCACTCGGTCGATGATCTCCTCCACGTCACTTCCGTCGGCCAGCAACCATTTGCGGCAGGAGTCCCGGAGCTGTTGGGTCATCACAAAGGGTCGGCCAGACTCACCTAGCTCCAGGGAGCGGAAGCGCTGGCGATGCTGTTCCGGACTCTGGCCGACCCGCTGGATGATGGCCCTCTTGAGGTCATCGAAGTCAGGAGGCTCCGCACCGGAAGCTGCTGTGCCGCTACCTGGGACTCCCCGGAGAGCAATGGGACCAGGGACCAGTGTAACAAAGTTCGTAAATAAGGAGGGAAGAGGACAGGGTCAGCGGGTGACTACTGGCTGTTTATTTTCACCAAAAACAATAATAACAAAACAGTGTGCAGGCAGGCACAAAACAATCAAAGTAATTTCAAAATTCACTCCAACACAACAGCAGACATCCAGGAGTGTGGAAACAGCCAGTAGTCCTTCTCTCTCTCGCAGGCTCCTGTTTCTCCTGGCATTAAATACTCTCTCCACGCCAATTACTGAAACAAGAAACAGGTGTTTATCATTTGCGTCTAATCCACTCAGACACAGCGCGTCTCCTCCCTCTCTCTCCCGTTGCAGATTCCGCTAAACCACACCCCCCTTGCCACATATATATTTCTTAAACAATAATTAATACATTTAATGCATTTTAATACATTTAATGTCTTTGAATAAACTTTTAACTTTTTATAATTTTAAATATAACAACTTCTCCCACTCTACAAATCAATGCTCTGACTGTAGAAATAAAATAGTAATTATCTTTTTTGGTAACTGGAAAAATGCATCAGTAAACAGGCTTTTAAATAGTACTATTGCTAAACTTACCACACCAAACATAGTGGCCAAAATTGATGTGCAAAGGTTTTTTTGTTTGTTTGTTTGTTTTTTTATTAATGACCCTACAATTTAAATAAACTAAGGAAAGGTATTTATCTGACAACATTTTTGGCAAAAAAAAAAGGGGGGGAAACTACAGCTGCAAGTTTCAGAAAAATAAAAAAGCATACATTGACTACAACAATCTTTTTTTTTTTTTTTTTTTTTTTTTTATAATTCAAGTTTTTATTATTTTCATCCGGTATATGACAAATTCATACTAAACAAAGATTAAAGATATATATATATATATAAATGCTACACATAAGGCCAAAATATATACAGTGGTTGCAATCAACAAAAAACAATCAACAAAAACAAACAAATACTAAATGAGGAAAAAGGGACAGAGAAGAAAATAAAAATCTTGCATATAAGTAGTGCAAAATATTAAGAAGTCAAAGTTATTGTGTCACATGGGTAGACAGCGTCACATAGGACCAAAAATCTTCCCAGACAGGGATACACACTGGGACACATGCTCTGTTCTTATTAAGTAGTTTGCAAAGCAGACGTTCATACGAGGCTGTCTTTGTCATTATGTTGACCCATTCTTTTAACTCTGGGGTTTTGGGAGTTTTCCAGTGTTTCAAAATGACTCTAGCCGTCACAGAGACCCCCACTATAATCACTGCTAACTCTCCATTTGAAATATTTGGCATCTGCTCCCTGTCTCCCAATAGACACAATTTTGGTGATAATGGTATTGTTGTTCCAAGCCATTTACTCAAAATATTTAGAATTTGGTGCCATAAAGGCTGAATAATTGGACACTCCCAGATACAGTGAATAAAAGTACTTCTGTCCTTTTCACATTTCCAACAAACATTATTATTTGTTTTATTATTTGTCAGACCCATTCTATTAAGTCTAAGAGGTGTCAGATAGAACCTGTGTATGATTTTGTACTGTGTAAATTGCCTTCTGGCTTCTCTTATGTATTTACCTGTATTTGACAAAAAAAAATTCCAATCTTCGTCCCCAATAACAGCCCCAATGTCCTTTTCCCATATTGTCTTTAAATTTGTCCAGTCATTGCTGAGCACATGGTTGGTCGTCCTGTAGAATACAGAGGCTTTTTGTTGGGAATGAGGCAGTGTTAGGAAGTCCAAGATATGATGCCCGTCCGTGTACTGGATTTTTGTAGAAACACAATTTCTAATTTGTAGGTATTTCCAGAAATTTTTTTTTCCCTTTAGATTATACTTCTGTACAAGGTTATTATACGACATAAACACACCCTGTTCAAATAAATCTGCCACAGCGCACAAGCCAGTGCACAAGAAATATGCCATTTCTTCCAGTACATAGGTGATTTCCCGATACAATTAGCACAGTTATGTCACAGGGAAGAGTATAGTTGTTTACATTGTGATATTTTATGCATCTTGTGAATCTTCGCCCATACCTCTCTGGAATGCCTCATAATAGGATTTGTGGTCATGTCTGAACACTGGGACAAATGCTCAATAGGGCTGTATGGCCAAGACAGAGTTTTCTCAATAGTAACCCAATCTAATTGAGTATTATTGTTCCAATGTTTGGCCAATTTGGCCATTTCATAAGATACCTGATAGAGCCGAGGGTCTGGTAGTCCCAGCCCTCCCTTATCCTGAGAGGCACATAATTTGTTAAGCTTTATCCTGAGCCTTTTCCCATTCCATAGGAAATGTTTAACCATTATATCATATTGATTAAAAATCAACTGTGGTGTTGTAAGTGGTAGCATCATAAGCACTTAGTTAAGCTGTGGCGAGACCACCATCTTGATTATATTCACTTTCCCCCATAAAGTTAACTGGATTTTCACCCATTTGTCCAGGTTATTGCTTATGTTTTGTAAAAGTGGTGCCAAATTTAACATAGGAATATCTTCTAAATCCCTGCTTATTTTGATACCCAAATATTTTATCCCTCTAAGGATCCATCTGAAGCCAATTTTAGTTAGCACATTTGCATTACATATTCCGGATATAAATTCCGGATACCAAAGCCACTGTTTTGTATATAGACCTATTTGGACATTGCAACCTAGCAAATATAGGTTTGCCATGACCAAACCTTTTTTCATGAAAATTTTACAAAAAATGAAAAGAACACAATTAAGTAGCATAAAATGCTCCCTTAAAACGCAACAACAATATGAACAATTTCAAAAATACATTGTGCACAGAATCTTCTGTGTTTAGACACACAGAGACATAAAGAATCAGCATATATTCTCAAGAATGGTGAAAATAATAAATACAAAATACTGACAAACAGATCAACTCTGAACACCACAAAACAAGCTACTGTCACAACAAAACAACAGCAAAATAAAAGCAAACAGGAACAAACTATGAAAATCACAGGACAATTCAGCTGTATAATTTATTCATGCTGCAATGCATGATGGGAGCAGTGGATGAGTTTTGATTGGTGGCTCCCATCACTGCACTGCAACACAAAGTTGGAGCAGCCAAAGAAATTTTAATATTAAAAAGTAAAGGGTCAAGAGCCCAACTAAAGAAAATGCTGATTACCATCATGGTGACTTGAAACAAAACTTTAACATCTAAACATCTGTTAATTCTCAGTAAGAACTTTTGTTGATGTATGACAGAAATAAACAAAACTGGTTAATAAGTGTAGTAATGTTTAATGGCTGGAAGTCAGTTGTAGTTGTTGTGTCTCTCTCTTTTTTTCTCTTCTTGTTGTTTCTCTTTCTTTCAATGATTATGCTTATTAAGATCAGGTGTCACCACTAATGTCACCACTCAATCATCACTTAATTAATCACTTAATTATCTCATTAACTTTAACACTGCTTCAGTTTTACTTTTAACACCCTGTAGTGTGGACACATATTTACACTGAGGGGTGATAATTTAACACTGGGGAATTTGCTGTGTACTGATCATTTTTTAAAATTCGGCTTTTCATCATTACTCTTCAAATAATGACTTCCTGCATTCAAATTAAATAAACACATTTCTTATAAAGAAAATGGTACTGACAGAGGAGAAATGTAATAAGGAGAAAAAGAAATAAAATATTCCTCCAAAGAAATATTGATTAGGCTCTGTTTCATAGGCTTCTCATCATCACTTCTCTTTCAGCACTGTTTTTCTAATTCTCTTTCTTAAAGGGCACCTACTATGCCCCTTTTTACAAGATGTAATATTGGCCTTGGGTGTCCCCAGAATGTGTCTGTGAAGTTTCCGCTCAAAATACCCCACAGATCATTTATTATAACATGGAAAATGTCATTTTTGCAGTGTGTAATGTAGTGTGAATGTAAACAATCTGTAAAGTTGTAAAGCTCAAAGTGCATCATAAGTTAAGTCAAGTCAAGTCAAGTCACCCTTATTTATATAGCGCTTTCTACAATGCAGATTGTGTCAAAGCAGCTTTACATTGATAATTGGTATATAATTTTTCCTTTTAAAGAATAGTGTCAATGCAGGCAGATCAATAGCACTGTTGAATAAATGTCAAGGATACTGTTGAATATCAAATGTCAAGTCAAATTAAATTAAATTAGGGCTGCACGATTAATCGGATTTTATCACGATAACGATATCTGCTTCTCTCGATTGATTTTAAATAAACGTCACGATATTGGCCCGCTCTATGATAATGAACATAATTTGGAAATATTGGAAGTAATATTAGGAATTTCGCTGTTTTATCTTTTGAAGTTCCTAAAGGTTTTACCAGTTTTCATAATGTTGATCAGCTAGAAATGATTTTTCTTTGCTTTACGAATTTGCCGGGCAATTTGAATCTGGTTTGTCTTATTGCAAACGAATTGTGTTGCTTTAAAATCTAATGTGAATACATATTACAAAGCGTTCACCAAAACCATGTTTTGTATTGATTTACTATCTAACTATAAGTTAACACATTTGCATAATGCCTGTCTACGTTCTACGTGGACATTAAAGATGGGACACTGCCTGCTTTATTTGGACCAACTTGCTCCTCAGAATCACAAACTGCAAGTGTGATTAATTATTGATGTATTTTATACCGAGACTTCAAAATATATAGTTTTGTGTTTTAGCTATATTGTGTATGTCTCTGACTAACCGGCTAACTCATGTTATTACTGTCAGTGAAATACTTCTGCTAATCAGCTGTTGGCCACTATTACCTAAAACTGTGTCCATTAATACAGATTGTCTGTCGTTCTTACTACTTTGAGTAATGATAAAGGATGGAGCAAGATTTGTTTTGCAAACTTTAACGTTAAATCAGTCATTCACATTAGTGCTTGGCTAACGTATGCACCTGTAGCAATATTAGCTCAAAAGGGGAAATATGAATAATTATTCATAACTCATTGATTATTATGATTAATTATGAATATTTGAATTAGTTAATCAGATTAACTTGATGTAGCTACATTAAAAATATAATCAATCAATCAGTTCATTCTGTGAACACTCAGTATTGATTATTAATTGATTCTAAGAGAAGGGTATTTTTCATGGCCATAGAAAAATAATTCTTTCTTATGATGCATGATCTCTCGTCTCCCTCTGAAGGAAGTCCAATCTGATAGTTCTCAGAAAATGAACTGTAACTTAGTGAATACTAATCACAAAAAAATTAGACTTATGTCTAAAAAAACGTTGAAATGTCAGGTTTTAAATCGTGTAAGTCAAATCGAAAACAAACATTCTGTGTTTATGTAATCTGTATGAAAAGAGAGCCATGTCAGAAATCCGTGATTCAGCTCATTATCTGCTAATGCGGCCACGCCCACGGAGCCAGCGCTATTCAGACGCAAATTCTGAGTCAATACATGCATTCATCATCTCAATTGTGTATTTATTGTCTTGAAAAGTGTTTTGAATAGCCATAGTTAGCGATCTCTGGCCTCTGTTAGTTCAGTTATTTCCTGGATTGCCTATTCTTCTTTAGCATTGGCATTTGTGGACTAAAGGTGTACAGAGCGCCCTCCGGCTGCAAGTATGAATTGTAAACACAGTATCCAGCGTTCACAGTGACGACAATAAATAATGAATAAATACTCCTCTGTATAGAAAATTGACATAAACATGAGAATCTATCAATATTTCTCCAAATGTGCATGCTTTTAAGCTAAAAGCCTATATGAAATGCCATAGAGGTAACATAATTGTTCAGACACTTTGCATCACAGAAATACATTATATTTTAAAGAATATAATAGAATACCATTATTTTAAATTGTAATAATATTTCACAGTATTGCTGTTTTTTCTTGAGGATTTACATGAGGATTCACGCCTCCACGCATACTGTGTTTCTTGACCAAAGATGTTTTAGAAAATTTAAATCTCTCTATTGTTTTATATGAACAAGCAGGCAGCATAATTTTTACCTCATTTTGAAGCAAAAACTCTAGTCTACAACCTCAAATACCCAGAAGTCTTGTGAACAAAGATTTAATATATATATTTTGGCTTTATTTCAGTGACTTAAGTTTTTTGTTTTTTCAATAACCACGCATAAACGTTATTCCTTCAAAAACACAAACATGTACATACATTTTCCTCACATATTATTGTAGCCTAGTTTGTGCTGAATACAGTGTAATGACACTTTTTCCATTAATATGTTTATGAACAACTGAAAAAAGCACAAATGTCAGGGCATGTCAAAACTTCTCTAGGGTCCCAAAAATCCTCAGACCCCTGAGGGTTAAAGGGATAGTTCACCCAAAAATGAAAATTTGATGTTTATCTGCTTACCCCCAGCGCATCCAAGATGTAGGTGACTTTGTTTCTTCAGTAGAACACAAATGATGATTTTTAACTCCAACCGTTGCCGTCTGTCAGTCAAATAATGCTAGTGGATGGGAACTTCTACTATAAGAGTAAATAAAACTTGCATAGACAAGTCCAAATTAAACCCTGCGGATCGTGACGACACATTGATGTCCTAAGACACGAAACGTTTGTGCAATAAACAGAACAGTATTTATATCATTTATATCACAAAGAAAGACATTAGATTTTTTTAAATAGATTTTTGTGTGTGGTGGTGGTGTGGGTTTCAGGGATGTTTAGATAACTATAAAAGAGTTAACGTTCACTTTTCTTAAAAATATTTAGCTATCAGATCTGTTTAAATGCTTCAGTTTGTTTTCACTATATAATATATTAAAACAAATGGAAGCATTTCAACTGATATAATACTGTATATCAGTTTAAATACTTAAATATTCTATTTTATTATATTATAATGTAAGCCTAATAAAAAAAATTGATCTCAAGGGGATTGTTTAGAGCTCCTTGCCACAAAAAATCTTAACCTCCTGGTATATAAAATTTGGGAAATTCATAAGCAATAAACATGTAATTTTGATGGTTTAACACTGTCTGTTGCTAATAATTGACTGTACAAAAACACATTATGGTTGTCCCAAACCATCATTGTAAGTGCTCATATTATATTATTATAAAGAATTAAACTGTCCTATTATTTTTTAATAGAATTTCTTGGTAAAGACTGGTACAGTTAATACAGCTATGTGAAAAAATCTCAAGTAACCTAAAATGTGCTTAATTTAGTGACTGAACTGCTTGTTTTCAAACATATTATTTAATAAATCACTAAGTTACATCAAGAGTCAAATAAAATGGAAATGGCACATTGAAGTTAAATGTTACAGTTGCATGATAAAACCATTTTGTGTGTGTGTTTACGTTCATTGTACAGGTGTAACGAATGCGGACTCATGGTAAGATCCAAATGCAAGCTTTTATTTACAGTGAGCATAGTCATACAGGCTGGGTCGATCAGGGGCAAACAGGAACAGCAAGGGACAGGCAGAGTCCTGGTCAGAGTACAGGCGGTAGATCGAGGACAGGCGGATATCATTCACAGAACAGTATACAAAGCAAGGGTCAGGACAGGCAGCAACGGGTCAATAAACAGGAACAGACAGGAACGGTAACAGACAGGCAGACAGGGAAATAATGCTCAGAATTGTCACAAGGAATCAAGACTTCGTGGTGAGGTGGTGTGTGTGAGAGTCCTTTATAGTCAGATAATGTGCTTCAGGTGTATGTGGCTGATGATGATTGGAGTGGAGTGTGAGCATGTGACTGGCAGGGAGGATGATGGGAAATGTAGTCCGGGAACTGACAGGATCAGGCGGTGATCGTGACAACAGGTCTGATATAAAGTATGTTTTTGCTCAAGTGGCCAAAAGGTGCGCTCAACAGAAAAGTTTTGCTCAGCGAGAAATAAAATTAGGGAACATTGTCTGGAGGTATTATAAAGTTGATGACAACAACATTGCCATAGCAAACTGTGAGATATGTAAACTCAGGATTGCAAGAGGTGGAAAGGAAAAGGCTACATTTAACACAACAAACCTGATACGGCACCTCAAAAACAAACACCTGAACAAACAAACAAACAAACAAACATGCATATGCCAAGTTTGCCAACAAATGTAAATCAATATTTACATGGCGTAATAGTTGTAAAAGTTGTCTCATGTGTCCAGCAAAATCACATCTACTGTCCTGCAACAGATCAATAGCCAGGTGGTCATCCTAAGTCAAGTATTATCATGTTTCAGAGACATGGCTCTCAAAAGTGTGGGGGAAACAACAATTTTACAAAAGAAAACTTGTAAATTGACATTTCTTCAACTTTAATCTGTACTTTTTTAATTTTGGTTTATAAAGATGCAAAACGTAATAAACAAAAATCTGACAATAAGCCAATATTTATTTTGTGCACTTGAAATTTGTGTATTCGGTTTTAATTTAAAGGTGCCATCGAACGTTTTTTTACAAGATGTAATATAAGTCTAAGGTGTCCCCTGAATGTGTCTGTTAAGTTTCAGCTCAAAATACCCCATAGATTTTTTTTAATTCATTTTTTTAACTGCCTATTTTGGGGCATAATTAGAAATGCGCCGATTCATGTTGCGGCCCCTTTAAATGCTCACGCTCCCCACCCACGGAGCTCGCGCTTGCCGTAAACAGTGCATAAACAAAGTTTACACTGCTAATATAACCCTTAAAATGGATCTTTACAAAGTGTTCGTCATTCATACTGCATGCATGCGTCGGATTATGTGAGTATTGTATTTATTTGGATGTTTACATTTGATTCTGAATGAGTTTGAGGCTAAGTTGTGTTTATGAATTATACAGACTGCAAGTGTTTAATAATGAAAATAACGACGGCTCGTCTCCGTGAATACAATAAGAAACAATGGTAACTTTAACCACATTTAACAGTACATTTGCAACATGCTAACGAAACATTTAGAAAGACAGTTTACAAATATCAAGTCAAGTCAAGTCAAATTTATTTATATAGCGCTTTTACAATTGGTAATTGTTTCAAAGCAGCTTTACATATTAGAAGCACATAAAAAAGGGAAGTGGTTAAAAATAAGCTGTACAAACAAGCGTGGTAATATGTAACATATACAAGATGGTGCTACATTAAGCCAATGTCGGCTGACTCCCAGGGGTGGAAAAAACCCCCTAGGAGAAAAACCCAGCGTGCTAACACTGGGAAAAAAGTCCTAGGAGGGAAAAAACCCCTTGGAAGATATATATAATATATGTAAATGGATATGGAGATCAAAATCTAAATTATACATTTTATTATAGAGATTAAAAATAGATTATATATAAATATATGTAAGCGGATACGGGGATTAAAAATCAGAATTATAGATGCAGCCAGAACTGGATCTGTAGGCCCATTGTCTCCTGGGCTACATTGTAGGCAGGTCCAGACACAGGTTCTCCATCTGATCTGGATACGGCCTGGATCCAGTACCCGGCAAACCTCAGGATAAGCAGAGAGACAGATATTAGCGTAGATGCCATTCTTATTCTGATGTACAGGTATATCTAGTGTTATAGGAAATGTTCTCAGTTCCGGCCGACCTAATTATTGCAGCGTAACAATCCTTTAACGGATTTGAAAAATGTTAATGTATTGATAATGTGTTATGTGTATGCAAGAGCAAAGAGATGTGTTTTTAGTCTAGATTTAAACTGACAGAGTGTGTCTGCTTCCCGAACAATGCTAGGAAGATTGTTCCAGAGTTTAGGTGCTAAATAGGAAAAGGATCTGCCGCCTTCAGTTGATTTTGATATTCTGGGTATTATCAACTGGCCTGAATTCTGAGATCGCAATAGACGTGAAGGACTATAATGCATTAAGAGCTCACTTAGGTACTGGGGAGCTAAACCATTTAGAGCTTTATAAGTAAGTAGCAAGATTTTAAAATCTATACGATGTTTAATAGGGAGCCAATGTAATGTTGACAGAACTGGGCTAATATGGTCATACTTTCTGGTTCTAGTAAGAACTCTAGCTGCCGCATTTTGGACCAACTGTAGTCTGTTTAAAAGCAGAGCAGAACAACCACCCAGTAGAGCATTACAATAATCTAGTCTTGAGGTCATGAATGCATGAACCAACTGTTCCGCATTTGTCATTGAGAGCATATGTCGTAATTTAGATATATTTTTTAGATGGAAGAATGCGGTTTTACAGATACTAGAAACATGACTTTCAAATGAAAGATTGGTATCAAAGAGCACACCCAGGTTCCTAACTGAGGACGAAGATTTAATGGAGCACCCGTCAAGTGTTAGAGAGTATTCAAGGTTTTTTCGTGAGGAAGTTTTTGGTCCAAAGATTAGGATATCAGTTTTTTCTGAATTTAATAATAAGAAATTTCTTGTCATCCAGTTTTTAATGTCAGCTATGCATTCTGTTATTTTGTGAATTTGTAGGTTTCGTCAGGGCGCGAGGAAATATAGAGCTGAGTATCGTCAGCGTAGCAATGAAAACTAACACCATGCTTCCTAATTATCTGTCCTAAGGGTAGCATGTACAGAGTGAAAAGCAACGGTCCTAGTACTGAGCCTTGTGGTACTCCATATTGAACCTGTGATCGATACGACATCTCTTCATTTACTACTACAGACTGATAACGGTCAGATAAGTACGATTTGAACCATGCCAAAGCAGTTCCACTAATGCCAATATAGTTTTCAAGTCTTTTTAAAAGAATGTTGTGATCGATAGTGTCAAAAGCAGCACTGAGATCTAATAACACTAATAGAGAAATACAGCCACGATCGGATGATAGGAGTAGATCGTTTGTAACTCTAACGAGAGCAGTCTCAGTACTATGGTATGGTCTAAATCCTGACTGGAAATCCTCACAGATTCCATTTCTTTCTAAAAAGGAGCACAGTTGTGTTGAAACTGCCTTTTCTAGTATCTTTGACAGAAAAGGTAGATTCGAGATTGGCCTGTAATTTACTAAATCTCTCGGATCTAGTTGAGGTTTTTTAATAAGAGGTTTAATAATAGCCTGCTTAAAGGTTTTTGGCACGTATCCTAGTGTTAACGATGAATTAATTATATCAAGAAGTGGACCTACGACCTCTGGAAGCATTTCTTTCAGTAGTTTAGTCGGAATTGGGTCTAACATACATGTCGTTGATTTTGATGATTTGATAAGTTTAGATAATTCTTCCTCTCCTATAGCGGCGAATGATTCTAGTTTTACCTCAGGGACACTACAGTGCACTGTCTGAAGCGAAACTGTAGACGGTTGCATGTTTTTAATTTTCTCTCTAATATTATCAATCTTGCAAGTAAAGAAGTTCATAAAGTCATTACTGCTGTGCTCTATGGAAACGTCAGCAGTTGAATCTCTGTTTCTAGTTAATTTAGCCACTGTGTCAAATAAATACCTAGGATTATGTTTGTTTTCTATTAAGAGATTTGAAAAATAAGTAGATCTAGCATTTCTTATAGCCGTTCTATACTCAATCATTTTTTCTTTCCACGAAAGGCGAAAAACTTCTAGTTTTGTTTTCTTCCAACTACGTTCAGCTTTTCTCACAGCTCGTTTTAGAGCCCGAGTGTGCTCGTCATACCATGGCGTTGGATTAGTTTCCTTAATCTTCTTTAGACGTAAAGGAGCGACTGCATCTAATGTGCTGGAAAAGAGAGAGCCAATAGTTTCTGTTGCAGCATCGAGTTCTTCTAAGTTATCAGGTATACTAAGGCGATGAAACTGCTCGGGGAGATTATTTATAAAGCAATCTTTAGTGGTAGACGTGATGGTTCTACAATATTTATGGCTGGGTGGTGGTTTTGTAGCCTTGGCTAATTGTATTATACACGAGACTAAATAATGATCTGATATATCATCGCTCTGCTGTAGAATTTCAACAGCATCAATATCAATTCCATGCGACAGTATTAGATCTAGGGTATGATTACGATAATGAGTGGGTCCTGACACGTGTTGTCTAACTCCAATAGAGTTTAAAATGTCTGCAAATGCCAATCCAAATGCGTCTTTGTTATTATCTACATGGATATTAAAATCACCAACAACAAGGACTTTATCCGCAGCTAGTACTAACTCTGATAGAAAATCAGCAAATTCTTTGATAAAGTCAGTATGGTGCCCTGATATTTTTATCACTAAAAATATCATGTTATCATGGATCATGTCAGTTATATTATCGCTCCATCTGCCATTTTTCGCTATTGTTCTTGCTTGCTTACCTAGTCTGATGATTCAGCTGTGCACATCCAGACGTCCTGCCCTTGTCTAATGCTTTGAACATGAGCTGGAATATGCAAATATTGGGGGCGTACACCCCGACTGTTACGTAACAGCCGGTGTTATGTTGAGATTCGCCTGTTCTTCAGAGGTCTTTTAAACAAATGAGATTTATATAAGAAGTAGGAAACAATGGAGTTTGAGACTCACTGTATGTCATTTCCATGTACTGAAATTTAGTTATTTAACTATTCCAATATAAATTCAATTTTTAATTCTAGGGCACCTTTAAATGTTGGTATTCACCATAGCATTTAAAAATACAACAACCGTTTGTTTTTTGTTTTTCTTGACGTGGTTAAAAAAAGAAAAAGGAATGGACGCAAAAGTACACAGACCATCCTGGATCTGTTTTTTCGCTCTTCTTTATTCTTTTTTATGTATTATAGAAGTATCGGATCGGGACTCTGTATTGGTAGATACTCAAAATCAAATGATTCGGACTCGAGGGCAAAAAAACCTGATCGGGACATCCCTAATTTGCTCTATTGTATTTATTTGTAATGTTGCTTGTAGTTTGATTATTTGTTCTTATTTTCTTTATTTTTATTTGACAGTAGTCCTATTTTCCTGAACATATCACATACCGAACCATACCAAAACCGTGACACTAAAACCGTGATACGAACCGAACCGTGAGCAATTTGAACCGTTGCACCCCTAGTTTATAGCTAGTAATCACTGAGTAATCACTGAGAATACCTGAGTAGCAGGATTATAGGACTTGTTGGGAATAAACAGAATCACAAATCAAAAAAAAAATGTGTCTCTGGTTCCTTTTGGGCTCTCTGGGCAAACAAATACCTCACTAGAAAATAGGGGTAAATGTAAATAAATCAAATAGGTGAAAGGATAAACAAGTGAATAGCTGACTGACTACAGGAATTCTTCTCTAGCTAAGCAGTTTACATGTAATTAAATTTTGGTTTAATTAGAGTAACTGAAAATTTAGATGAACAGGGTTCAGGCAGGAATACACCTAAAATGGAATAGGTGAAACTAGCTGAGAAGAATTCAAGGTAAGGAAGAGAAAGTGAGAAATCATAAACCCAGGATGGGACTAAGGGAAAATGGTTTAGCTCACTTCGCACTGCATATGCACAGCTGTAGTTAAAGGCTTCAAGTAAACGATGCTAACCGCTGCTGTAGATGTTATTATTTAGCTACGCCTTAGCTGAAGCGCCACTAGATTGTGTTAGCTTGTTTGTTTACAATATGACATCACAAGGTGGCGAGTTAGCACTTCCTGTGACAAGTTGTTGTCATGGGAAGCAGTGCGCGTCAGCAATTCAACAGTTCATGAAGAATGTCTGCACATTTGAAACGAGTTATGCATCGAGTTAAAATGTGGTGCTTATACTTCAAGATTTTCAAAAACTTGATGTTACATTCAGTAAAATGCTGATATGGTTTGACATTTGCAAATTTTACTGCAAATTGTAACCTCTTCTCTTTACTCTGAACAACTTCCTGTACTTGTTTAAAGAGTGCTTAAACAGATTTGCCACAAGTCAAAGCTTGTTTAAGCACGCAGAATTCTCGTCTCGTGAATGAATACTGATGTTTCTATCAGCAAATGAAACATGGTATTGATAACCTGGTAGCTATGCTTGTAGATGCAGCTAAAGTTTAGATGAATGACATCAATCTGACTATAATTTCTAAGGCCTTTACACTGTAGAAAGGGAAGTATTACCCAAATCTATATTCATATAACACTGTACTGAGATTTCTTCATCAGAAACGGGTTAAGCAGTACTGCAATTGGGATTTTTTTCCAACCAAAGCAGACTAATTAATTCTGGTACAGTTTATATGCCACTGAGTTGAGATTCTTTTGTCAAAACAGACTTACACTTTAATACTGAAATTAGAGTTTCTTTGCTAAAGTCAGATTAACCTTATGCTGATACCATTTGACACATGTTAAGATGTGTTAAGATTCTTTCTGTTACAGCAGAGATGTCAATTCAAGCTATTATCTATCAAAGGCACACTTTTAGTTGGACAGTGGTTTAAGCAAATGGCGCTAGGCCATGCTAGCTTAACCAGCTCAATCTGGTGTCACAGTGGCGTATGCACTGTCTGGAATTAGTGTTTCCTTTGACAAGTCCTTGTCATGGAAACCAATGTGCAGCAGTGCCAAATTAAACAGTGTATATCAAATGTCTGCAGGTTTAAAATACCGTGCATAGTCATAGACGGTCATGGGCATTTGAGGATTACACATCCATTCAAGGTTTTCTTTCAATCAGGAAGATTAAAATTTACTAATGCAGACTCCTGCTTTTCTGCGAACACACCTAGGAACCTTTGTATAAGCTATGTGGAAGGCATTGTGGCCATGCAGGATGCCCCCTGGTGCCCACTTTGGCTTCCGCTCTATTTATTACAATGATTTTATGTATAATAGAGTTTTAATTGGTTTACATGTTTTTATAGTCCATTTTATTCCTCTTAACTATTTAACCCTCTGGAGTCTGAGGCTGATTTGGGGCTTGGAGAAGTTTTGACATGCCCTGACATTTGTGCTTTTTTCATTTGTTCATAAACATATAAATGACAAAAGTGTCATTACACTGTATTCAGCACAAACTAGGCTACAATAATATGTGAGGAACATGTATGTACATGTTTGTGTTTTTGAAGGAATAACATTTATGCGTGGTTATTGAAAAAACAAAAAACTTAAGTCACTGAAATAAGGCCAAACAAAGTATAGTAAATCTGTGTTCACAAGACTTTTGGGTATTGGAGGTTGTAAACTAGAGTTTTTGCTTCAAAATTATGTAAAAATTATGCTGCCTACTCCTTCATATAAAACAATATATTGATTTAGTTTTTGTAAGACACTTTTTGCCAAGAAACACAGTATGCGAGGAGGCGTGAATCACCACTGAAAATGGGCCATTCTCACCTGAGAAGACAAAAGAATTGGATAGTAATGAGCTGAAATGACTTGCATATTAATGAGGCATTTCAGTAAGGTAGGCTGTGAAAAAAACCTTCTGTGATGTCTCAAGCTCATTATGATATATGAAACATACAGAAAAATATTATTACAATATAAAGTAATGATTTTATATTATACTTTTAAATATAATGTATTTCTGTGATGCAAAGAGTCTGAATATAGGCTTTTAGTTTAAAAGCATGCACATTTGGAGAAATATTGGATTCTCATATGCTTATATAAATTTTCTATACAGAGGAGTTCTATTAATTTAATATTCATTGTCATTACTATAAGCGCTGGTGTTTTCAATTCATCCTTGAAGTCGGAGGGCGCTCTGTGTATTTTTAGTCCACAAAAAGTATTTTTAGTTTTCTGTGATTAGTATTCACTAAGTTACAGTTCATTTTCTGAGAACTATCAGATTGGACTTCGTTCAGAGGGAGAGGAGAGATCACGCATCATGTTAGTTTTCTTTATTTTACAAAAAGCACAACATTTTGTTTTTACTTTGAGTGTATATAAATAAAAGAAGATATTCTATAGTTTCAATTGATATATTACTTATGTCTCTATGACAAAAAATGACGGAGTATTTTAAGTCTGTTTTGCTGCAATGTGAAAAAAAACCTGCAAAACGCGCCGGCGCGTTTTCAGACCTCAGAGTGTTAATGTGTGTATGTCTTTAAATGAGTCTGGGTCTGCCTGTCATGTGACTGATCACACGACAGGAATAAGGAAGCAAGCCAGCATAAAGGCAGTTTTAATTCATGTAAAATCGACCTATTGGGCCGATCGTTACATATGGTGGCCCGTACAGGGAACAGATTTTACACCAGTGTGACTGTGAACAGCATCGTGCTGAAGTACTTTCTCTTAAAAAACTTGTTTTAAGACTGGAGAAGGATTTTAAAGACTCTGTAGAAAGTCATTTGAACCATGAAGTGTGTTTTAGAGAGGCTGTGGATGTAAGATTCAGTAATATGGAGGAATATGTGAAAGAGGCTTTGGCGGCATTAGAAAAAGAGGTTGTTGAGTGCTTTCGGAGGAGAGACAAACAGTAGGCAAAACAACTTAAGGAAAATAAACTTCCGGAAGCCCACCAGGGCTTGCTGTACCGACAGATCCAGTGCAAGGGCAGCCAGTACTGACTGCAGTTTGTCGTCCCAAAGGCCTTGATCAAACGAACGCTACAGAGCCTCCATGAAAGGACAACGGTGAGACATCATGGTCGGCTGAAAACTCTTCTCAGCATCCTGGAGGTCACCTGGTGGCCAACGGTCTGTAAGGATGTCTGGCGGTATGTGGGAGACTGCAAAGTGTGTAACGTCATCAGAAAGAACAAAGAACCTTCTCGTCACCCTGCATCATCACCAACACCAACCATCAAGCCAGGAAGGAGGAATACTTGAGGGGAGCGGCGTGCCGGCAAAGCTGGTTACAGTAAGCACCAGGGAGGAACCACGCAACCTACCCAGGGTTACCCAGGCTGGTATCGACTTCCTCCACTCTGTAATGGTTCCCCAGTTCCTTCCAGCCAACTAGTGCCTGTATGGGAGTGCCTAGTTTTAGCTAACTTATTTCAAAGACATTTTAAGACACACTTTAAAGAGGATACCCATTTTATGGACAATGGTTGACAGTACTCTTAAGAGAGTAGTTTCTTCCCTGTGTTGACGTAGGCTAAGGGGGGGGACTATGTGACACTGTCACATAAAATACATGTTTTACCGCTCTATTTATTACAATGATTTTATGTATAATAGAGTTTTAATTGGTTTACATGTTTTTTAGTCCATTTTATTCCTCTTAACATTTTAAGTGTGTATGTCTTTAAGAAATGAATGGTTGGCCTGTCATGTGACCAGTCACATGACAGGAAGCAGGTAAAACATCTGTATAAAGAGAGCAGCATGGCAAACAAACAAAAGACTCACTAACAGTCAACTTAACTGGATTGTGGAGTTACCAATTTTGTGGACTTACCTCTCCAGTCACAACTTTTGGATTATCACTACTGTGGACATTTGTATATACACTGGTGAACACTCACATTGGGACTTTATCAGCACACTAGGATTCTTGGACTGTTTTAGGGTATGGTACTTTGTACTGTATGCTTTTAACAGACTGAGTTTTCTTGGTTTTATTGTGTTGCTTTAAAGTTCCTGTGAATATTGTTGTCACGGGTGTTTTGGTTTGGTGTTCATGTTTATGATTTCATGTCTTTTATTTTGTAGTTTGATTTATGCTGCTTGTTGTGTCAAGTCAAGTCAAGTCACGTCAAGCCATGTCAAGTCACGTCTTTGTTTTTGTTCCTGTTTATGCCTGTATTTTGGATTTATGTCATTAAACTGCACATGGGTTCTAACTGCACTCGCCTCCAGTGGACTCCCTTTGTTACAGAAAGCTAGACCCCTATGGACCCAGCAGTTACTCAGCTTTTGAACCTTCATCAAGGTAATCGTTGTATCGAGGATTATGTCCAGGACTTTTGTGATGTGTGCTATAGAGTGGATTTTAACGATGTGGCACTTAAAGACATTTTTCGTCATGGACTCAACGAACCACTGCATTCTTGTTTGTCTGGGGGAAAAATTAATTTTTCACTCGAACAATACATAGATTATGCACTTTTGCTTGCTGGCTCATCATTTACCGTAGGAGTTGCGGATGAGGAGCCTCGCAAGCCTACAGTATCCACCACACCTGACTGTCTCCATGCCCCCACGTTCATGTCTGGAATTATTTATGTCACGCCAGCGTCTGCTCCCGCCATGCCTGCCACGCCAGGGCTTGTGTCCGCCATGCCTGCCACGCCAGTGCCTTGCCCCGAGATGGCCACCACGCCAGTGTCTCTCACCCAAGCCCACCGGCCGCTTCGCACTCAAGGCCGCCGCGCCATGCTAGAGTCTCGTCATGCCACGCCAGAGTCTCGTCATGCCACGGCTGCCACGCCTGAGTCTCGTCAGGCCACGCCAGAGCCTTGCCATGCCACGCCTGAGCCTCGTCAGGCCACGCCAGAGCCTCGTCTCGCCACGGCTGCCACGCCAGGGCCTCGTCTCGCCACGGCTGCCACGCCAGAGCCTCGTCTTGCCATGGCTGCCACGCCACAGCCTCGCCATGCCACGCCTGAGCCTCGCCGTGCCACACCTGAGCCTCGCCGTGCCACACCTGAGCCTCGCCATGCCACGCCTGAGCCTCGCCGTGCCACGCCTGAGCCTCGCCATGCCACGGCCGCCACGCCTGAGCCTCACCATGCCACGGCCGCCACGCCAGAGCCTCACCATCCCATGCCAGAGCCTCGCCTCGCCATGGCCGCCACGCCTGCCACACCAGAGCCCCCTCTCATAAAACCTGCCTTAGTTTTCCCCAAGTATTTTTTGGGGGGTGGGGTTATAGTTACCAAGCTTCTGCGGCTGTGGAGCTTGGTACTCCACTAAACCATGGCCCTGGTCCTCCAGTACACCGGGACCCCACGCTCCACGGCCCAGGTCTTCCCACGCTCTACGGTCCAGGTCCTCCCATGCTCCATGGCCCAGGACCTCCCACGCTCCACGGTCCAGGTCCTCCCACGCTCCACGGTCCAGGTCCTCCCACGCTCCACGGCCCAGGTCCTCCCATGCTCCATGGCCCAGGTCCTCCCACGCTCCACGGCCCAGGTCCTCCCATGCTCCGTGGCCCAGGCCCACCTCTGCCATGCCCTGTTCCCCTGCACAGGCCTGGCCCACCATCCCTCCCCCCAAGTCTGCCTCTGCTCCACCCTCCTAGACTGTGTCATGTCTTTTATTTTGTAGTTTGATTTATGTTGCTTGTTGTGTCATGCTTCCCTTGATCCTCATGTTCTCCCTTAGTCCATGTGTCATGTTCTCATTGGTTGTTTTTGGTCATGTGGTTTTCAGTTATGTTCTTTCATTGGTTCTCTTATTCCTTGTGTCACTTCCCTATTGGCTGTCTTAGTCATGTGTTCATTCAGTTCTTGTATTTATAGCCCTCATGTTCCATTGTTATCTTGTCTAGCTTTGTTTCATGTAACCCGCTATTAGTGAGTGTCAGTATCTGTTTCCTAGTCAAGTCACGTCACGTCACGCCAAGCCAAGCCAAGCCAAGCTAGGCCAAGCCAAGCCATGTCAAGTCACGTCTTTGTTTTGTTCCTGTTTATGCCTGTATTTTGGATTTATGTCATTAAACTGCACATGGGTTCTAACTGCACTCGCCTCCAGTGGACTCCCTTTGTTACAATTGTAAATACACAATTCTTATTTAACTTTACCACTGTTTTATGTCTCATTCTTTTAACCACTAACAAACTCACACAGGAAAATCTGACCCCATTTTAAATCTTGTGACTCAATGGATTTGGCTGATCGTTACAACATGAATGGCATTGTGTGGGGGCAGGCCGTGCTGCCTAAAAGGTGAATAACTGGTGTCGGAGGAAAAGGCTGGTGTCCTCCATCCATTCCAGGCTTGTCTGAGTCCCTGGAAGTAACATATGGACTTTCAGATCAGCTCTACTTGGTGACTAGGGCAGCACTCAGGCCGCTTTCAGACTTCTGGGTCTGAGAATTCCTTCATGCTGGCTGGTTTCAGCAGCTGGTAGTCTGATTGGAGATTTTCTGGCTGCTTTCTAGCCAGAAGGCGTTGTGACTCCTGGCTCCAGAAAAGAGAGTCTGTCTTTGTGGGTCACATCGGTCAAAGACTGCGGGTGAAAATTAATTTCTCATAGGTTGGCATGGATGTTGTGGTCTCCTGCAGGCTCTGATGTGAATGCAGAGATGTGTCTGGCCATTTTCCTGAGGTCTTTGAGTGTCACTTAACACTCTGGAGTTGGGAAACACGCCGGCGCGTTTTGCAGGATTTTTTTCCACATTGCAGCAAAACCGACTTAAAATACTCCATTTTTTTGTCATAGAGACAATTGAAACTATAGAATGTCTTCTTTTATTTGTGTACACTCAGAGTGAAAACAAAATGTGTGCTTTTTGCAAAATAAAGAAAACTAACATGATGCGTGATCTGTTGTCTCCCTCTGAACGAAGTCCAATCTGATAGTTCTCAGAAAACGAGCTGTAACTTAGTGAATACTAATCACACAAAAATGAGACATACGTTTTAAATCGTGTAAGTCAAATCGAAAACAAAAATTCTCTGTTTATGTAATCTGTATGAAAAGAGAGACATGTCAGACGTCCGTGAGTCAGCTCATTATCCGTTAATTCGGCCACGCCCATGGAGCGAGCGCTATTCAGGCGCAAATTCTGAGGCAATACATGTATACATCGTCACAACTGTGTATTTATTATCTTCAAAAGTGTCTTTTTGCATGTTACAGCCATGGTTATAGTGATCTCTGGAAGCCTCTGTTAGTTCGGCGTGATTTTTTTCCCACATGGTTCAGCGGAAAACCGTGCAACCAAATTAATTGTCTGAGGCTACAGTGATGGGTAGGTTTAGGGATCAGGGTTGGGTGTAGGCAATCGTTGTTGTGATTAACATGGCCAATGAAATGTTTAGAATCGGCTCCAGGGCAGGATTTCCGCTAAATTGGTTTGGGGGGAAAAATCACGCGTTAGTTCCTGGAATGTCACATGGTATGCCTGTTCTTCATTATGAGTCATTTGTGGACTAAATGTGCACAGAGTGCCCCCCGGCTGCAAGTATGAATTGAAAACACAGTACATCAGAGTGTCCAGCGCTCATAGTGATGACAATAAATATTGAATAAATATTACTCCTCTGTATAAAAAATTGACATAAACATATGAGAATACATCAGTATTTCTCTAAATGTGCATGCTTTTAAGCTAAAAGCCTATATGAAATGCCATAGAGGTAACATGACTGTTCAGACGCTTTGCATCACAGAAATACATTATATTTTAAAGTATATTAAAATAGAAAACCATTATTTTAAATTGCAATAATATTTCAAAATATTGCTGTTTTTTCTGTATTTTTGATATACAGCATGATGAGCATGAGTCGTCTTTTAAAAACATTATAATAGTAATGCGTCCAATCTTTTGACTGGTACAGTAATTTAAAATATAATAGGCCTATACAAAATTTTCTTCACATGATGTGCAATAATACGTGCATGCATGAGATCACAAAAATCATGTTTTCTGTCATTTATATATTAACGTTAAAATATATATTAATATTAATTCATATTATATTAACGTAAGTACAGCTGATATGATCCTGTTATCAGCATGCTCACAGAGGGTTTTTTCACATAGCCTACCTGACTGAAAGGGCTCATTATGCGGGTCATTATGTGGCTCATTATGTGGGTCTTTGTCTTCTCAGGTGTGAATCACAGCATTATTCATAAAGATACACACCTCCATGCATTCTGTGTGTCTTGACAAAAGGTGTCTTACAAAATTTAAATCAATATATTACTTTATATGAACGAGTAGGCAAGATCATTTTTACATCATTTTGAAGCAAAAATTCTAGTCTACAACCTCCAATACGCAGAAGTATATAGCTCAAATTGAGTAAAGAGTGGTTTTTTTACAACTTACCAGATTGTCCAACCTCCTCACTCACTTTCTTCCAAGCAAGATCCTTTTTATTCCAGTTTCTATAAAAGTACAAAGATGTATCGTACAGCGACGATGATTTTGTTCTCCATTGTTGTTTCGGATTTCTGCCTCTGCTCACTACGTCGTAATCATGTCACTACTAGAGCAAGCTCCTGATTGGTTAAGGATGTCTGTTTGCGTCTTTGCATTGACTTAACATGTGAATCACTCGCGCTTAACGCTTCATTCACGTCTGGTGTGAACGCACCAACAGTCTCTTGCTTGGTTGCATGAGAAAAGTCGTGGTTTTCTTTCACCACAGTGCCACAGGCAACAGCTGTCACATAGAATCAATCACATAGTAGAGTTTGTAGCGATCTAAAATAATCCATGAAAGAGCCCCATTTATGGTGAAATTTTTCAGAATTACCCCTGGATGAAAACTTTATCTTTTCCAATTTAAGCAATGACATCACATTCTGGAGCCACACAGAAATTGAGGGTACTTTAGAGGCTTTCCAGAGAAGTAAAATGCACCGTCTAGCCACAAGTGAAGTAAATGCCAATATATCAGCTTGAGCAGGGTCAGTTAACACAGAGTTAACCGGAAGTCCAAATACAGTTAAGAAGGGATCTATTTGAACCTGAATTCTAAGAACTTTGGAGAGAATTGTGGAATACTGGCTCCAAGTTGTGAAGTTTAGGGCAGGAGAAAAACATGTGACCAAGATTACATGGGGTACCATGACACCGCTCACATTGATCGGTTATCTGTGGATAAATTTCGGATAAACAAGACCTTGAATAATGAACCCTGTATAATACCTTAAAGGTCCCGTTTTTCGTGGTGTTTTGAAGCTTTGATTGTGTTTATAGTGTGCAATATAACATGTGTTCATGTTTCGCGTGTAAAAAAACACAGTATTTTTCACATAATTTACTTATCTGTATACCGCTGTTTCCACTGTCATAAAAACGGGCTGATGACTTCCTTGTTCTATGAAGTCCCTCCTTCAGAAATACGTAACGAGTTCTGATTGTGCCAGCGGTTCCTGTGTTGTGATTCGACAGCTCTGAGCCCTATGCTCTGAGCGCACCGTGCCCGGAAAAGTCACGCCTCTTACCATAACGTGGAGATGCATGCGCTCAGTGTTATTGCAAACATGTCTTTAATTTTACCCTATCAATTTGAGCCGGAATCAGACCCGGTGATTGAACTGCGGGATGAAAATAACAGCGTTTCGACGACATGGCGACAAACACACTCTACAAACGCAACTCTTGTGTATTCCTGTGGGCGGAGGTTAGTCAAAAAACTGTTTTAGTGACGTCATTAAAGAAGGAAGTAGAGGGATGTAGTCCAAACTGGCCGTTCGATGTACTTCTGTTAAATAAAATATCTCGCATGGCATTGAACTTTGAGCTTTAAAATTTTACAGATTTTATTTATACTCTAACGACAACATTACACACTAACTAAAGTTTGAAACATGGGATCACGAAGAACGGGACCTTTAAACTGAATTAGTTGCAACCTTGCACAGGATGTGCTGGAGTGAATACATGATAATGCCTTTTCCCATTGCTGATCTGAAAAAGTTATTCCTAGCTCCTGTTCCCAAGACCTCTGAATTTTAGTTATTGAATAGGTGTCTAAATCCTGTAAGGACTTAGCCTATTTATTAGCTCAATTTAATTGTTACAGGGAATAAGAATTGAATCAACTGTAAATGATTCACTGTAAATGATTCAGAATTAATATTTAACACTTCATCAATTATTCGTCCAGCGAAAATTGAGGTTAGAGTATTTTACCAATTCTGGATAAAATATTATTCTGCAGCCAACATTAACAATATTTTATTATGATTATTGTTATTATTGTAATTATTATATTATAAGCAAGAGGTAACTTGATCTTTTAAGTTTAAGGCAGTAATTTGACACACAGCACAAGAAACTCGTATATGTGAAAATCAAAACAAGATTTATTGACTACTTCTAATGATTACAGGAAACTAAGGCTAAACACACACACACACACACACATACATACATGCACACACATTTGCGGAGTTGATGAGTTATGAAAAGTCCCAAGTTCAGTGCTAACTTAACTCATACCCTGAGGAAAATCACAAAAGCAGAGCTTTGGCTTGATTCTTTAGGTTTAAAGGAGTTTCACCAGTTTCCAGCAAGAGAGAGAAGTTTGCTTGTACCTGCGTTTGCCCTGACAGCTGAGGTAGTCGGGTTGTTCCGTGACTCGTGTACAGCGGAATCCCGTTCTGGATTGGCTGTCTTTCAGGTGACGTCTTCTCGGGAAAGCCCTGTGGGTTGCGCGGAAGCTTTGAAGGATGTTGCTGGCTGGTGCAACTGTTCTGAGCGTCTAGCTTGAGCGGCTCTCTTCTTGGGAGACTTTGGTCAGATATTTCACGAAGTGTTTTGGAGCCTGGATGTGACGGCTGTTGAATGATCAGCGGCGCGGCTCGTGGTTGAAGTCGGAAGACTGTTAGATGGAAAATCAGCCCCGATAAAGGATCTTCTCAACTTCTTCTTTTCAGCATGACCCAAGCGACTTTTCAGCCGTGGTCAAAGTAGCGGTGCTTCGGCTACTGGGTTTCAACGACTGTGCTTCAGTCCGACTTCTGACCGCTTTCTGACCTATTTCTGACTTCCAGCACTAGCTTGTTTGGACAGCATAGTTTTAAAGGAGCGATCCTCCAATGAGACGTTGCTACGGAGATTAGACACGCCTTGTCTATTGTCTATTGATCACATCGCGTGATATCTGCAGAACATTCTCCTGTTTTATTAACAACTTTATAAAGTTTCTTAATATTTTCCTGATACTGAATTTCAATGTTTCATTCACACAGAACTACAGAGAATTATAAACTCTGTATTTAGAGCTCAAACATGACACACTTCTTACACACATATTACTAGACTGACCTAATTAAAAACAATGATTATAAGAGAAAGAAGATGCATACAGGAATACAAACATATAATGCATTGAATCCAACATGTTAGTAATCACATCATAGCAAATGTTATTCTGGATATAGTTAATACTTTAAGTAATCGACAGTTGTCCCTTTTGAGATTCAAGATTGAGTCCTTAAGCATAGTTTAAACTTTGACTGGAGTCACGAGTGACCGGGTCAGGATGGATTGCTCACACAAGGGAGGTATTGATAGGACAGATTCGTCTTTAAATCCGTTGATGGGTGTTTTCCTGTTCCGTCCGATAATACAAGAGGGTTTTGTGAGAGAATCAATAGATTTAATGTGATCAGATCCACGTGATGGGTTCTGATTAGTTTATTGCTGATGAGCTAAGTCCTTTAGACAGAGTCCTTTGTTAAAAGAAGTCACGTCATCACTTCTGTTAAGGCTAGGTGTTTCCTGTCAGGAAATGGATCTTTTGGACCAAATTAAGCTTTGTTCAATCATGTTGTTCATTGATAAAGTCATTGGTAAGTTCTGTCGAGCGATGCCCTACAATCCATTAATTGTTTATATATTATTGATATAATAGATTTCTTGTTGGGCTTAAGAGACAGCAGCTCTTCCCAAAGTTGAGTATTAGGAAGTGAAGGATGGGAAGGGAAGAGAGACGAAGCACAGTGCCGAACCTGAAAGTAACGAAATAAATGAGCAGCTGGGAGATTCATTTCAGAGGACAAAGTGGAAAAACTTGAGAAAAGGCGATCTTTATACAGGTCTTTAAAACTTTTAATGCCACAGTTTTCCCACTGTATATAGGCAGCATCAGTCAGGCCAGGGGGAAATAAGTGATTTTTTGTTATAGGCATTGTGATTGAGGCTGAAACAAACTTGTAATTATTTCTGAATTGCGACCAGATTTTAATACTGGACTGAACCACAGGATTCTTTGTGAAAAAAGATGGGTTATTCGGGAGGGAAGATGTCAGTAAAGCATTTAAAGAAGAGGAAATACAGGACTGGTTCTCAAGCCTACACCATAGCAGTTCTTGTGACAGTAAGTAAATTTGTGAATGTGAGCCGACCAATAATACAACAAAAAATTAGGTAAAGCCAGACCGCCACTAAACGTAAATCTCTGCAAAAGTGATTTCCTCACTCTGGGATTTTTACCTCCCCACAAAAAAGAGGTAATAAGTTGGTACAGTGTTTTAAAAAATGTTTTGGGCAAAAATACAGGAATACACTGAAACAGAAAAAGTAGTCGAGGCAAAATGTTCATTTTAATGGCGTTAATACGACCAATTAGAGACAAAGGGAGGGAACCCCACCTTTGAAAATCCGACTTGATCTGACTAAGCAATGGGGAGAAATTAGCCGAATAAAAGGAAGGCAGAGTCCGGGTCACGTTGACTCCTAAATATTTGAAACCTGAAGGACTGAACTTGAAAGGAATGTCAGACTGTTTCAGTGTAAGAGCCAGAGAATTTATAGGATAGCATTCACTTTTAAGTAAGTTAACTTTATAACCTGAGAAAGAGCCAAATCTCTTCAACAAAGATAAAATTGGTGGAATACTCGCCAAAGGATCAGAAACATATAGAAGGAGATCATCTGCATACAGTGACAATTTTAGACCAATATTATAGCGGGATACTCCGTGAAATGAAGTGAGAAAGCTAACGACAAGGGTTCAATGGCCAAAGCAAAAAGTAAGGGAGACAGGGGGCAGCCCTGTCTGGTGCCACGTGACAAAGTAAAATAGTCGGAAGAAATCTCATTTGTGTGGACGCTAGCCTGAGGAGAATTGTACAGCAATCGAATCCATGAAATGAATCGGTCTCCAAAGCCAAATTTATTTAAGACGGCAAAAAAGATAAACCCATTCCACGCGATCGAAAGCTTTCTCGGCATCAAGTGAGATGACTACTTCTGGACTAGTTAAAGAGTGATTAGACAGAATGACATTCAAAAGTGTGCGAATGTTAAAAAATAACTGTCGTCCTTTAATGAAGCCATTCTGTTCCTCTGAAATAATAGAAGGAAGGATTTTTTCAAGGCGTCTCGCCAATACCTTGGCCAAGATTTTTACATCCACGTTGAGAAGAGATATAGGTCTATATGAAGCACAAGACGTAGGATCTTTATCTTTCTTTAAGAGAAGCGTGATGACTGCCTGAGAAAGAGTGGGAGGCAAAGAGCCACGTTCTAAAGATTCATTGTATACTAAAAGAAGAAGTGGGGCAAGACGGTCTATAAATTTCTTGAAAAATTCAACAGAGAACCCATCTGGACCTGGTGCCTTACCATTATGCATAGCTTTAATAGCCCGCGTAACCTCTTCCAATTTCAGAGGCGCATCTAATTGTTCAGCTATGGTGGGGTCAATGGTAGGCACTGCCAAATCTTTGAGAAAAGAAACCAAATCAGATGTATCAGCTACCGATTCAGACTTATACAGAGATGAATAATAAGTTTTAAATACATTATTTATTTCTTTAGGCTCAGAAACCATATTGCCAGCCGTATCTTTGATTTGAGGTATCAAACGGGAAGCAGCCTGGCGCTTTAACTGGTGAGCCAAGAGCCTACTAGGTTTATCACCATGTTCATAATAAATTGTGCGAGAACGCAACAGGAGACGCTCAGCCTCAGTTGTTGAAAGCAAGTCAAATTCAGTCTGTAGCTCAAGTCGTTTCTTTTGAATGCTGGGGGTTGGATTGGCAGCCATTTGCTTGTCTAAATCATAAATGTTTGTAGTCAGATCTTGAAGCTTAGCTTTGCGATCTTTATTGGAATGGACAGAATACGAAATAATTTGTCCACGCATATACGCTTTAAGAGATTCCCACAACAATGAAGATGAGACGGCATCACTCTTATTAAAGACTATATATTCATCTATTGCGGACAAGGTAAAAACATTAAATGCCTCGTCTGACAACAACAAAGAATTGAACCTCCAGGGTGAGGAAAAACACGGCTGGCCCACAAATTTGATATTAACACTAAGTGGTGCATGGTCAGAAATAACAATTGTGTGATAATCAGACGCTGTGACTTTAGGGATTAGGGAATTGTCAATAAAAAAATAATCAATACGTGAAAAAGACTGGTGCACCTGAGAGTAGAAAGAATATGTCCTAGCACTAGGGTTATAAAATCTCCAAGGGTCTACAAACCCGTTTTTACTCATAAAATCCGAAATGGATTTGGACATAGAAGACTGAGCCAGGGTTCGAGGGTTTGAACGATCTAAGGCGGGGTCGATAACACAGTTCAGATCACCAGCCAGTATTAAAAAATGGGTGTCAAGGAAAGGGAGGATACTCCATAACTTGTCTGTAAAACCCGGATTATCAAAATTCGGAGCATATACATTAACCAACAATACAGGGTTATTACATAGAGTGCCAACAACTATTAGGTATCTCCCATTCTTGTCAGCCATTATCTTCAAAGGAGTAAACTGAACTCTTTTATTGATCAGAATAGCTACCCCTCTGGCTCTAGAATTAAACGTTGAGTGAAACACGTTTCCCACCCATGGACATCTAAGTCTAACATGGTCCCTGTCCCACAAATGGGTCTCCTGCAGAAATATTACATCACTCTTCAAGCGCTTTAAGTATGAAAATATTTTGGACCGCTTAATGGGGCTATTCAAACCTTTCACATTCCAACTTAAAAATCGAATACCAGACGAATCACCACACTTTTGACCTTGAGCGCTGGCCATGGCTAACAGACTTTAATTTGGAAATAGACTACATATTTAAACAGGTCATTCCTCCCACCCCCACAAAAAGAAAAATGGAAAAAGCGCACGCATGCGTGCTGACACACAGACAAAATGAAACAGACATAGATGTGAACAAACATGAAAAATGAAATGAACTTCACAAAACATTGGACCACGTCCCCTTCCCACCCTCCTCCCACCCGCATTGCAGATTTCCCCATCCCCAAACGACAGAGACAGCAATGCAAGCTCCTAAGCGGAGCAAGAAAAAAAGAAACGCTTACGACTGTGTAGCTAACCATAACTTATAAAGGAAGCTCCAACAGAGCTATTTAAAAATAAAAAGAAAATTTTAAGGCACGCGTGTAATTTTAGGGCACGTATACATAATCTAACACTATGGTAGTGTGGTAAAAACTGAGTTAAATAAAATAAAGTTATAATTACAGTCACCAAAAGAGTCCTGCTGAGTCAACTAAACTTGTAAATAAACAATATGCAACCCTCATATAATCAGTCTATTTTGTCATTTTGCTAATAAACTCCTTAGCTTCAGCTGGTGAAGTGAAGTCGCGCTGCACTCCCTCGTATGTGATGCGTAACTTGGCTGGATGGAGAATGCCGAACCGGACACCTTCGATGTCCCGTAGCTGACGTCGAACCTCATTAAAAGCTGCGCGGGCTCGTGCTGTTTTAGCGGTGTAGTCAGGGAAGACAGAGATGGTCATGTTGTGTAGTTTAATCCGCTGTAGCTCCCTGGCTTTCTTGAGGATATTCGCACAGTCTGTATAATAGTGGAGCCTTGCCACTATCGCGCGCGGACGTTCGCCTGGCTTGGGTTTGGGAGCTAGGGTCCGGTGAGCACGATCTACAAGCGGTTCCTTCTCAAGTGTGAATGCCTCCATCAAGAGTTTTGACACATACTCTGTGGATAAATTATTTGGAGTATCCTCTGGCACCCCGACAATACGGACATTGTTACGGCGTGACCTAGACTCCAAATCATCACATTTGCTCTCCAGTTTAACCAGTTCTCCAGACATGTATTCCACCTTGGCACGGAGAGTGGCTATGTCATCGGTGCAGGTGGAGAGGGACTGCTCCATCTCTGACACGGTGTCTTTGAGTCCGGTATATTTTTGCTGCATAGAGGAAATACTGGAGGAAAGATCCGTTTTCAGCACTAGCAGCTCAAATTTAATCGAGGAGAGATTATCACCTAACGCTGCGTGAAGTTCGGCTTTAAATATCGCTGGCATTTCTTCACGAAGGGCGCAGAGAAGTTCGGTCTTGAGAGCAGTAACATTGGCATCGACCAGCGTGGCCTCTGGCGACGGCGGGGCTTCACCGCGAGGCGGGGATGCAGCGTTAGCAACAGGCCGCAGGTGAGGCTGAGAGGCGTTTGCGCTTTTATTGGCCTTGGGTGGCATTGTAGTCGCCGAAAATCAAAATAATTCTATTCAAAACAGGTTTAGAAAAACGTATAAGCTACCAAAAGTGAGCAAATCGTGCCTGAAAATAATGGAGAAACAAACTCTGTAGGAGCGAAGCCTGATGCGACCTACCCCATGCTTAGCTAAGCCGGAGGTCCGAATTTCAGTTTCATTTTGTTCAAAATATTGTGATACGTATCATATCATGAACCCAGTATCAAGATACATACCGTATCGTGACCTGAGCATATTATTACACCCCTAATTAGTTCCCTTTCGAGGGAACTCGCACTGCGTTGAAGACGACACTTTGGGGAACACTTCCAGCGTGACTGCTTCTAAAGCACATGTGAAACTAGTCCAATCTTGATTGATGATATATAGCACTTTTTACAATGCAGACTGTGTCAAAGCAGCTTTACAGTGATAACAGGAAAATAAATTTGGCTGCACAGCAGCTCTAGAAAAAAATGGTGTCATTGTCCAGCTTAAAGGCGGACTTAGTGATATTTCAAATCCGCTGTTTGGAAGTTAGTTGGGCGAGTCCAACAACAAACATCTAACCAATCAGCATCAGGGGGCGTATGACGGTCGAGGAGAGAGAACAAGCAAGCAGAAGATTTGAAAATAAGAAGAAAAACTGCAGAACGAGAATAGGGAGTATAGGGAGGATCAGCTCTGCTAGCACTTTTTGTAGCATTTACTTTTTGAACCCAGGAGTCAAATATTTCAGACACTTAATCTTGGACACACCAGAAATCAAGATGGACTGGATTTTGAACATGCCTGGCCTAAAAAAAACATATAAATGGTTGGTCACTATTTGATTTGTCTCTGTGTGCATTTTGTATTCATGTGCCTAGGTTGCATGTGACAAGGTTGCAAATTTAGTCTCAATCAAGAATTAAGAACAATATGATATTCTTCACTTGTCTTTCCACCTTGCTGTAGAAAGGGTGCATAACATAATGTATGCAATAAAATGTCATTTCTTATTTGTTTTCTTATTGTTTTTTGTTACAGGGCAAAATAATGCTGTAACAGGGTTGCATACATTAAAGTGAAAGTAATAATAAGGGTTATAGGATTAGTTATAGGATTAGGTAATAGGATTAGTTTTGTTACAATTAATTAAATATAAATTTATTATATTTTTGTGTTTAAAACTAACATAGCAAACTCTTGCTATGTTAATGTTATGCTCAATTTTACTTAACATATTAAATAGTTTACACAACAATAACAAAAAAAAAAAAAACATTGTGGAATGTGCCTAACAACAGCATTAACTTATATCATTGCACCAATGTCAATATTTTTGTGTTGTGCCCTGAACAATTAAATGAAATATTTAGGTTTTTCTTGTCTCAAATAAAAGGAGAGCACATTCTAGCTACATGAAAGTAATTCTTCAAAAATTAAAAGTATTACATATCAAACATTTTTTTCTCTTCAGGTGAAAGTGCAAGAGAGATCCTGTTCTCAAAATGGGGTGAGTAATGGCAGCAGTCCTTCTTTAATGGGCATGTCTGATGGAGAGGAGAGAAAATCACATGCAGAACTCCAAAAGCTACGGGACACATTGACCCACCGTGATAATGAGATCAGTATCCTTTTCCTCAACTTAATAATAATATTTTATAAACCTAAGATTTTGTGTCTCACTAGATCTAATGTGAACATTATACATCTGAGGTGTGAAAACAGTCTAATGATCGCTCTTTTGTTCCTTTATTCTCAGCCCGCCAAAAAAGTAAACACACTTTGATTTCCAGTAAAGTATAACAGTCTGGTTAATGTAAATAATGAAAAATGAAAGATATTATTCAAATGTATGCCAGTAAAATCACAACAATGAAACAACTGGATGTTTAATATAGTTTGTTATATATATATTTTTTTTCATCATAATAATATTTCTATCATGACAAACTTTGAAGATTTTAGCATAGTTCTGAATATGATAATGCTAATGGTCTTGACGGAATAGATCTGCTATGCTGCTGCTGGTGATGATATTGCAGCTGTGGTTGATTATTGCTGTTGCTGCTGATCTGCTACTGGCAATACAAACACCAATGCGCTGCTGTGACATGTAACCACTATACCAACAGAGGAGGGAAAGGGGAGGGTGGGGGCTCTGGAGTTGGGAGCAGTGCTGGAGGCTGGAAGGTAGTGGGAGAAACTGGCAGACGGAAACACCAAGGTGAAGTTGACAGAGGGAGGAGCCAGGGACAGGGAGCCACAGAAATACCAAGAGGAGAGCCAGGACGAAGCCCCACAGTGGAACCAATAGAGAGAGGAAACCTTAGAAATTAGTTTCAAGAAAGGTGAAGAACAGAAACTGTGTGTGGACCAATGAGAAGTCCTGTCCTTCTGTGGATTGGTGCTAGGGGTCTTACTCTTGCCATCTAATATGTCCCTGTCAGTTATCCTATCATCCCTATCTGATGACATCTCAGGTGAAAAAAAAAAAGTACATTTCTATTATATACTTAAAATGCTCTATTTTCATTCACTAATTTTGTGCTTAAAGGGTTAGTTCACCCAAAAATGAAAATTCTGTCATTTATTACTCACCCTCATGCCGTTCCACAGCCATAAGACCTTCATTAATCTTCGTAATGCAAATTAGGATATTTTTGCTGAAATCCGATGGCTCCGTGAGGCCTGCATAGCCAGCAATGACATTTCCTCTCTCAAGATCCATAAAGGTACTAAAAACATATTTAAATCAGTTCATGTGAGTACAGTGGTTCAAAAAATATTATTATAAAGCGACAAGAATATTTTTGGTGCACAAAAAGAAAAAACAAATTACCAACTTCTAATGGCCGATTTCAAAACACTGCTTCAGGAAGCTTCGGAGCATTATGAATCAGCGTGTCGAATCAGTGGTTCGGAGTGCCAAAGTCACGTGATTTCAGCAGTTTGGTGGTTTGACACACGATCCGAATCATAAAAATTATTCTTTAGTACTTCTTAAGATAATCTTAAGAACATCTAAGTGGTCCAGAGACGGACCACTCATAAAACTGGGCCTTAGAATGTGCTGTTCACTACAAAATGATCTGAACACAAATCTGGTTCTCAAGTTAAACTCACTACTGATCAAGTGACAGTGGTTAACAGCCCGGGCTGTAATGAGTGAATAGCGACTTAAATTTTGTTCTTCAAGTTCTTCTTCACAAATCTTTCATAATGATTCAGAAGACTTGGAATATCATACAGAGTTGTAAGGACTATATTTATAATGTTTTTATGCTGATTTAGCTTTCTTTTTGGAACTTCACAGCCCCAATCCACATTCATTCAAATTATATTGATCAGGGTTTTAGCTAAACTCTGCAGGGCAGAATTGCGGAACCCTGCACTACATTCTTGACCAGTTGTTACAGGAATACCCAAGTCATGATTTTGAATCTCCAGAAACTTACACTGTTTTCCATTTGATTGACTGTTTTGCATTTGATTCTCCTTGTATCATACAGGCCTCCAGGCCGAAACAAATCATTATCCTTAATTTAAGCTTTTCAGGTATATTAGTGAACATGCTCAAGAGAGAAAAGAGGAAAGTTCAAGATGTTACTTCCCAGATTGCACAGTTACACAATCAAAACCCATCAACCTACAGTTCATCATGGTCACCTACAGCCCTACAGGCAGAGGAGAGTGAAAAATGTGACACCTCTATTGATTACACACATATTCATCATTTGATAACCAGAAAAAAGGGTGAGTGACCACAAGCAAGATATTTATAGCCCTATATTACATGGAATTTACTACATATTATGCCTGCTTTAAATTGCCTAACCACTCAAACAAACTGCAGATTCACTGCCACTTACTCAATAGAATAATGCAGCTGTTAAAAATGAAGAGGAAATAAGTCAGACTTGTTTCATAGGACGATATGCTACATGGTGTCCCCTGGTTTGGAATGCCAAGGCTTTGCTTGTGGTAATGGTTTTTGTTGTCAGGTGCTTGGTTTAGGAAAGGGCAATGTCTCAATTACAAAGTGTGGAAGCTTTAAATATAAATATGGATTAAAATTTGGAGGGTAATGAGTGAGAGAAGGTAGTGCAGTTTAACTAATGAGAAAACTAGGGATGTGTCAGAAGCCTTATTCATAGGTACCAAAGACGTCACTTCCGCTACGCTCGCCGCCATTTTTGTATCCGACATGGCAACGAACACAGCAGCGCTTTATCGTACTGATGATCATCTTTAACTTCAGCGCGAGCTCTCAAACAGCAACGCAAAACATTAATAACTATGATTGGGGCTGTTATATACATAACATTAGGTAACACTTTATTTTACAGTGTCATTGTTACATATGTTACACGTAGTTACTATAGTAATATAACTATAAATTGTTGTTACAGGAAGAATGCATACAACAGGAGTATTCTGAATACGTAAAAGTTCAAGTTCATCTGTGCATGATTTTGTGCAAATAAAAGTTATAATATTATGTTTATTTTGTGTAAATATCTGAATTATCTTATATAGGATGTGTTCTGTTGAGTTAATTAAACATCTAGCAAAGCGCTTCAGTTTACGGGTGCTCACTCTCTTCAGTTTACGGGTGTTAATTCTCTTCAGCTTCAGTGTGCGCAGCACAAACAACAATGATGTTATCTAATGTGATCCTTATTTATTACCTCCAACTGTGTTTTGTCCCTTAAAAACATTTCCACAGTAGTGCCCCTGAGAATAAGTTGGATATATCTTGTACATAATCCATCACCATACACCGGAGAAAGTGTTACCAAAAATCTATTGCCTGACAAAAAAAATAAAATAACATAAAATACCTAAATGCAAACAAGTCATTGGACAACATTACTTAGGCTATATAAAGAAACAAAATACATATGCCATGGATAAAATAAAATTAAATACCCTCCATAAGGACAATAAGGAAATGATTTTCATGATGTTTTTTTTATAGTTGATGAAAATAATACGAGAACAATTCAAGTGCTAATTATTAAAAATAATGTATTAATGTTTTTGAAAAAAATATCAAACATATTTAATATTACAGTAATAATAAACATCTTTAATTACTGTTTGAAATAACATCATTGCTGTTTGAGCTGCACGCGCTGAAGATAATGAACACCCATAAACTAAACCATTTTGCTAAAGGTTAATTAACTCAATGGAACACATCCTACATAAGATAATTCAAATATTTATACAAAGTAAACATAATATTACAACTAATATTTTCACAAAACCATGCACAGATGAACTTGAACTAAGTTATATAGTCAGAATGTAGCTCCTGTTGTGGATGCATTCTTCCCGTAACAAAGAACACAGCAACTAAGCCCAAATAATTCACAACGTTTTATTACAATAGTGTATACCATTATAATGTTATGTATATGACAGCCCCAATCAAAGTTAGGCCTATTAATTTTTTGCATTGCTGTTTGAGAGCTCTCGTTGAAGCTAAAGATGATCAACAGTACAATAAAGCGCTGCGGGTTATTTACCTCAATGAAATGCATCCTATATGAGATTAATTAGATATTCATACTACATAAATTTAATATTATGACTTATATCTGCACAAAATGACACGAATGCACAAGTGAAGCTTGAATTGTGCTAATAAGAATGTTTAACTCGCTCAACAACCCGCTGAAACAACAACTAAGCACATTGAATTCACAATGTTTTATTACAATAGTGTTCTCATTATAATGTTATGTATATGACAGTCCCAGTAGTTATGTGCATTGTTATGTGCAGTAATGTTGTGCATTGCTGTTTGGCTGCCAGTGGTCCCTTCTGATTGAAGACAACCATTTATTTCGCCGATCTAACTCCTTTGGGATCGAATAAAATTGTAGTTCAGCGTTTCTCTGGTGACTGTTGTTACAGCTAACAGCACAACATATCCCGGGCATATTGTAACCTTGTTGTGAACCTTCTGGGAGTGTTTCGTTGATCTACTTCTGGTAGTTGTGGCTGCTGTGACCATAGACTGAAACAGGTCACGCAGCTGTGACCGGGCGCAAAAATGTGGCGATAAAGCACTGTGACGTCACATGGCCCTAATGAATACCTTATTCGGAAAGTCATGGATAATGGCTTCAAAACGAATAACGAATTCTACCAAATAATAGGAAAAATATTTGGCAGCCCCATTCAGTCCTAGAAGGTAGAACAGGTAGAACAGCAGATGTCACCAACCCATCGTCCGAAGGTGAAATATCATCCTGTTTTGTAGGATATGATTTTTGGAATTTAACAATGCACAATTACAGCAGGGTTTGGGTTAAATATTTTAGGATGAGTAGTGATATTTGTATATACTTGGCTAATGAACTCAGCCCAACTCTTCAAATGAAGATTTCAAACTGGTGCAAGCCATTTGATTACACAGCAAGACTGCTGTTATTTTGGTAGTTTGCTACATGATTTGAGTACAGGACTCTTTTACTTCACTGTCCCTTGTTGATAGACATTTTTAATTTGTCTAAAACAATAGGCCTATATGTTTTGTCTCCCACTTCTTGATTCTCACTGACAGTTGTCATGACAATGATGTAGTTTAGAGTGGCACAATTTCGCGTTCATTTACACTGAACCAAAACAGTATCAGAGTTGCCTTTGATACTAGGAGCTGAGGTGAGTCAGACCCGGCATTCTTTAGGTCTGCTTTTATGTGGCATTGCGTCTTTACGCACAATTTTGAGCTGACACAGATTAGAGCAGCCTTAACTTGGCTGTGTAAAGATACCTTTATTAACCCATAAGGATCTAAGCCTGGGGTTAACACCATGCCTAAGCAGCCTGCCACAGCTTTGATTTTACTGATAGAGAGAGCTCTAGCAATCTGAGTGGTCTAATGAACCCAGTAAAAAGACCAGAACCCATGATTTAGTCCCTCTTCAAGGACAGATATATCTTTGACTGGAGGCGGAGTGAATCTCAGTGCTACAAGAAGATTTTCTCAAAAAGAGAGATACCAGTTGCAAAACCACTTGAGGCCTTGAAGAAAGCGGCCTATAATTGCCTATATAACTACCTGCCCAACTAAGCTGTGAAAGGGATCACACCTTAAGGCTGGTGCACACTGTGCGATTTTGGCCACGATTTGGTCATCTGAGACAAATTATGAGAATCCTAAAAGATTCCTATAATCCTAGGCTAAAATCTGTAGTCTTTGATCGCTAGTTTGACTTTTTCACAGACAGCCGATTAATGACCGTTGTGATCAAATTTTACCTCCGACGAAATTCTGGCAGTATCAGAAGATTTAGCACAGTCCTGCAGTGTGACTTCCCCTACGACGAATGTCAAATTGTCTTCAATTTTCAAGACAAGCCGTGATCAAAATTAACGTTAGGATGTCTTTGTTAGCCACCATTTCAGTCCCGTGTGTAATGTAGCTCACAGCCACCGAACGTGTATGGGTTAATGATGTAAAACTCTGTACAAGTTTTCATGCACACGTCCATTTTTAACACGTCTTGACTGTCGTACAGTCTGACATGAATGACGGCTAAGATCCCACAGTGTGACATGCGGATCATGTTCGTACAGTCTGACGAAACAATCGTCAAGGACTATTATAAATCGCACAGTATGTACCCGACGTTAGTGAGGAACAGTTATCAATCCAGAAGGTGAAAAGCATCAATAGAGCTAGCACTGGCTGAAAGACTCTTAAAATACCTACCCAACTAAGATGTAAAAGGCAATCACAGACTTAGTGAGCAAAGTTATTAACCTAGGCTTTATTAAAGAATTTGATGTTCTATCTGAGTTAGTACTGGCTACAGATATAGTCTTAATTGTTGGTGGTTTTAATATCCATGTTGACAATAAAAATGCACTAGGATTGGCATTTTTAGACATTCTAAACTACAGTTCAGGGACATTAAACCCTGATCCGGCTTGCGTTTCCACCACCAACAGTACCCTTACTTGATAGGTGTGATGTATGCTGGAAAGTAGCATTCAACATCATTCTCGCGTGAAGAAGAAAGTGACAGTAAACAACAATGGAGGACATACAGCAGCTTTGTTTGAGCTAAGGCTGAAGGCTGCAAGGAAAAACTGCCGAAAAATACACATTGTGTTGCAGCGATATTTTGTTGTCATTCCCCTTGTAGCACGTGAAAGTGACGATTCTCTGTCAACCAATCAACGTTCTGCACTGTGTAGCTCCACCCTTTTGGTACCGGTACTATTGGTACTATTCTGTTAGGTACCCCAACGGAAGGGTCCCAAAAAAGTGGTGCGGTATGGTCCGGAATTAGGGTACCATTCACAATTTCTGACAATGGAAATGGCAAAATTGCATACCGTACTGTACTGTACTGCTCGGGGGAAATGAGCCATAATGGAGTTAGACAACATGTTTCAGGACCCACTCATTGTTGTAATCCTAAGATCAATAATCAATAGATTTAATATTGTCACATGGAATTGATGTTGATGACATTAAAATTCTCTGGTAGAGTGATGACATCTCAGATCATTATCTACTCTTTTGTGTACTCCATTTAGCCATTCTGATAAGCCAGTCATGTACTACTGGCTCAACGGCAGTTCTACCTTCGAGTTTCAACCTACAGACTATGACTATTTTTTCCCACTTAATGCCTGTATGATGTATCCCAATTAGGGATGATCATTTTGGTTATTTTCATGACCGATAACCGACGCTCATTAACCGACTATTAATCATTAACTGATAACATTTGAATGTGAAATTAGTATTAAATAAAATAGAATTGACAAGTGTCTGACAAACAATACATTTTTCATTTTTGCTTTATTTTAATTGCACAAACAGCAGAACAAGAGAACATGAGGATTCACACATTGTCAAATTATCACGCACCTGCAGGGTGGAAGTTAACCAAGTCAGCAATTTGATCTCACAGTGATCTCACCATGAGCTCCCAGGATACTCATGATGTGGTCATAATGTGAGGTCACAGTGAGCTAGTGTAACCTCACAGCATACTTACTGTGTACTCATACTATGGTCAATGTGAGGTCACATCGCACTCACTGTGTGCTCATACTGTGCTCATACTCATCACTGTGTGTTAAACTCTCATTCCGTTAGTTTAGTGTGAGTTCACTGTAATCTAAAATTTCTCTAATATTGGTCAATTATATCACAAACATCATGTAGAAATTCATATTTATTTCCATCAACAAAGTATTTCAAAAATTCAGTTCCCTTGTTTATTTTGTATTCTTTTCAGCCTAGAGTTGGCATTTGACACAAGTTTTTCTATTTGACGGATGCATTCAGATTCTGGTGTTGTTTTGGTGACTCCTTTTCCCTTCTTAACCCCATTTTATTTTTCCTCTTGAAAAGACTTGACACCCTGAAACACAGAGAGCAATATTTCAATGCAATCAGTTTCAATGCAGCAATCAGAATGCACTTTCTGCCGTCTGTCTCCATGTGAACTTGAGCGTGTCACAGGACTAAATAAACCGAAACTCACCATATATTTGCCTCTCAAACATAAGAAATATATCTATTGAATGCTAGAAATTTATAATCTTAAAGAACCAATTCGAAAACAGATACTTCCTGATTATGTAATCCTTATGAAAGTTGCATTTCTCTCAAATGTGCATCCACTGTCCTGCAAAGATGAGAGCTTGTGGCCAAGGTGGATGTTCTCTTTCAATTGAGGATGTCTTAGGGGTGTTTTTTCCAAATATATGTGAAGGGAGAAATTCATTGTCATACTTTATACTTTATTGCTTCTGTCTGATTGCTCGATTGCTCCTGTCTGCCTCTCTGCCTCGCTGCTCAGTGTTTTGTATCTCCGTATAGCTTTGTTTTCTCTTACTTTTATTGAATCTCGTACTTTTTGTTGTTATATTATCATTACTTTATATATATACTATTGCCTACCACATTAATCTGACGTCGCCAGCTTGTAATCTTTGAATCTAAATCACTGTTACAACGCGTTTGCATCTCGCTAGCTTGTTTAACTTGTCATCAGTCTCGCGCGCTCCTCTTCCAACGCGTTCATCAAACAGCTGTGGCAACTCGGATCAGTCTACAAACACGATGAGTTATGTCATCCTTTCCCAGTGTTATATCGTGTTCCATCTGTCACATGTTTAGCATAGCCCTCTCTGTCAGCGATGAGGGATTTACATGTCATAAATGTAGGGAAATAGTCAGGCTGACAGAGAGAATCTCAGAATTAGAGACACGCATCCAAACTTTAATCGAGGATAGTAAGAATGCAGGGGCTTCAGATACTGTTTTGGATGCGACTAGCTTAGTGAGCTCTGTACATTGTTCGGTTCCGGCTGTAGAGCCCGCGCAGCAGGGCACTTGGGTAACGGTGAGGCGGCCTAGTCGCGGAAAACACCACTCTTCCGTTCCATTAAGAACATCAAACAGGTTCTCCCCACTCAGTGACGCACCCACTGAGAATCCTGTTGAAAGTGCCCTAGTAATTGGCGATTCTATTACACGGAACGTGAAAATAGAGACACCAGCCATCATAGTCACATGTTTGCCGGGAGCCAGAGCACCTGACATCAAAGCAAAAGTGCTGGCTAATGCTAATCGTAAATACTCTAAAATTATTATTCACGTCGGCACAAATGATGTTCGACTTCGCCAGTTGGAGATCACTAAAATTAACATTAAAGAGGTGTGTGAACTCGCAAGTACAATGTCAGGAGAAGTAATTTGCTCTGGTCCCCTTCCTGTTCGTTGGAGTGATGAGATAGTTAGCAGATTATCATCACTCAATGGCTGGCTGTCTAAGTGGTGTCCGCAGAATAATATAGGTTTCATAGACAATTGGAAAAGTTTTTGGGGCAGACCTGACCTGTTGAAAAGAGATGGTATTCATCCCTCCCAGGATGGTGCTGCTCTTCTCTCTAGTAATATGGCACATAGTCTTAGAGCTGAAACATGACAAACTGGGGCCCAGGTCAGGAAGCAGACAGACTGGCTAAACCGACCGTCTGCTAGCTGCCTCACGTTACAGAAGTCAGATAATTCCCAACACATAGAAACTCTTGCACCTAGATATTATCACATAGAGACTGTGTCTGTACCCCAAATTAATAAAAACAAAAAACTTCCAAACCCATTTAATGGAAAAATTTTAATTGATGTTCAACAAATAAAAAATCGAGATAATAATGATAAACAAATGATAAAGCTTGGATTGTTAAATATTAGATCACTTTCTTCAAAAGCACTTATTGTAAATGATATTATCACAGACAATAATCTAGATGTGCTATGTTTGACAGAAACCTGGCTAAAACCGGACGATTACATTACATTACAGTCCAGCCCTCAAGGTTATGATTATCGACACAATCCTCGACAGAAAGGCAAAGGGGGAGGTGTTGCTGTAATTTATAGTAATATTTACAGTATTAGTCAAAAGTCTTTCAAATATAATTCCTTTGAAGTGATGGTGCTTTACGTAACATTATGTAAGTTGACATTTGTGTTGGCTACTGTATACAGGCCACCAGGACACCATACAGACTTTATTAAAGAATTTGCTGATTTTCTATCAGAGTTAGTACTAGCTGCAGATAAAGTCCTTGTTGTTGGTGATTTTAATATCCATGTAGATAATAAAAAAGACTCATTAGGATTGGCATTTACGGACATTCTAAATTCTATTGGTGTAAGACAACACGTGTCAGGACCCACTCATTGTCGTAATCATACTTTAGATCTAATATTGTCACATGAAATCGATATTGACGCCGTTGAAATTCTGCAGCAGAGTGACGACATCTCAGATCATTATCTAGTCTCGTGTATACTACATTTAGTTAAAGAGGCTAAACTGCCTCCCTGCCATAAATATGGTAGAATCATCACTTCTACCACTAAAGATCGCTTTATAAATAACCTTCCTGATCAGTTTCATCGCCTTAGCATACCAGACAGCTTAGAAAACCTCGATATTGCAACAGAAACTATTGCCTCTGTCTTTTCCAGCACATTAGATTCAGTCGCTCCTTTGCGTTTAAAAAAGATTAAGGAATTTAATCCAATGCCATGGTACAGTGAGCAGACTCGGGCCCTAAAAACTGCAGCCAGAAAAATGGAGCGTAGCTGGAAGAAAACAAAACTAGAAGTATTTCGCATTTCGTGGAGAGAGAAAATGATTGAGTACAGAAAGGCCTTAAAAACTGCTAGATCTGCCTATTTTTCAAAACTTTTAGAAGAAAATGAACACAACCCTAGGTATTTATTTGATACAGTGGCTAAATTAACAAGAAATAAAGCTTCAACTTCTGATGTTTCCAAAGAGCACAGCAGTAACGACTTTATGAACTTCTTTACTTGCAAGATTGATAATATTAGAGAGAAAATTATAACCATGCAACCGTCTACTACAGTATCGTGTCAGACATTGCATTGTAGTGTGAGGAAAAATTCATTTCATTTACTGCTTTAGGAGAGGAAGAATTGTCTAAACTTGTTAAATCATCAAAATCAACAACATGTATGTTAGACCCTATACCAACTAAGCTATTGAAAGAGATGCTTCCAGAAGATCCCCTTCTTAATATTGTTAATTCATCTTTGTCATTAGGATACGTACCAAAAACTTTTAAGCTGGCTATTATTAAACCTCTTATTAAAAAACCACAACTAGATCCTAAAGAATTAGTCAATTACAGGCCGATCTCAAATCTTACTTTTCTGTCAAAAATACTAGAAAAGGCAGTTTCATCGCAACTATGTTCCTTTTTAGAAAGAAATAATATCTGTGAGGATTTCCAGTCAGGATTTAGACCATACCATAGTACTGAGACTGCTCTCATTAGAGTTACTAATGATTTGCTCTTATCATCAGATCGTGGTTGTATCTCTCTATTAGTGTTACTGGATCTTAGTGCTGCATTTGACACTATCGATCACAATATTCTCTTAAATAGACTTGAAAATTATGTTGGCATTAGTGGAATTGCATTGGCATGGTTCAAATCATACTTATCTGACCGTTATCAGTTTGTAGTAGTAAACGATGAGATATCATATCGATCACAAGTTAAATATGGAGTACCGCAAGGCTCAGTACTAGGACCATTGCTTTTCACTCTGTACATGCTACCCTTGGGAGATATCATTAGGAAGCATGGCGTTAGTTTTCATTGTTACGCTGATGATACTCAGCTCTATATTTCTTCACGCCCTGACGAAACTTACCAATTCACAAAATTAACAGAATGCATAGCTGATATAAAAAACTGGATGACCAGTAATTTCCTACTACTAAATTCAGAAAAAACAGAGATTCTAATTTTTGGACCAAAAACTTCTTCACGTAATAACCTAGAATACTGTCTAACACTTGATGGCTGCTCTGTTAAGTCTTCATCGTCAGCTAGGAACCTGGGTGTGCTCTTTGATACCAATCTTTCATTTGAAGGCCATGTTACTAGCATCTGTAAAACCGCTTTCTTCCATCTTAAAAATATATCTAAACTACGACATATGCTCTCAATGAAGAATGCAGAACAGTTAGTTCATGCGTTCATGACCTCAAGGTTAGACTACTGTAACGCTCTACTGGGTGGTTGTTCCTCCCGCTTGATAAATAAACTACAGCTCGTACAAAATGCAGCAGCTAGAGTTCTTACTAGAACTAGGAAGTATGACCATATTAGCCCAGTTCTGTCATCACTGCATTGGCTTCCTGTTAAACATCGTATAGATTTTAAAATCTTGATAATTACTTACAAAGCACTAAATGGTTTAGCCCCCCAGTACCTAAGCGAGCTCTTAATGCATTATAGTCCTTCACGTTTATTGCGATCTCAGAATAACCTTTCTGAGGAACAACCTTCCTAGCATTGTTCGGGAAGCAGACACACTCTGTCAGTTTAAATCTAGACTAAAAACGCATCTCTTTAACCTGGCATACACATAACACATTATATATTTATATTTTCAAATCCGTTAAAGGATTATTAGGCTGCATAAATTAGTTCAGCCGGAACCGGGAACACTTCCTATAACACCAGATGTACTCGTTACATCAGAAAAAGAATGGCATCTACGCTAATATTAGTCTTTCTGTTTATCCCGAGGTTTACCGTAGTCAACCGGATTCGGGGCCGTTTCCAGATGAGACCGAGGACCGGTGCCTTGACACGACCACAACGCAGCCCTGTATCAGTCGACTAGATCATCCATTGTGAAGACGTCATCAACACGACAGCCAGTGCCACAGTTTCCTCAAAATTATAATCACGATTATTAATCATGTTTATTCTATCAAAAGAGTAATGTAATCTATGGCTATTTTGCAAGTTCTTTACCAACCTACACTTCACCCAAAAGGCCTGTAGGTGGCACAAAGACTTAAATTTAACCAACTATGATAACTTCGTTAGATGGTAAATCAATACAAAACATGGTTTTGGTGAGCGCTTTGTAATATGTATTCACATTAGATTTTAAAGCAACACAATTCGTTTGCAATAAGACAAACCAGATTCAAATTGCCCAGCAAATTCGTAAAGCAAAGAAAAATCATTTCTAGCTGATCAACATTATGAAAACTGGTAAAACCTTTAGGAACTTCAAAAGATAAAACAGCGAAATTCCTAATATTACTTCCAATATTTCCAAATTATGTTCATTTTCATAGAGCGGGCCAATATCGTGACGTTTATTTAAAATCAATCGAGAGAAGCAGATATCGTTATCGTGATAAAATACGATTAATCGTGCAGCCCTAATTTAATTTAATTTGACTTGACATTTGATATTCAACAGTATCCTTGACATTTATTCAACAGTGCTTTTGATCTGCCTGCATTGACACTATTCTTTAAAAGGAAAAATTATATACCAATTATCAATGTAAAGCTGCTTTGACACAATCTGCATTGTAGAAAGCGCTATATAAATAAGGGTGACTTGACTTGACTTGACTTTATGGACTACTTGTATTTTATATTGGATTGTTAACCAGACGATAGGCTTTGTAATCATTCCCCTTCAGTCGTATATCGATTTCCTCTCACGGAATGAAACAGAGCATGGTCAACAGCTCTGGTGGTGCCATTAAACAAAAAGAGAAGGCTGCTTCTAAAACATTGAAATCTGTAGAGACACAAAAAAGTCAAGTTGAAGGGACAAGTAATGACACTGAAATGGCAGATCACTTGTACACCTTCGAGAAAGATCTTCAGCGTATGCCAGATATGGATGACATGCCAGAAAAACCTCATTCCAAAAGAATGAAAGACGAACCATCGCTTCATGAGATGCAAGAGAACATTCTCTTTTATCCAAAAAAATTTATGAGAGTTCGGGGCACCTGGAGAATCTGATTCGAGAAAATATGCTCAGCATTGGAACCCTGAAAAAGTCAACTGTCTTTGCGCTGAATGAAGACTTAAAAGATTAAATGAAAGCAGTGAAAGAAATTAATAAATCACGCAAGCAGAAAGTTGCTGAGCTTGAACGAAAAGTCAATGAAGTTATCAGCGGAGATGGAACTTGAGGCTGCATGGTGTTCCCGAGAAAACGGATGAAGATCTCAAGCATCAGGTGATTGGAATCTGCGGTTCAGTTGCTCCAGAACTATACAAAATAATAAATCTCCAAGGTTAAATTGTAAACTAATAGGAATTATGCACCCTTTGAGTTACATATACGTTACACTGTAAAAAAAATCCCTGTAAAATTTACGGTAAAAAATCGGCAGCTGTGGTTGCCAGAACTTTACCGTAAAAAATACAGTAGCAACGTAAAAAAAAAATCTGTTAAATTTACGGTAAAATAACGTATTTCATTAACTGATATAATGTTAATTTACCAACCTAATGAAGTACTAATATCTGTTTTGTACCTTTATAACCAAACACAGTGGTAATAAGAGTCACATGATGAATCAAAGTTCATCACAAGCAGCTTTTCCACAAGCTGAGGAGGACAAAACTAATATATAGAAGGTGCACACAGTGTCATTCACACACACACTAAACACCATCATGGTAACATGCATGAAATTTTAAAAATGCAATAAACATTAATTTAACAACATTAGATGTAACATAAAACCCTAATGTACATAACTGATTAGAAAAAAATGAGAAAGACTAAGAAGAAACAGAGTTATTTCAGCGAAAATATATAAAATGTGAAGTGTCGCAGGGAATTGTGGGAATGTCAATTTACGGTTTTTCACTGTAAATTTTACAATGAATTGTTATTTTTCACTTCCAAAAACTGTGAATTTAACGGTATTTTACTGTAAAATTACATTAAACGTACCATTAGATCTATTACAGTTATTCACCGTATATAGTACGGAAACTTTCTGTAAACCAATTGACAGTTTTTCCACCGCAGCATTTTTACAGTCTTTTACTGTTAAAATCACGGTCATTTTTTACAGTGTAGCCTTAAGGCGAAAGGCTGTTTTTTTGTATTGCAAGAGATTTTTGGTTAATTTCTAATCCGTTATAACAAAATACAAACAGAGTAGGGGGAGGGGGGAGGGGGGGGGGGGGCAGGAGTAGTTTTGACATGCCCTGACATTTGTGCTTTTTTCAGTTGCTTATAAACATATTAATGACAAAAGTCATTAATCAGTCAAAACTCATTACACTGTATTCAGCAGAAACTAGGCTACAATAATATGTGAGCAACAAGTATATACATGTTTGTATTTTTCAAAACACATAATAAACATTTTTCCACAAGACTTTTGGGAACTGTATATTTTATCCTAGAGTTTTTGCTTCACAATGATGTAAAAATCATTCTGCCTACTCGGACACATAAAACAATGTATTGATTTTAAATTTCTAAGACACTTTTTGTTTAGGATGGCCATATGCGAGGACGCATGAATCTTCATGAATAATTCTGTGATTCACACCTGAGGAGATTAAGACCCTGGCCCTAATGAGCTGCATAATGAGCCATTCAGTCAGGAATTTGACTGAGTTAACTAAGAAAGAATACAATGACAAAAGAAATATATCATTTTTTGTTTGTAGTTTATTTAGAATATAGTTAACTATATAAATGAAAGTCAAAGACACATTTTGAGTACATAGTTATACCTGGAAATAAATCCTGTTCAAAGATGTAAGTGAACATCACATACCTGGCATTTGGTGTTTCTGCACTGGAGAGGGGGAAAAAAAAAAAACAGGTTCCTGCATCCAGTCAGTGATCTTAGTATCATATGCATGCAGTCCAATGTGTGCCAATATCTGGTTACTATAATTTTCAAATCTGTGAGATAAAGGAAAAAAATCCTCTATGAGCATGCTGATAACAGGATCACTTTAAAAAATACTTTAAAATATAATGTACTTCTGTGACACAAAGTGTCTAAACATTCATATTACCAATATGGAATTTTATATATTATATTTGTTATATTATAGAGCCTAAATGTTAATGTGCAGTTGAATACATTGATAACACATTTTATTTCATTTATTACATTTCAGTCGATTTCACTCGTCTCAGTAAAGCAATATAGTTTGGGAATAGCCAATATGGCAATTTACTAATTTAAATTATTTGTAGTAAACAAAACCGTGCATCGATCTGCCCCCTTAATTCACACTGAGACACACAAAACCTGCAGTCTTTTTGTGGTTTAATATACACACACACTATATCAAGAATAAAGTTATATTAGAATAAAGAATTTAAGAATAAAAAAAATACCATTCACAATCATTGTCCTGATCAAGTTGATCCTTGATCAAAATGAAATCGAAAGTGCTCTTCCTCTGTGGCAAATTCTTCCAGAATTATTCCTCACTGCGTCTCAAAATGATGTACATGAATCTGACTAAGCTTGATACATTTTTCCGAGCTGGTGCGGGTGTTCACTCTGTTGCATTGATCACCTCAGAATTTGCGTCTGAATAGCACGCGGTCTGTGGTTGTGGCCACATTAGTGGATAATGAGCTGACTCGCAAACGACTGACATCTCTCTCTTTTCAAACAGATTACATAAACAGAGAATATTTGTTTTCAATTTTTCTTAGATGATTTAAAACCTGACATTTCAACATTTCTTTAGACATATGTCTCATTTTTGTGTGATTAGTATTCTTTAAGTTACAGTTCATTTTCTAAGGACTATCAGAATGGACTTCATTCAGAGAGAGACTGCAGCTCGCGCATCATGTTAGTTTTCTTTTTTTTTTGCAAAAAGCACAACATTTTGTTTTTACTGTGAGTGTATAAGAAGACATTCCACAGTTTTTAATAATATATAACTCTTATTTGTACATCCAAAATTGCTGAAGTATTTTGAGTCTCTTTCGCACTGGTAAGAAAAAACGAGGTGGTGTGGTAAAAACGAGTGTTAATGGAGTAATCTGAACAAGGAACAGGGAAAACCACCAGGAAAGTAACTTACAAACACCAAGTAACACAAACAAAGCCAGACAAAGGACAGACAAAAACTAAAACATAAATACACAGCAAACAGTGGAGTTAACAAGACTAAATTAACAAGACACACCTGAACTGAAGACACTAATTAATCAGTAACCAAGGAGACAAACGGGCAGGCACACAAGAACTGAAACAATTAACAAACTCATACATGAACAGAACAGGGAAACTAATCAAATACCAACTCAAAACAGACATAACCCTGACATCAGGGTGTTTTGCCTCCCTCTATGACACAAGGTCTAATATCATTAATTCCAATGTCTAATGGTAATACTAATTGATAATTGGTGACCTATCACCTTAATAATGATAGTAAAATTATTGCTTCTATATTCGCTGAAAGGTTCAAATCAGGATTAGAATATATTATTTATATTTTGAATTTTTTTGGTTTTAGGGACAAATTTAAAAAAGTAATTAGGACCCTATATAATAAGATTAATAGCTCTGTGAAATTGGCATATGGAACTTCTCATAGATTTGAAATCAAAAGGGGGATTCGACAGGGCTGCCCTATTAGTCCGTTGTTGTTGTTGTTGTTGTTGTTGTTGTTGTTGGTTACACAAATGATGGCCATTCATATTAAGAACGATATTTTTCGTATCAAAATAGAAGTTAAACAGAAATGAAATGCACACAATTAGCCGATGACACTACCCTTTTCTTAAGAGACTATACTGAAGTTGAAAAAGCAATTAAATGCCTGCAGTTATTTTCATCTGTATCATTACATATTAATAAATGTGAACTTATGGATAGGTTCATGTAGCTTTCCAGCAATATGCAATATTCCAGTGAAAGAAGTTGTCAAATATTTGGGTATCAAGATATCTAAAAATAAGAAAGTCAGGAATGAGTTAAACTTTACACCTATCATTCTATCATTTGAAAAGGAACTGAATTCTAGGGTGATGAATTCTTTAACTGGTCGTGTTATTGGTTAAAGCTGAGGGTTTATCTTGGTTGGTTTATACTGCTCAAGTGTTAGATATACCCCCTCATTAATTAAAATGATAGACACCAAACTTTTTTAATTTATTTGGAAGAACAAATCTGCAGAGCCCCTAAAGGGACGTAGTGGTGGGAAAAAAATTGGGATGGGAGGAAATTTTTTGTTGAACTGAACTGAATTGAGCTAAATAATAATATTATTCCCTTGCTATAGCTGCTTTACAGCAGAATTTGAATCTGTCTCTTATTTTAAAAAGTTTGCATCATAATTCTGTTACTTTCCTGTTTATTATTGTGAAGCTGCTTTAAAACTATTTCTATTGTATAAAGCCCTATAAAAAAATAAAGGTGACTTGACTTGACTGTTGAGTTTAATATAGTTTTTGTGATTTTCAGTCCCAGAGTTTGTAAATGAATACCATTTTATTATATATAATGGTATATGTTCACATAACCTTATTAGAGACCATTTTTGCATGATCTTAGTAGATAAGTCTCATAACTTTAACTACTCTTCTCTTTCAGTACCGGAATTATCCGTGGGTCAGCAGGCAGCATTTGAAGTCTTTCTAAAGGACCATGAAGACCGCTTAACAATAGAAGATAACAGGGCTGTGTTGCAACAAAGGTCAGTGTGTGCTACAGTGTCAGGATCCTACCTTGACAGTCTTATCTAAAGGTTACTTGTGTTTATTGTGTCTGAGTTTGTTTTATGCCTGAGAACATGACTCTTTATTTTTGTCTGCCATGTGCTCATTTGTCAGTCTCTTGTCTTGCTCCTGCCTCTTTGTTATCTTGTTATTAGTTAATTTACCCCACCTGCTCTTCCCCATTACCCTCCTATTTCCTTCCCTAACTGTCACAGACACGCCAGGCTCTTCACTCAGCCAATCACTTCACACTCCCTCACCAGAGTTCTGATCACACGCACCTGACACTCATCACCATCCCAATCAGCAGCACTATAAGAGACACTCACAGTCACTCAGGCATTGTCCGGTCTCGTTAACGCATACTTGCCTGTATGCTTACCTTACGGACTACTTACCTGTCTCCAGCGTGTTTCCTAGATCCTCAGTGTTCTCCAGTCCTCCGTGAGTGTCTCTGTGTGTCTTCAGTGCCACGTCTATCTGCCGTCCTCATATCCTGGTCAAGTATCACTGTCTTGATAATAATCTGCCTAGAACTTTATCTGCCATCACTCACCTGCTCACTGCTCTGGTTGTCTCAAATAAACATCGTAAACTGTACCTGTGTCTCCGACCTCCTCTGTATGTAACAGAAGACCGGACCAACACCGCTGAACAACCACGATGAGCACTGCAGATCCATTTCAAGACCTGGTAACAGCACTTCGTCGCACTCTCACCAGTTCATCCACACCAGCACCACCAGCGAGCACTTCTGCATTCCACGCTGCATCTTCTTCGCCGTCTGTGATCGCCAGTCCCATGGCCAAACCGGCACCCTTCTCTGGCTCGGCGGAGGATTGCAACGGTTTCATCTTGCAATGTTCGCTGGTTTTGGAGATGCAACCGCACTTATACCCTGACGATAAAGCGAAAGTCGCTTTCATGATTCAACAACTAAACGGTAAAGCACTCCGCTGGGCAGAACCTCTTTGGACTCAGAACAGTCCCGTCGTGCAATCACTCTCAAGTTTTATAAATCACTTCAAGGAAGTCTTTGGAAAGCCATCATGGGATTCATCCATAGGTGAGAGACTGTGCAATTTGAAGCAAGGTGCCCTGTCTGTTTCTGATATTGCCTTACAGTTCAGAACCCTAGCGGCAGCGAGTGGTTGGAACGAACAAGCCCTCATCTCCAGATATCATCAAGGTCTGCATCCATGTGTGCGGTTGCATCTTGCTGCATACGAGGATACCATCGGGCTTGAGAAGTTTATCCAACGCTCTATAAGATTTGCCACTCGTATGCAGCTGTGCATCAAAGAGCACCAAAACCAGCAACTTTTTCCATCCTTCCCTCGCCAGCCAGAATCCAGCAGATCGACAGAACATGTTTTTCACCAGCTGAGTGAAAGAGGAGGCTGACCCAGGGTCTTTGTTTGTATTGTGGCCATCCTGGGCATTTCAGAGCTGAATGCCCCACTCATCCAGTGCGATATATGGTGAGTGTCATTCTGCCTACGTTAAATCATCAAAATCCACTCACTATTATCACCAACCTTACTGCTGCTGATGTTTGTATTCCAGTTAATGTCTTCATCGACTCTGGGTCAGCTGGAAATTTAATCTCCGGAGCCCTCTGTCACCAGCTCAACCTCAAGACCGTCAGTTCGCCGAAAGTCTACCAGATCCATGCAGTAACTGGTCGTCCTCTCCGTCAAGTACGTCACATGGTGGGACCTCTTAACCTACAGATTGGCGTTCTTCATCAAGAGGAGATTTATCTGCTGGTACTGGAGGATTCTACATCTGACGTGATTCTGGGGCGCCCATGGTTAGAGCAGCATGATCCTATCATCTCCTGGAGGACAGGGGATGTCCTGAAGTGGGGTAACCAGTGTTTTCCTGGATGTTTTCCTGAAATTCCAGTTCCAAGTCCAGTTCCAAGGAATCCTAGCTCAAAGAAGATCCAAGTCTGTGTCATGTCCATTGAGAGTCCATTGGAAAAATGTTCCGTTGACATTCCTGACTGTTACTCCCACTTCAGTGACGTCTTCTGTCCGAAGAAGGCCTCCAAGCTGCCTCCCCATCGGCCATAGGACTGTGCAATAGATCTCATCCCCGGTGAGCCAGTGCCCAGAGGAAAGATCTAGTCCTTGTCCATACCGGAGGAGAAGGCCATGGAGGAATACATCACTGAGGCTCTAGCACAAGGTTACATCCGACCGTCTACTTCCCCTGCTGCATCCAGTTTCTTCTTTGTTGCCAAGAAGGACGGAGGCTTGCAGCCTTGCATTGATTACAGAGCATTAAACAAGATAACAGTCAAGTTCAGATACCCACTTCCTCTCGTCCCAACTGTGCTGGAACATCTCCGCAGCGCCACTGTGTTCACCAAGTTGGACCTCCGCAGCGTATACAACCTCATCCGAATACGTGAGGGGGACGAATGGAAGACGACTTTTGTGACCCCTACTGGACACTATGAGTATTGCGTCATGCCGTATGGACTTGTCAACACCCCCTCCGTATTTCAGGATTTCATGCACAAGGTGCTCCGGGAGTTCCTGCATAAGTTCGTGATCGTCTACATAGATGATATACTCATTTACTCCTGGAGCCTGGCCAAACATCGCCTACACGTTGCGGAGGCCCTCCAACACCTGAGGGACTACAACCTGTTCCTAAAGGCAGAGAAGTGTACGTTCCATCAGCCCTCAGTGCAGTTCTTGGGATATAACATCGATCACAGTGGCGTCCGCATGGACGAGAGGAAGGTTGCGGCAATAAAGGATTGGCCCCTTCCTGCAACTGTTAAAGAACTGCAAAGATTCCTAGGATTCGCCAATTTCTACCGAAGATTCATCAAGAGTTACAGTACCATCATTTCTCCACTCACCAACCTACTCCGTGGCAAGCCCAAGTCTCTGTCCTGGAATCCGGCAGCAAAGCAAGCCTTCGTGGACCTCAAGACCACCTTCACGACCGCTCCCCTTCTTGTTCATCCTGATCCAGAACTTCCCTTCGTGGTCGAGGTCGATGCATCCACCACAGGAGTGGGAGCAATCCTGTCCCAGCAGCAGGGGAACCCAAGTAGACTCCATCCATGTGCCTTCTTCTCCCGCAAACTCAACCCTGCGGAGGTTAATTATGACATCGGCAACCGAGAGCTCCTTGCCATCAAGCTCACCTTGGAGGAGTGGAGGCATTGATTCAAAGGAGCCCGTCAACCTTTTTTTGGTATTAACAGACCATAAGAATTTGGAGTACCTGCGTAATGCAAAGAGATTGAATCCACGTCAAGCAAGATGGGCATTGTTCTTCACTTGATTTAACTTCACCATTTCCTATCATCCTGGTTCCAAGAATGTCAAAGCCGATGCTCTATCACGTATACACAGCCCCGAAGAAAGTTCTGAAGATCCTGAGCCCATCCTTCCAGTGAATCTCATTGTCAGTCCCATAACCTGGTCAGAAGAAACACTGCCCGAGTCAAATGCCTCCACCAACACTCCGCCAGGTTGCTCCCCAGGTTTGCAATATATCCCACGGACACGACGCATTCCCATCATCCACTCCTCACACTCGTCACTGGGCACTGGCCACCCAGGGGTCAATAAAACCCTCTCGTTGCTTAAACAGCGCTTCTGGTGGCCCGATATGGCAGCGGATGCCAGGAGGTATGTTAAGGGGTGCAGGGAATGTGCCATATCTAAGAGCCCCCGTCATCTTCCCTCCGGGAAACTACAACCTCTGCCCATTCCAACTCACCCGTGGTCACATCTAGGAGTGGATTTCATCACAGATCTCCCTGTCTCCAATGGACATACCTGCGTGATGGTTGTGGTTGACAGATTCTCCAAGTCATGCCGATTGATTCCTCTCCCAGGACTTCCCACAGCGATGGTCACAGCAGAACTTCTCTTCAATCATGTTTTCAGATACTTTGGATTGCATGAGGATATAGTATCTGACAGAGGACCACAATTCACTTCCCATGTCTGGAAATCTTTCTTCAAACTCCTAGATGTGACCATCAGCCTCTCATCTGGATACCATCCCCAGACAAACGGGCAGACAGAGCGGAAGATACAGGAGATTGGCCGTTTCCTGCGTACCTTCTGTCACGGCCACCAGAACTCCTGGAGCCAGTTCCTGGGCTGGGCCAAGTACGCCCAGAACTCCCTCCGTCAACCCACCACTGGTCTCACCCCTTTCCTGTGCATACTCGGCTATCAGCCCCCACTGTTCCCCTGGGATGGGGAACCATCAGATGTGCCGGCAGTGGATTACTGGTTCCGGGAGAGCGAGAGGGTCTGGGACTCAGCGCATCTCCAACTCCAACGGGCCCTCAGGAGACGCAGATTAACAGCGGATCTACGCCGTTCCCAAGCACCCGTATATCAGCCTGGAGATAAGGTCTGGTTATCCACTAGAGACATCCGGATGCGTCTCCCCTGCAGAAAGCTGAGTCCCAGATTCATTGGCCCCTATACCATCATCCGCCAAGTCAATCCAGTCACATACCAGTTACAACTTCCACCTGAGTTCAGAATTCACCCCACGTTCCATGTCTCTCTATTGAAACCTCACCACCCTTCTGTTCTCTCCTCCACAGAGCCTGGCGATGCCGAAGAACCCCCCCCTTCCTATCATCGTGGAGGATGGAGCAGCGTATCTGGTTAAGGAGATCTTGGACTCCCGGCGCCGTGGTGGTCACCTGGAATATCTTGTCGACTGGGAAGGATACGGCCCCGAGGAAAGATCATGGGTTCCCAGAGTTGACATTCTCGATCCTAGCCTTCTGGAAGATTTCAATGCCAGACATCCCAACAGACCACCACGTCGTCGGGGTCCTCGGTCCTTAGGAGCGGACCGTGAAGGGTGGGGTAATTTCACAGACACGCCAGGCTCTTCACTCAGCCAATCACGTCGCACTCCCTCACCAGAGTTCTGATCACACGCACCTGACACTCATCACCATCCCAATCAGCAGCACTATAAGAGACACTCACAGTCACTCAGTCATTGTCCGGTCTCATTAACGCATACTTACCTGTATGCTTACCTTACGGACTACTTACCTGTCTCCAGCGTGTTTCCTAGATCCTTAGCCATGTCTATCTGCTGTCCTCATATCCTGGAGAGAAGATCAAGTCAAGTATCACTGTCTTGATAATAATCTGCCTAGAACTTTATCTGCCATCACTCACCTGCTCACTGCTCTGGTTGTCTCAAATAAACATCGTAAACTGTAGCTGTGTCTCTGATCTCCTCTGTATGTAACAGGTACTCAAGCCTAGCCAGTTTGCTAAGTGTCTGTTCTGGACTATTTGTTTTTTGCACATTGCAAATCTGTGTTTAAGCCTTTGTCATCCTTAACCTTTCACCTGACAGAACAATCTGGCAAAAAGAGGACTCAGAAGAGCTATTATGGGCGTCTTCCTATTCCCTTCTCCCAGCATCCACTCGCCAAGCGGTGGATAGTTTCAGCAAGCTCTTTTTTCTCCAGCTGAGAGGGCCTGCCTCTGGATTGTGTAGTATACTGAGTACAATTCTAGCAGTTCCAGTTCCTCTCCCAGGACTTCCCACAGCAATGGTCACAGCAGAACTTCTCTTCAATCATGTTTTCAGATACTTTGGATTGCCTGAGGATATAGTATCTGACAGAGGACCACAATTCACTTCCCATGTCTGGAAATCTTCAAACTCCTAGATGTGACCATCAGCCTCTCATCTGGATACCATCCCCAGACAAACGGGCAGACAGAGCGGAAGATACAGGAGATTGGCCGTTTACTGCGTACCTTCTGTCACGGCCACTCATCTGGAGTGTATAGTATACTGAGTACAATTCTAGCAGTTCCAGTTGAAAATGACCATACTCCTTTCCTTTCTGTGTGATTTTTCATGCCAAATTACCTCACATTTTGGTGACGAGAATACTGCTGTTGAACACATGAGAGTTGTATGATGGAGTTATGGAAGAGAAAAGTGTCTGGCCAAATGAAAAATTGCAACTATTGGGATAGTAGCTGCGTTTGATAAGAAAACACAGTCATGGGAAGAATACAGTGAGATTTCCAAAACTTAGTTTAGTCTGAAATTTACTGAGCTCTGATCCACCTAAATCTAAGTCATATGATCAGTTGGTGGTTAAAGAACAATTTCAACCTGAAGCTGAGAAAGTTCAATGTTTCAAGTTTTTGACTCGTGCTCAAGGAGGCCTGATGAGACAATAACTGACTTTGTGGCTGAGCTATGCAAAATTGTACAGGATTGTAATTGTGATATACTGCAACAGATGCTGAGAGACAGGCTTGTACGTGGAGTTAATGATGACTGAATCCAGAAAAGATTATAATCAGAACTAAATCTGACCTTTGTAATGTGCTGAAAATAGCTCTCTCCTTGGAGTTGGTGAATTAAAATGCACAGACCCTATGAAGTAGTAGCATGGCAGCATCATGTCACAAGCTGTGCAGCAAAGTAGACAGCAGAGTGAGCTGTGAAGAAGGAATGCAAGCCAGTGCAGCACGTATGTCCTGTTATACATGCAAGGAAACAAATCCCACCTGATTGTAGATTCAAAATAGAGACGTCATGCTCACGCATGTGGTAAAATTAGTCACATATTTTGAGCTTGTAAAACAGCCAGTAGAGGGAGAAAGCAGAAATAAAAAGAGCCCTGGATGATGTCATTGTGCATATTGAGTGTTGTTGAGTGAGATGAGTAAGCATGCTCACATTTAGTTTAGAACTACAATAACCATCATGTTTACACGGTGCACACAACACATCTGCACCTTACTCCTGATTTCTCTGGGACAGGAGAGGTATCAGTCTATAAATGGGAAAACAAAGTAACTTGCATTACTTAGTAATTCATATTTTGTTGGAAATTTAAAAGTAATGAGTTACTTTATGAGTTACTTGAAAAAAAGTCTTATGATTATGTGTTACTTGTAATGCCTTACCCCCAACACTGTTCTTTCCTCAAATTGCTAAGTCCCAGGTTTTTCAATGACCAGTATGCCGATTGAGGAAGACTCTACTTCCACTTCCACCCCAGAGCTGCCCACTCTCTCTGCCACAACAAATGCAACATTGGTCTTCCTGAAAGAAATAAGACACTTTTTGACAATTTGTCAGTTGATCAGTATTCACTGATGTTCTCCTTGGCAGGCACGTGCACACATAGACATAAAAGGGGGCTTGAGCCCCTGCCCTTTTTCTTCCTAGAGAGAAAGTACCCTTTTTTCTGGGGTCCTTTTTTTTTTTTTTAAATAAATTAATAAATATTCCTGTTTGCGCACAGCTTCCCTGTCAAAAATATATTTATGGAATAAAAAAAAAAAAATAATAAATACTATATATCAGGTCGGCTTTGTTGAGTTCAGCAGCCCTCCCTCTGCGACACGCCATTCATTCCCGCGCGCGCCCCGCCCCACCTCGTGTTTCCTACTGGCTGAAAACTTGTGACAACTATGCCCTGGAAAATACAACTGCTGTCTGGCGATGAGAAGTGAAAAAGAAAAAAGCCCTAAATGGATCCATCCCATGCATTTCTTTCAGGTAGCCTATGTATGTTCACAAACGTGAAATTTGTGAAACTAAGGGTGACGTTTAACGCCGCGTTAATAGTTTGATCACCAGCAACACATCTGCCTGATTTAATACTAATGTAATTTATGTCATATTATAATTTCAATTATTTTAATGTGCTAAGCATTGCGTTTTGAACCATGTTAAAGATATCTGTAGGGCTGTCAATACCAGAAGAGGAGCATCCATGAACCGCATTATTAGACAGTTTTCCAAGGATGCACGATTTATTAAAACTATTTAAATATCATAATACAGCATTACATAATGCTATTCTTAAATCTATGCTTACACAGGAGAGTACATCAATAAAAGTGGCTGTAGCATTTCTATAAAAAAAAAAAAAAAAAGTGGCCGAATATTATTATTTAACTAATAATATATTTTTTTAATTATGGTGGTTGGCTTTAATCATGGATTTGATCGTGCTGTGCTTTGTAAAAACAAAAATCAGCAGGCTTTTGGCGCCCTCTGCAGGCATTTGTAAAAATATTTAATGAATTTATAGATGCAGATTAGCTTGTTTTGGTTAATTTAGAAGAAATCTACAGATGGAGGGTAGTAGGCTTAAAACAAACACCATCTAAATGTGTAGGGTTAGGGTTAAGTTTTCTTTCCATTACAGTAAAAGACATGGCAGCAGAAATGGACCAAAATCTTAAAGGTGCCCTAGAATTAAAAATTGAATTTATCTTGGCATAGTTAAATAACAAGAGTTCAGTACATGGAAATGACATACAGTGTGTTTCAAACACCATTGTTTCCTCCTTCTTATATAAATCTCATTTGTTTAAACGGCCTCTGAAGAACAGGCGAATCTCAACATAACACCAACTGTTACGTAACAGTCGGGATCATTAATATGTACGCCCCCAATATTTGCATATGCCAGCTCATGTTCAAGGCATTACACAAGGGCAGGCAGTAACGTCTGGATCTGTGCACAGCTGAATCATCAGACTAGGTAAGCAAGCAAGGACAATAGCGAAAAATGGCAGATGGAGCAATAATAACTGACATGATCCATGATAACATGATATTTTTAGTGATATTTGTAAATTGTCTTTCTAAATGTTTCGTTAGCATGCTGCTAATGTACTGTTAAATGTGGTTAAAGTTACCATTGTTTCTTACTGTATTCACGGAGACAAGAGCCGTCGCTATTTTCATTTTTAAACTCTTGCAGTCTGTATAATTCATAAACACAACTTCATTCTTTATAAATCTCTCCAACAGTGTGTAATGTTAGCTTTAGCCATGGAGCACTATCAAACTCATTCAGAATCAAATTTAAACATCCAAATAAATACCATACTTACGCGATTAGACATGCTGCATGAACACTTTCTAAAGCTCCATTTTGAGGGTTATATTAGCTGTGTAAACTCTGTTTATGCTGTTTAAGGCAAGCGTAAGCTCCGGGGGAGGGGAGCACGAGATTTAAAGGGGCCGCGCAGCCTGAATCGGTGCATATTTAATGATGCCCCAAAATAGGCAATTAAAAAAATGAATTAAAAAAAATCTATGGGGTATTTTGAGCTGAAACTTCACAGACACATTCAGGGGACAACTTAGACTTATATTACATCTTTTAAAAATACATTCTACGGCACCTTTAAAATTGTCCACTACATGAAAGTAGTATTCCAATAACACCAAAAGAATTAAAACAATTTACTGATTTGTGCAAAATAAACAAATTATTAGTGAAACTATGTCCCTCTTCTTGGTGCGGTCACTTATTCTAAATATATAGCTACTTGAAAATAGTAGTGTAGAAAACATGTACATTGTGGCAGAGTTTCCTTTGATCTTGTGACAAACATAGTCAATACTAAAAAAGAACATGGTCTCTGTGTGAAGTGATTATTTTGTAGAAATCAAGAATAAAATAATTGCATGAGTGTGAGGGAATTAAAATAAATTGGTAAGGAAATCAGAGTTGTCTTAATATATTTAAGGGTTATTATTTTTTTAAATAAATAATTATGAGAAGTGCCCTTTTTTCCACTTGAGCCCCTGCCCCCAAAATGTCTGTGTACATCCCTGCTCCTTGTTCAGTATTCATCGATGTTCTACATACAAGGATATTTACATTGGCCATTTCATTTTGCAGGTTTGTTGAAGCTAAGACACTTGGTGAGCAAGTTTACCAGATAAGGATCAGAGTCAGTAAGTAAACTCTACACCTTTTTGTAGCCAAATCTGGACACGTCATTTAGCATATACATGTCTTCCAGTTATCATAATTTATGTAAAAAACCTGAGTTTGTGTTTATTCACCGATCCTAATATAAATATGAATAAGCCTAAATGATGCAAAAATACAGAGCCCTGCATGACAAAAAGTCTAAAAAAATATATCGTCCTATAGAAAATATCTCTCCTTTGCAATGCCATAATTCCATGCAGTCCTAAAAGTGGCACAGACTTACCTGCTGGATAAAATAATAAATACAATATAGCTAAATCTCAAATAGTGTATCATTTATATCGGCAACATATTTCGTTATATCGCTCAGCCCTAAAACTGCTCAATATTAAAGCTTATAGACAATAACTTTTTGTAAAGCTGCTTTGAAACAATGTGTATTGAGCGTTATATAAATAAATTTGACTTGACTTCACTTGATGTAGTCTTGGCTCTATATATATGGTCACGAAAATTCATTCTCCAGATTTAGCAGTAGCCTACAGCCTATTACACGGCGATTTTCTGCCTGAAGAACCCAGAGATGCCATACCAAGCGTAGCATACAGTACAATAACTTCATCTAACATCTTAAATGGTTAGTTTACCCAAAAATGAAAATTCTGTCATTTATTACTTACCCTCATGCCGTTCGACACCCGTAAGACCTTCGTTAATCTTCGGACCACAAATTAAGATATTTTAGTCTAATCCGATGGCTCAGAGAGGCCTATCTCAAGATCCAAATTTAAAACAAAAAAAACAAATTTAAATCAGTTCATGTGAGCACAGTGGTTCAATATTAATATTATAAAGCGACGAGAATATTTTTGGTGCGTCAAAAAAAAACAAAATAACGACTTATATAGTGATGGCCGAAGCATTGGTGTATGATGACCTGTCAAAGGATCTTCATCACATGTTTCAAAATAACTTTGAAAAGATCAACAGTGCGTATTCTTTTCACATTTGTTTTTCTTTATCTCCTTTCACATATTTCCCTCACTTCTAGATGAGCTGAAGACCCAGCTGAAAATTAGACGAAAGCAAATGGCAGCCCAAGGTTTGTGCCTTTCAAAATTCTTAACCCTCTGGAGTCTGAGGCTGATTTGGGGATTGGAGAAGTTTTGACATGCCCTGACATTTGTGCTTTTTTCAGTTGTTCATAAACATATAAATGACAAAAGTGTCATTACACTGTATTCAGCACAAACTAGGCTACAATAATATGTGAGGAACATGTATGTACATGTTTGTATTTTTGAAGGAATAATGTTTATGCATGGTTATTGAAAAAACAAAAAACTTAAGTCACTGAAATAAGGCCAAAAAAAGTATATTAAATCTGTGTTCACAAGACTTTTGGGTATTGGAGGTTGTAGACTAGAGTTTTTGCTTCAGAATTATGTAAAAATTATGCTGCCTACTCCTTCATATAAAACAATATATTGATTTAGTTTTTGTAAGACACTTTTTGTCAAGAAACACAGTATGCGTGGAGGCGTGAATCTGCATGAATAATGGGCCATTTACATCTGAGAAGACAAAAGAATCACATAATAATGACCTGAAATGACTTGCATATTAATGAGGCCTTTCAGTCAGGTAGGCTGTGAAAAAAACCCTCTGTAATAATGTGTCAGCTCATCATAAACAGCAATACTGTGAAATATTATTACAATTTAAAATAATGGTATTCTATTATATTCTTTAAAATATAATGTATTTCTGTGATGCAAAGTGTCTGAACAATTATGTTACCTCTATGGCATTTCATATAGGCTTTTAGCTTAAAAGCATGCACATTTGGAGAAATATTGATGGATTCTTATATATTTATGTCAATTTTCTATACTGAGAAGTAATATTTATTGTCACTATGAGTGCTGGATACTGTGTTTTTAATTCATACTTGCAGCCAGAGGGCGCTCTCTGTGCACATTTAGTCCACAAATTATTCTAAAGAAGAAGAGGACATTTCAGGAATGGTGTTTTTAATTCATACTTGCAGCCGGAGGGTGCTCTCTGTACACCTTTAGGCCACAAATTCATATAAAGAAGAAAAGGAACTAGGAACTAACGGCATGTCTTCTAGAGATCGCTAACCATTGCTTTAACATCCAAATAAACACTTTTCAAGACAATAAATACACGATTGAGACGATGAATGCATGTATTGCCTCTGAATTTGCGTCTGAATAGCGCTGGCTCCGTGGGCATGGCCGCATTAGCAGATAATGAGCTGAATCACGGATTTCTGACATGGCTCTCTTTTCATACAGATTACATAAACACAGAATGTTTGTTTTCGATTTGACTTGCACGATTTAAAACCTGACATTTCAATGTTTCTTTAGACATAAGTGTCATTTTTTTGTCATTAGTATTCATAAGTTACAGTTCATTTTCTGAGAACTATCAGATTGGAGTTCGTTCAGAGGGAGACGAGAGATCACGCATCATGTTAGTTTTCTTTATTTTACAAAAAGCACAACATTGTGTTTTTACTCTGAGTGTACACAAATAAAAGAAGACATTCTATAGTTTCAATTGATATATTACTTATGTCTCTATGACAAGAAATGACGGAGTATTTTAAGTCTGTTTTGCTGCCATGTGAAAAAAATCCTGCAAAATGCGCCGGCGCGTTTTCAGACCTCAGGGAGTTAAGTCCTCTAATCATTCATTATTAAATCCCTTTTTTTTTCTTTTCTTTTTTTTTTTAACCACATCCTCATCCTCTTCAGTCAAAGGTGGGTCAGTTTGTGTCATGGGTCTGGCAGCAACTGATTTTTTGATCAGTTTAGAAGAGAAATTCTTCCAAGTTTACAAACTTTTATATCAATGCAGATGTCCTGTCTTTTAACAAGGCTTATTTCTGACTTTAGACCATATGCCTGTTTTCCATTATGGAAAACATCAGTTGAAAACAAACTGCAAGGTCATGAATGCGGTTTGAGCTCTGAATTAGTTAATAATAATAATAATAATAATAACTTTGAACTCTGGAGTTTCTGAACTCAGCAAAAATATACAGTGAAAATGCTATATAGGCATATTTATTTAAAACAATATTTTGCAATACCAGTTTACAGTTCCCTTTCGAAAGGGAACTCAACTCTGCGTTCACTTCAATGCAATGGGGAACGTCCACGTGACTCGATGTCGAAAGCCAAATGTCAACAAGCTCCAATCCTATTGGCCGGCGACAGCCCATGACGTAATAGGGCACGACCCCGGAAGTATAAAAGGAGCGCCTAGCAGAACAGCCAGTATCTCTTTGTCTTTTCAGGACTGTCGTGTCTAGCCACTGTTTCAGCAAATGGTAAGAAAGCAATTGTTAAACATGTCTTCTGAGAATGTTTCCAAGGAAAAGCACTTTAGGAAGTGTGCTGACCCGTGTCCGAGGTTTCTGACACTGGAATACACACACAACCTTTGCGTCTTCTGTTTGGGCGAAGAGCACACACAGACGGTGATCGAGGGTGCTGTCTGTGTGAGCGTCTCCCTAAGAAGACGCTCCGTTCTCGTCTGGCCCTCTTCCCGAGGGGAGAGGCGCCGGCGCCTGTGCCTGATGGTTCTGGCCCTGCTCGTGCTGAGGCAGAGCGGAGGCTGCGTTCATGGGGCTCACAGGTGGAGCTCGCCGCGGAGTTTGAGAGAGGGGTGAACCTTTCTCAGCCTCCAGCGGCAGTTGATGAGGACGTGCTCTTGGATGATGACGATGTCATATCTTTGACATCGTCGGATCCAGGAGCCAGTGCTCTTCTGGCTGCTAGCCCCAGGGAGCTGGAGATTGCTGTGGAAGAAGCGGACAAGCCCGCTGCTCCTTCCAGGCCTCCCTGCCCAGCATATGCAGAGTTACTGGAGGTTATGGACCGCGCCTCGGGCAGGCTGCAGCTGCCTTGGGGACGTGGGGGGAAAGAAGCCGCACGCGGACAGCTTGACGAGCGTTTTCTTTCCGGCCATAACCGGTGAGCCTTCCATTTCTTCCTGATCTCCACATAGAGATCGAGAAGGCATGGAAGCGCCCATACTCGGCCAGGATTCATCAGCATCAGCGGGGCAATTTCGCTGATGTGGAGGAATTAGGCCAGCATGGGTGTGTGACAATGCCGCCCATTGACGAGACATTTGCGAACTATCTTGTCACAGGCATTGCACCGTCACTTAAAGCTCCGGACCTGCCGTCCAAACCATTGAAAACGACATCACGTTTGAATGGCAGGGCATATGCTGCAGCGGGTCAGGCTGGTGCAGCCCTGCACATGTTGGCAGTGTTGCAGGCTTATCAGGCTGATCTGCTCAAAGATCTGGATCAGGGGCAAGGTTTATCTCCTGAAGCGGTAGAAGAGCTGCGCTGGACCACGGATCTCGCTCTTCGGGCCACCAAACAAACGGCGTCATCGATTGGGAGATCGATGGCGGCAATGGTGGCCACGGAGCGGCATCTGTGGTTAAACCTGGCGGACAACGGGGAGAAAAAAAAAACCTTTCTCCTCGACCTCTGAGCTTTTCGGAACCTCGGTTGAGACGGTGTTGGGAAAGTTCAGGGAGGCAAGGGCATGCTTGGCAGCATTCAAAACCTGCATACTGCTTCAATCCGGTCCTGGGCCCAGACAAGCGGGAGGTCCTGGACCGTCTCGAGCTGAGGCTCAGAGGCAGGGCCAGAGGGTTAGCGTCGCCGCTCGAGTGCCTCCTCCCCCCCGGAGCAAGTCACAGAAGCAGCGCAATAACAGGAGGAAGAAACTGGATCTAAGGCAGGTGATCGAGCACAGGCGCCAGCGACTACATCTGCCCTCGCCCTTCTTCCTCTACCTCCCGGCGTGTGTTTTTAATCTAAGATGTTAACATGCTTGGGCATTTTTTAACACCAGCATCTCTGGAGTCTCAAGATGCTCTCCATGCAGGCTGGCAGTTGTGCGTAAAGATGTATTTCAGCCATCACTAACCATTGGTTCCCTTTCGTCACGTTTTTTCCTGTTGGAATGTGTAGCTAAGGTTTGATTAGCCTTTCACTTTTGTGGTTAGTGCTGGTTCCCTTTGAGCGTGATACCATGTATACACCTGCTGGCGCTGCATGTCGCTACCTGGGTAGGCCCCTATAGGCCTCCTTTTTAGCTAATATGTTGGCACAGGTTGGTGTTTACATGAGAGTAAAACGAGCTATTTGCTGCGCATTTCTGAGGTGCTCTTTTTCTAGTACCCTTACGGCCACTAGATGTCGCTGTTTGTCTTAGGGGTTTGCAGGCCTTCAGGGCCACCTCATTAGACACACTGACGTTTGTGCATAGGATAGTTCTGTGAATGATCAGTATGTTGGTTGGACAGGGCCCCAAGGATAGTTTCCTCCTTTGTGTAGGTTATATTGTTGTTGGTGCCTCTAACACTGTCACGAGCAGATGCTGCATTTGTGCTGAGGTTTTAGGCCTTTGGGCCCCTTTGGTAGTAGGTGGCTTTTGTTGTACCCCTCTGCTTTAGAGTTAAAGGGTTTCTTCCTGAGTACACTGCTCGTTGGATTGTGTTGGGTAGATTTTTCTCAACTGTGTGGCTCAATATAGGTATGTTCCTTGCATGCAAGGAAATATACTCTCTGTTTCATTTCATATGAAATCCTATTTGGTAGGCCCCCTTTTAATTATGGCCTCCATTTTTTGCATGCCCACAGAGTGGTCTACCTGTTTAAGTGAACTTCGTACTTCCCTGTGGGGTTTTGTTCATGTAATAGTGCTTAGTGCTTAGTCCTTAAGCTGTTCATGGAGGTAGGCCTTCCACGGCCTCCTCCTGAGGTTCAGCCCCAGGTTGGTTTGTGCTCACCTTTACCAGGGTCCAGCGCACAGCCTCCTCAGTGCAGTGTTTAAGCACTGAGTAGATCCAAGGATGAGCGGTAGTTACTCCCCTCATTGCAAGGGTTTCTGGAGCTGAGCCAAGTTCTGCTCTCCTAGGATGTTGGTTTTAGTGGCCACTAGACACCAAAGTAATGTTTGGCAAGGTTTTAGGCCTCTGGGCCACCTCTATGACATTTTGCTTTTTAGGGCACTCCTCTCCTTCGAGAGTGGTTTTTAGATCTGATGAGTGCATCTCTAGTTGGCCAGGGCCCAGATGTTATATAACCTCCTTATGGGTTGGTTATTTTTCTTTCTGGTGCTTGTGACACTGTCACAGGCTGACACCACGTGGCTGCTAAGGTCACAGGCCTGTTTTTGGGCCTTCCTTGCATGCGCGATGGCGTACGTTGTACTCCTCTTTCTTAAGAGTAAGAAGGTCCCTCTAGACCGAGTACACTGCTCGTTGGATTGTGTTAGGTGGAATGGTATTTGCGAGGCGCTTTCACAATCTTTCTTGTGAAATACTAACATGATAGGTTTCCGTGGTGGCTCACGGGCCACCGCCGGATTCCGTGCCATGTTACAATCTGACTTCGTGAGTTTTTCTCTCCCTTCTGCCAGCTTAGGTAGGCCTTACAGACCTCCTTGGTTAAGGCTCGCAATACCGTCTGCCTGTTATGTTGAACTTAGTACTTCCATGCTTGGGTTGTCTTTGTAATTGTGCTTGGTTCCCTAAGCTGAACATCCTTAGCAGGCGCTGAGTAGATCCTTAGATGGAGCGGATTATCTCCCCTCAATATGAGGGTTCATAGCTCTCAGCCGAGTTCTGCTCTCTAGGATGCCCGTCTCTGTGCGTGGGTCTGAGTTGCTTACTGCCTTCTGCAGTCTCTCTTACCTGCTCTCTTCTCTGAAGAATGCATTTCCTGAGATTCTGTGTTTCAGACAGGGATGGCTAGGACGCCTCTTGTCGGCCTCCTTGGTGGCAATGAGGGTGATTTTTTTCCCCTCTAGTGACTGGCTGGAAGTTCCTTTCGGTCTTCTGGCCACATTCCCTTTAAGGTGAGCTGCTTTTGGTTCCCTTTGGAACCATTCCTATGTTTCTTAGCCGTTTCCTGGCTTGCACTCCCCTTGAGCATGGCGGCATGGGTATATCGTTCCCCATTGCGTTGAAGTGAACGCAGAGTTGAGTTCCCTTTCGAAAGGGAACGTCCCAGGTTATGTGTGTAACCATGATTCCCTGAGAACAGGGAACAAGACTCTGTGTTTCCCTGCCATGCTATGGGGTGCCAGCTGAACAGTCCCTCAAAGACATGTTAAGATACTGGCTGTTCCGCTAGGTGCTCCTTTTATACTTTTTTATTCGCCGGCCAATAGGATTGGAGTTTTTTGACATTTGGCTTTCGACATCGAGTCACGTGGACGTTCCCCATTGCATTGAAGTGAATACAGAGTCTCGTTCCCTGTTCTCAGGGAACCATGGTTACATACGTAACCTGGGACGTTCTTTTACACTCGGTAGAACCCACACAACCACCACCAAATTTATATGTACCTACAGGACAATTTTCACGTAAACAATAGAGAGGTGTCATTCTTGTTTTGTAAAAACAAAATTTTATGATAATTACACATTTCAGGATGAGTTTATCTGTTTGGCGTGATGCCGTTTAATCTCCCCGACAACCTCTGTAGTTCCATTTAGCCACTTGTTAGCGTCCGCCATTTTCAAGACATGTAACAGCTTAAAAAAATTAATGAGTGGGTAATACTGATGTATTTTATGTTGTATAGAATAAAATGTGAAAGTGTCTTGAGCTTGTGTTCACCACCGACCTTATTTTAGCTATTTAACCAAAATCATATTCAAAAAACCCATTGACTTAGAGAGGATGGAACCGGAAGTGCTAAAATGCTAACTCGTTTTCGCATTTTGGCCTACAAAGTGATTTCATACCTGCATCTCTAGTATAAAGATTGTTTTAATTAGAAGAGATGTAAAGAAATGTTAGAATTATAAAAAAAAGATGAGCTATACTATAATGCATATTTGTTAAATGTAAACTATGAAGGTAACAGAATTTATCTGAAAGATAAATAACAGATACAGATACAGATAATTTTGAGATTAATGTTAATGTTTGGTTTGGGTTTTTTTTTTTTTAGGTCATTGTTTTATGAGTGACAAAGTGTGTTTGTGAGGTGACAAGATTTGCTAGTGTTATGGAAGAATGACATGATTTGAGACATGTATGAAGTGTTTTGATATTTTTAGTGCATTTTGGTAATGAAATTTACTGCTATGAAGAGTTTTGTAAAAGTGACCAAAGTTACATTTCTCAATATTACTAATTGACCTGGGGCAGTATGTATAAAGCCGCTCAGAGTAAAATTTAAGTGTGTCTTAAGTGTGTCAAAATTCTAAGAATGACATAATCTTACTCTTATTCCTAAACTTAAGAGTAAATGTGATTTATAAAGGTTCCTAAGTGTCAAGACTAGGTCTCAGCTCCTAAATTATTTAAGAGTGCTAGAGAGGTATCCTAACCTTGTTAGGAGTAACAAGATGGCAGCAGAGAGGAGGATGACATGGAGTTGCTAAAAACAATACAAACTCAATTCTTTTTGTAACTGACTGAAATTTGATACCTTTAATATATAAAAATAAATGTAATAAATACTATTAAATTAATCAATTGAATACATTTTAATAAATTTAATAACGTTGAATAAACGTTTTTATAACTTTAAAGGAGGGGGGGGGGAGGTCTGATGCTATTTCATGCATTCTGACTTATTTACACTGTTAAAGAGTTTGATTCTCTTGCTAAACATGGCCAAAGTTTCAAAAAACGAGTTGGACGTATGACAGAGTATTTCTGTGCCAAATACACTCCTTCAGATTTCCTGCATGTTTTGTAAAGTTTTTTTTTTTTCCAAGTATGACCCTGTATTACGTAATAAAGGGTGGAATTCCTTGTATGGGCACCCAGAAGAGCGCGTGCACACGCATCAACCAGAGCGAGAGCAAGAGCACACCCATCAACGTGCTTTGTTCGGGCTACAGAAGTCATCGGCAATGCTGCACAGGACTTGCTCAAGAAAGAATTTAGCACTTTGTTTTTAGACCACGAAATCAATAATGTCACCAAAGAAGTGTGTTTTTGGTTGTTAGGGAAAGATAACCTTGCTTTCCAAAGGACCCAGCATTAAGTGGAGCTGAGAGATTTGTGCTCACGTATTGCATTGATGCGCTCTCGACATTTGTCATTAAAATAACCATAGAAACCACCTTAAATTAACTATAAAAATAAGGATAAATTATAGGATAAAGTTGTGTCTGAAAGTTGCAGTCAATTTTTTATTGGTTAAAATGAATGGAGAATATCTTGTGTTTTCCGTGGCTGCTTGAGCCCTCAGGGTGGGCACTTGCGATGCAATGGTGTATTGTGTGTGTTTAAATATATTTGTTTAGCTGACCATTGATAGCTTCGCTACGCAAAAGCTGCGCGTGTCTGTCACTCTTTAGCTTCGCCCATGGCATGCCTCCAGGAGCTCGGCTATTTTCAGAAAGACACGGTACAGCATATCTTTCTTTTATAAATCTGATAAAACTAAAGATTTTCGAAGATATGAAGGATGCTATACTACTCTATAGGTACTCAAGATTAACATGAGATTGGCCGAAACTGTATATGTTATGTACCCTTCAAATGTAATAACATCTCACACTCAACAAATCAATGTTCTAACTGCAGAAATTAAAGTAGTAATTAAATTTTTTGGTATATTTTATGTTTATATTATTTAAATGTTTTAAAATACGAGTGAAGAACAAAACACTAAACTAAGTGAATGTCATCTCATCTGACAAAATTGTTGGCAAAAAAAGGCAAACTACAGCTACAGATTTTAGAAAAACATAAAAGCTCAGAAAAAACACTTTGACTACAACATAATATTTTTTTAATATTTCATTGGTCCTCTCATTTTTGTACCTGCTCACAATTTCTTTGTATGACAGCCTGGCCAAAAATAATGTCTGCACAACTTCATGTTTCATTTCATTATCACAAATGAAACAACTGACTCCAAGCACAGCTACACAATATGCTTACATCTTTAACACATTTTTTAAAATATTTGAATTAAGGTTGAAGATGTCAATTTTCCTAGGTTGGACATCACATTTGGCCCCACCTGTATGTCTGTTCATTGACTTTCCAATTGACTGTCAAACCATGCAGCAAAAGCAAGCCTCAGTTTTTGGAGCCATTGATGGAACTCATGTTCACATCATTGCTTCAACTGTAAATGAGGAGACATAGCCTATATCAATAGAAAAAGATTCCACACCATCAATACTAATTTGTGATAATTTTACACAATGCAAAGCTATTTTTAAAAATAAATTTAAATATTGAAATGTTTCAATGTCTTTTTAAATGATTTTTTTATAATTACAATAAATGATTAATGACAATGTCATGCTGCTGTGACTTCACCTTTGCAGGCTCAGTATTGGCTGATTCAGAGGGCGGCCATTTTGAGTTGACATCATTGTGTTACTTAGTTCACAACACTTAAGTTAGCACTTAAGAATAAGTCTTATACTTTACTAAAAGTTGCTTTTAGCTTCTTTATAAATGTCTCCTACTCTTAGGCAACTCCTACATTTTACTAATAATTTTTTGACACTTAAGCTTAAAAACTTAAAAGCTTAAGACTATTCTTAAGAGCATTTCTGAAAAGTTTACATAGGCTATACATAGGCTACAGGCCCTAAGTAATACTGTGAAATGTGTCCTTACAATCTTTTTTTTTTTAAAAAGCAAAAAAAAAAAAAAACCCTAATAAAGCAGCACAAAATAAAAAAAAATGTTACCCATTGTTTGAATTGAAATCGTCTCAGGTTACATATGTAACCATAGTTCCCTGAGAACCAGAGAACGAGACTCTGCGTTTGCCATAAACGCTTTGGGGAACGTCACACATGACCTGGGCCCGTATGTATAAAACTTCTCAGAAATGCTCTTAAGAACAGTCTTAAGTTTTGAATTAAGTGCCAAAAAATTCTTAGTAAAGAGTAGGAGTTTTCTAAGAGTAGGAAACTTTTATAAAGAGGCTAAAAGCAACTTTTAGTAAAGTGTAAGACGGATTCTTAAGTGCTGACTTAAGTGTTGTGAACTAAGGACTACAATGATGTCAACTCAAAATGGCCACCCTTAACCTCTGAATCAGCCAATAGTGAGCCTGGAAGGGTGAAGTCACAGCAGCACAATACCAGTCATTTAATGTTATTATAAAAAACAATAATAACAATATTATATATAAAAAAACACAAACGTTTTAATATTTAAATTGATTTAAAAGCAATAGCTTTGCATTGTGCAAAATGATCACAAATTAGTATTGATGAGGTGGAATCTTTTTCTATTGATATATGTCTCCTCATTTACAGTTAGAGCAATGATGTGTCATGAGTTCATCAACGGCTCCAACAACTGCAGGGAAGTCCACAGTCAACATAAAAGTGGCTTTCTTTTGCCGAGTGGTTTGATGGTCAGTTGGAAAGTCAATGAACTGCCATAGAGTAGAGGCCAAATGTGATGTCCAGCGATATGAAAACTGACATCTTCAACCTTAATTCAACTTAATTAAACTTTTAAAAATGTGTTAAAAGATGTAAGCACATCGACTAGCTGGAGTCAATTGTTTCATGTGTGATAATGAAATGAAGTTTCAAATTATGTTTGGCCAGTCTGTCATACAAAGAAATTATGAACACATGCAAAAACAAGAGAGAACCAATTAAATATGAAAAACGAATTTTGTTGTATTCAATGTCATATTTTAAAACATTTAAATAATATAAAAATAAAAATATTTTTTCTCATATTTTGATGGTTTAAGCGAAATTGTTTCCGATTAACAAGAAACTCTTGTTTGTATTTACTCTTGTGTACTGTATGTACATCGTTTGTGCTTCCTTGTCGTTCCTTCATCAACTGCGCTTTATTTTTCGTGAAGCATTTTGTTTCATGTCAGCTGTGATGAACAGACATCCACTCTCATTGCGTGTGTAACAGTGGCCAGACTCTGAGAGTATTGCAGGTAAACTACTGCACACTGACGCCTGCTAGAGAATGAGGTGTTTAACATCATTGGTAGTGCATTCGCCTCACATGCCTGCAGCGATCGGGCCGAAGTTCGAGACAGACTCAGAGCAGGGTGGTGACTCAGAGGTTAGGATTGGACAGTGAGTTTTGGAGGCGGAGCAATGAAGAGAGGGGTGTGTTTGTTTGGGTTGATTTCAAATATCAACAGTGTTCAACAATGAATTTGAGAAATCGCAAAAAGTACCTTTAAATGTATTAAAATGCATTAAACATTAATTATTGTTTAAGTAATATTTATTACATTTATTTAAAGTTATTACATTTCTTATTAGGGCAGTTACAAAAAGAATTGTCAATCAAGTTTATATCATTTTATCAACTCCATGTCATCATATAACTCCAATACATCATATCTTCATTGGAAAGCATATATCTCCTCTTTTTTGCTGCCATCTTGTTACTCTTAACTAGGTTAAGACACCTCTCCAGCTCTCTTAAATAATTTAAGAGCTAAGACCTAGTCTTGACACTTAAGAATATGTGTGATTCATAAAGGTTCCTAAGTCTAAGAATAAGAGTAAAATCACATCATTCTTAGAATTTTGACACACTTAAGACTAAAATTTTACTCTGAGCGGCTTTATACATACGGGCTCAGATGTCTGAAAGCTAAGTATCAACACTCCAGTCCTATTGGCCGGCAACAGCCGGATGGCTGCAATATGGCGTGACCTGGAAGTATAAAAGGAGCGCCTGGAGAAACAGTATCTATCGTCTTGAGGGACTGTTCATGAGGCAGCCCGAAGCATGGCAAGGAAACGCAGAGTCTCGTTCCCTGGTTCTCAGGGAACTATGGTTACATACGTAACCTGAGATGTTCCCTTTCAAAAGGGAACTCTACTCTGCGTTTGCCATAAATGCTTTGGGGAACGAAATACCCATGCCGCCATGCTTAAGGAGAGTGCATGCCAAATAATATGGCTGAGACAAATGTCGAGCAGTTTCGAATTAAACGCTTAGCAACTCACCCTCGGGTCACACCAGGCTGTCAGTGACAGCAGGGACGTGCACAGATGTTTTGGGGGGCAGGGGCTCAAGTGGATAAAAGGGCACTTCTCATAATTATTTATTTAAAAAATAATTAACCCTTAAATATATTAAGACAACTTTGACTTCCCTTACACTCACGCAATTGTTTTATACTCCACAGATTTCTACAAAATAATTAGTTCACACAGAGACCATGGTCTTCTTTAGTATTCACTAGGTTTATCACAAAAGAAGTCAACAGCAACTATTTTCAAGTAGCTATATATATTTAGAATAAATGACTGCACCAAGGAGAGGGACATAGTTTCACTAATAATTTGTTTATTTTGCACAAATCAATAAATCGTTTTAATTTTTTTGGTGTTATTGGAATAATTCTTTCATGAAGTGGACAATTTTAAGATTGTGGTCCATTTTTGCTGTCATGTGTTTTACTCTAATGGAAAGAACTTTTAACCCTAACCCTACACATTTAGATGGAGTTTGTTTTAAGCCTACTACCCTCCGTCTGTTTGCATCTGTAGATTTCTTCTAAATTAACCAGAACAAGCTAATCTGCATATTTAAACACATCAAGATTTTTTTTTTTTCCCTGAATTGTTAATACATTATATATTATAACAAAAGCCTGCTGATTTTTGTTGTTAGACAGCACAGCACGATCAAATCCACAATCAAAGCCAACCACCATGATTAAAAATATATTATTAGTTAAATAATAATATTCAGTCACTTTTTTGTGATAGAAATGCTACAGCCACTGTAATTTCTTCAACAAGAATATGTGGACATCAAACATGCAAAGACAGAGCGAGGGTTTAAACTTTTATTTATGTATTATCCTGTGAAAGCGTAGATTTAAGAATAGCGTTATGTAACTAATACTGTATTATGATTTTTAAATAGTTTTAATAAACCATGCACCCTTAGAAAACTGTCTAATAATGTGGTTCATGGATGTGCGTCCATGGAATGCTCCTCTTCTGATATTGACAGCCCATCCGATATCTTTACCATGGCTCAAAATGCAATGCATAGCACAACAAAATAATTGAAATTATAATATGACATAAATTTCATTAGTATCAAATCAGGCAGATGTGTTGATGGTGGTCAAACTATTAATGCAGCGTTAAATGTATAAATAACCCTTAAATAGCCAAAATTTTCAGGTTTGTGAACATAGGCTAGCCTACCTGAGAGAAATGCACGGGATGCATCCATCTAGGGCTTTTTTTTTTTCATTTTTATTTGTTTTATTCAGTAAATACATTTGTTTGACAGGGAAGCTGTGCGCAAACAGGAATATATATTCATTTATTTAAAAAAAAAAAAAAAAGCACCCCAGAAAAAAGAGCACTTTCTCTCGAGGAAGAAAAAGGGCAGGTGCTCAAGCCCCCTTTTTGTCTATGTGTGCACGTGCCTGAGTGACAGCATTCCCTACAGCCAACAGCCCAAGCTGAGCCTCAAAGAGGCCTTCCGTAGAAAGCCTACTAAGGCCGCTCAAGGCATCTGGGACCAACTTTTCCGAGGAAAAAGTGGTCCCTTAAAGGGAATGTGGCCAGGGAACCGAAAGGAGTCCCGGCCAGTCACTAGAGGGGAACGAAGTCACCCCCAATGCCACCAGGGAGGCCGACCTGGTCTGATAAATGACAAACTTAGTCTTGGCCAACCCTGTCTGAATACAGAATCTCAATAACTCATTCTTCAGAGAAGAAATCAGGTAACAGCGACTGCGAGAAGGGCAGTAAGCAACTCAAACCCATGCGTAGAGACGGACATCCAGGAGAGCAGTACTCAGCTGAGTGCTATAAACCCTTGTATCAAGGGGAGTATAATCCGCTCATCCTAGAATCTACTTAGCGCTTGATTATTTGCACTGAGGAGGCTGTGCGCTAGAAACCCTGATACAGGGGAGCATAAAACAGCCTGGGGCTGATTCTCAGGAGGAGGCCTATGAAAGCCTTCGGCCAATGATCAGCTTAGGGAGCTAAGCACTATTACACAGACAACCCTATCAGGGAAGTACAAAGCTCAACCTAACAGGTAGACCATACTGTAGGCACATAACCATGGAGGCCAGAAGGGGCCTACATGATGATAGTAGCTCTATATGGAGCATGACTCACATATGAAAAGCACTTTGTCACATTAGTAGGATGTTCAATGGTGGCCTGAGTGGGCCACCTTGAACACCTCTCTTGCTGGGAGCAGGACATATGACTTCAGTAACAGCAATTTAGACTGTAGACATGACAGTCCACCTAACACAATCCAACGAGCAGTGTACTCAGTAAAAGAACCTTTTTACTCTTTAAAGCAAGAGGAGTACAACCTATGCCATCACGCACTAAGGAAGGCCTTAGATGGGCCTATGACCTCAGCAGACATGTGGCATCAGCTTGTGGCAGTGTTTGAAGCACCAGGAAGGACAAATAACCAAACCAAAAGGAGGTTAAATTATCACCTAGGGCCCTGGCCAACCAGAATTGTATTTAATAGTTCTCTAGTGACAAAAGTACACTATAACATACACTAGTATGTTCAAAAAGGCGGCCCAGAGGGCCTTAAACCTTCAAAACATACGGCGTTAGTCTAGTGGCCATTAGGGTTCTAGGAGCACGAAATAGAACCAACCTAGATACTAGGTAGCTATTTAGCTCAACTAGAGTTAGAGACCCAGACTCAAGGAGGCAGATGTAGTTAAAACCAAACCTCAGTAAGGTTTTTACCACAAAAGCTCACCCTGAGAGGTCAGCCACTCAGGAACGTACTCGGTAAAAGCACCTTTTTACTCTCAAAGTAAGAGGAGTACCCAACTGAACTCCAACATGCTACCCAGGAGGCCCAGAGGGCCTACCCTAGTATACACGTGGCATCAGCTAGTGGCGACCATAACCATACCAACCATCAGGCCATGCATTCAGTGGAAAACTTTCAGCATCATATTGAGAGAAGGAATGCATATCCCGCCACCATACTCCACGAGAGGCCTGACTAAGGCCTACTCAAAGCAGAGGTGGGGCGTGGCCAATGGTGGTATTGGGATTCACAAGCATCCTGCCAGCATGCCAGCTAAAAAGGAGGCCTTATGGGGCCTGCGAGTTCAGCAACACGTGGCGTTCAGCTCGTTTGTACCATATAAACACAAAACTGCGCCAACATGTAAACTAAAAAGGAGGCCTTATTAGGGCCTACCATTTCAGTGACACATGGCGCCAGCTAGTGAATATAAGGGAACCAAGCTTACAGGGAACCAGCTCTAACCCAGCAACAATTGTGGGAAGCTAACTACGACCTGAGCTATAGCTTACACATTCAAACAGGCAATGTACCCTAATAAAAGTGACTACAGGGAACCAATAAATGCCAACATGGTCTAAGGGAGGCCTACCAAGGCCTACTACCTCAAACAGACACATAGCATAAACCTGTGGCAGTGTAAAATTATGTGAGCAAACTATGATCACATAACAACAGCACTTGAAACATAAGCTGCTAAACTAGAAGAAACATAAGAGCCTACAATCCAAAGTTATATGCAATATAGCTGTTGTCAAGATCACCAAAGGGAGCTAAATAGAAACCAGACTGTGAAAGCGGTTCTAATACTACCCTGAGTATGCAATCCAACAGGTGATGCACTCAGTGACACATAATAAACCCTAACTGGGGAGTAAAATAGTCACCACTATTTTACTATAGAGGCTAATACAAAAGGCCTACTATTATGAGAACAGGTGCTAACCTGTGGCAGCATTAAAGTAAAGCTCACATAACAAATGTAGGGCAAAAAGGCTAGAACTCAAAAGCAAACACATGCCACGTTGAAACACATTAAAACACATGCCATCCTATAGAGGATAAATGTTCTCTACAAACAGATTCTCAAATTTGTACTGAGCCCTAGAGGACGGAGGCTACAAAGCTAGTGCCGTCAACTCAAACTTGAATGGGAAATCAAGTGGTTTAGGGAAAAACAGTTTTTATAGCATGAAAAGTTCTAAAAAGTGGGGCCTAGCACACACTGCATAACTTACCTACGCAAAGATAAGGGCCTACCACCTGAGAAAAACAGCACCAGGGAGTCTACAACCTTAGCTGTTAACTCACCAATTGCACCTACATAAACAAGGGGACAACGGGCATACGGCCTAACAACTCCCTCAGGAGGAGGCCAGAACTAGGAACTATACTGTAACGAAGGTTCTTTGTGTAATGGGAAGGAAGAGGACAGGGATCGGCTTTGGGCTGCTGACAGTCTTTATTCTCACCAGAGAAAAATATCAAACACATAAACAAAAAGACGGTGCAACGCACACTCAATAATTCCACATCCAAGGACGGGCTTCACTCCACGACACGAGCACAGCTCACTTAGTCCGACTGTCAGCAGTCCCTCTCTCTCTCACACGCTCCTGCTTCTCCTGGCGTTTTATCCTGTCTCCACGCCAGTTACTGGAACGAGAAACAGGTGTTCGTGATTTACATTCAACCCGTTCAATCACCGCACATCCCCAGACACTCCCTCCTGCCGCAGACCCCGCTAAACCACGCCCCCCTCGCCACATACCCCCACCGCCCGACTCAGGCCGGGGAGCCGTCCGGCCTGCAGCCCCCCCCCCCCCCATTTCTGGAGAGGAAGTCGGCCACAGCCATCTGAACACCCGGCCTGTGGATCACTTTGAATTTAAAAGGCTGTAAAGCAAGATACCAACGAGTGATCCGCGCGTTGGTGTCCTTCATGCGGTGGAGCCACTGCAGAGGGGCATGGTCCGAACAGAGGGTGAATTCCCGCCCCAGGAGATAATAGCGGAGGGTGAGGACGGCCCACCTGATGGCTAAACACTCTTTCTCCACGGTGCTGTACTTAGCCTCTCTCTTAGAGAGCTTGCGGCTAATGTACAGCACCAGCCGCTCCTCACCCTCTATCTCCTGGGACAGGACCGCACCCAGCCCTCTGTCCGACGCGTCTGTCTGCAACAAAAAGGGGAGAGAGAAATCAGGGGAATGAAGTAACGGCCCGCCACATAAAGCAGCCTTCACCTGGGTGAAGGCCTGCTGGCACAGCTCCGTCCACTGGACCGTATCTGGGGCATCCTTTTTAGTCAGATCAGTCAACGGGCTGGTGAGGTCCGAATAATTAGGAACAAACCTTCTGTAATATTCCGCCAGCCCGAGGAACTGTCTTACCTCCTTTTTGGTCTTGGGACGCGGACAGGTTGCAACCGCTGCTGTCTTATCAATTTGGGGACGCACCTGTCCATATCCCAAGTGGAAGCCCAGATACCTTACTTCCACGCGCCCAATTGCGCACTTCTTCGGGTTGGCCGTGAGCCCAGCCCCTCTCAGCGATCTCAGGACAGCCCTCAAATGCTGCATATGCCGCTGCCAATCATTACTAAAAATAATAATGTCATCCAGATAGGCAGCCGCATACGCAGCATGGGGCCGTAAGATCTTGACCATGAGTCGCTGAAAGGTAGCCGGTGCCCCGAACAGCCCGAACGGAAGGGTCACGAATTGGTGTAATCCAAACGGCGTCGTGAAAGCGGTCTTTTCTTTGGATAATGGAGACAAGGGGATCTGCCAATACCCTTTTGTTAAGTCCAGTGTCGAATAAAAGCGAGCTGTACCGAGCCGGTCAAGCAATTCGTCCACACGCGGCATTGGATACGCGTCGAATTTCGACACTGCATTCACCTTGCGATAATCCACACAGAACCGCACTGAGCCGTCTGTTTTGGGGACCAAAACTATCGGGCTCGCCCAGTTACTGCTGGATTCCTCTATTACCCCCATTTCAAGCATTGCCTCTAATTCTGCCTGAACCACTTTTTTTTTGTGTTCAGGTAACCTATACGGCCGGCTGCGAATCACCACGCCCGGCTCTGTCTCGATGTGGTGCTGAATGAGGTCAGTACGGCCCGGTAGGGGAGAGAACACGTCGGCAAATTCAGCCTGTAATTTGGAAACATCAGTGAGCTGTGAGGGCGAAAGGTGATCTCCCCCCGGGGCCAGAGCGAGGGATTGTTTTTTTACATTCGCCTCTGGCCCGAGATCATCCTCCCCGCTAATCACCGTCGCCAGCATCACTGATTCCGCCTCACTCCACTTTTTCAGGAGGTTGAGGTGATAAATTTGACGTGCCCCTCTCCTATCGGACCGTATTACTTCATAATCGAGATCACCAACTCGCCGTGTGACCTCAAATGGTCCTTGCCACTTCGCCAGTAATTTTGAGCTTGATGTGGGGAGTAATACGAGCACTTTCTCTCCCGGTGCAAATTTACGCAGATTAGTTCCCCTGTTATACAACCGGCACTGTCTGTCCTGGGCTTGTAACAAATTCTCCATAGATAGCCGCCCCAAAGTGTGGAGTTTTGTTCTCAAGTCCAGCACATACTGAATTTCATTTTTCGATTGAGACGGTCCGTCCTCCCAAGACTCTCTTAGGACATCCAACACCCCGCGGGGGTGGCGCCCAAAGAGAAGCTCGAAGGGGGAAAACCCCGTGGAGGCTTGCGGGACCTCTCGCACAGCGAACAACAGGGGTTCCAACCATTTATCCCAATTTTTGGCGTCTTCTTGAACGAACTTACGAATCATGGATTTAAGCGTGCGATTAAAACGTTCGACCAGCCCGTCCGTTTGTGGGTGAAAGACGCTGGTTCGAATCGATTTAATGCCCAACAATTCGTACAGTTCGCGTAGCGTACGTGACATAAACGCCGTGCCTTGATCAGTGAGGATTTCTTTCGGAATCCCCACTCGGGAGATTAAACTGAAGAGGGCGTCCGCAACACTCTTAGCGGAAATGTTGCGGAGAGCCACTGCTTCTGGATATCGTGTTGCATAATCCACAATGACCAATGCAAAACGATGCCCTCTCGCTGATCGCTCTAATGGCCCGATGAGGTCCATGCCAATTCGTTCGAAGGGGACCTGCATTAATGGAAGGGGGCGCAAAGGCGCTTTTGGAGTGGCCGGAGGATTTACCAGCTGACATTCACGACAAGACGCGCACCACCTGCGCACGTTCTCGTGAATGCCCGGCCAAAAGAATCGGGTCATGAGGCGATTTAGTGTCGCTGTTTGTCCTAAGTGTCCAGCCATTGGGTTAGAGTGAGCCGCATGGAAAAGCATTTCCCTGCGGCTCTTTGGTACTAACAACTGGGTTGTATCTTCCTTTGATTGAGTGTCTTGGGTCACTCGATACAACCTATCTTTAATAATCGCAAAATAGGGATAAGTTAGTGGTCGTCCAGGCTGGAGAGGCTGACCGTCAATCGTACTGACCCTCTCAAACGCATTTTTCAGCGTGTCATCGTGAGACTGCTCCAGGGGGAAATCATCACGGTCCGAGAGAATCAGTCTCCCGATCCCGCTCGGTTCCCCTGAGGCAGTCACCACTGGTCCCCGGTCAGTCTCCCCCGCCTGCACTCGCACTTCCCTTCCCCGCGTACATTTACTCCAAGAGGCACCCGAGCATAAATGCCCCAATAATTTATTAAATGCGGGCCAATTCGTCCCCAAAATTAACGGGTGCCGGAGGTGCGGATTAACTGCCACCTCCACACTATGCTTTTGACCCCTAAATAGAATCCCGACTGACACCAACGGATAACTCGCGATATCCCCGTGCACACACCGTACCTTAACCATGCGGCCTGTATCCAATGCCCCGGATGAAATCAGGCTTTGATGCACGGAGGTTTGGTTACAACCCGAGTCCACCAAAGCCTGATATGTACCCCCCTTGATACTCACTGGTATCTGGTACTGACCAGCCTGACCGGGGGCGACCTGCAGGTCGTCCGGGACCCGGATCAATGTCCCCACCTCCATCACTGGACACCGGTCTATGAAGTGATCCGGGTCCCCGCAACGCCAACAGGCCGGCCCAGACCTGCCCGCCGCTCCAGTGGCGGAGAACGGGCCGAATGATTGGCGTGGAGAGAGGGGAGAAGCAGGCGCGGGGTCCAGCCCGGCGGTGGTCAGTCCCGCCCCCCTGGGCGGGGCTCTTGGCGCCACGAACTGCCGAGAATCCGTTCCACCCCGCCCTCGGGGCGGAACACGAGGCGGGCCGGGCGGACGGGTCCTAGGTAGAGGGACAGGTTTAGAGAGAGAGAGGGGAAGAAGAGAGGGAGAGAGAGAGACAGATGGCAGGGATTCGCCGACCCCTGGGCACGCCACCAAGTGGTCCTCCGCCAATTGGATGGCCGAATCCAGCGACGTGGGCCGGTGGCACTGGACCCACTCGGCGGTCTTCTTTGGGAGCCGAGTGGTGAACTGTTCCAGCACCACACGATCGATCATTTGCTCCGCGTCGCCTCCGTCGGCCATCAGCCATTTGCGGCACGAGTCCCGGAGCTGTTGGGCCAACACGAAGGGCCGGCCCGCCTCCCCCAGCTCCAGAGACCGGAAGCGCTGACGGTGCTGCTCGGGGGAGCGGCCGACCCGCTGCAGGATGGCCCTCTTGAGGTCGTTGAAGACCAGGAGGTTCTGGATGGGCAGCTGCTGTGCTGCCACCTGCGACTCGCCCGAGAGCAGCGGGACGAGCCGCATGGGCCACTGGTCCCGGGGCCAACCTGAGACCTCAGCAGCCTTTTCGAACAGGTCCAGGAAGGCCTCCGGGGCATCTTGCGGGCCCATCTTCTGCAGTGGCAGCTGGAAGGGGCCAGCAGCTGCCGCGCTGGTCGCCGTGGGAACCTCCCGGTCTATCCAGCTCCGGAACCTCTCGCGGTCCTCCTGCTGGCCCTGGATGATCGCCTCGAAGCGGCGTTCCTGGTCACTTCGAAGATCCAGCAGGGCCCGATGTTGTTCTTGATGCAGGACCGCGAGGGATGCAATGATGTCCGCAAACGGCTTTCCAGCGGCGGGGGATGCCTGCATGGCGGCGGCTTCCGTCTTCCTTCCCGGGTTTCGGCACCAGTGTAACGAAGGTTCTTTGTGTAATGGGAAGGAAGAGGACAGGGATCGGCTTTGGGCTGCTGACAGTCTTTATTCTCACCAGAGAAAAATATCAAACACATAAACAAAAAGACGGTGCAACGCACACTCAATAATTCCACATCCAAGGACGGGCTTCACTCCACGACACGAGCACAGCTCACTTAGTCCGACTGTCAGCAGTCCCTCTCTCTCTCACACGCTCCTGCTTCTCCTGGCGTTTTATCCTGTCTCCACGCCAGTTACTGGAACGAGAAACAGGTGTTCGTGATTTACATTCAACCCGTTCAATCACCGCACATCCCCAGACACTCCCTCCTGCCGCAGACCCCGCTAAACCACGCCCCCCTCGCCACATATACGTTTACATAGGATAGTATACTACTCTACTCTAGCAAACAGCAGATGAGAAGCTACTCAGATGAGAAGCTACAACAGATGGCTACGAGGTTGCCATTTTGTGGCCTGCACAATATATTGTTCTAGCCAACCTATCAAACTTCAGTTTGCCCAAAAACCCCTTACTTTTTCCGATTACATACTCAGGAAAAACTATACCGGAACAAAAGGTCAACATATTTAGAAATATAGACCCAGCTAATTTTCCTGCGGCTCGAAGACCAAAGACTCCTCCTCCCATATTCTTTAACAAGGAGGGATGGAATCTAGGATTCTTTAAAGCCTAAAAGAGCCTTTTACACTATCAAGCCAGAAGGCGGGCCTTTAGAAATTTATTAACAGAGGCCCAGTCGCCAGCCTGACTGTTAAAGCAGCACCTGAGTATGTTACATGAAACCAAAACCCAGGAGGCAGAGGAAGAAGGGGCGAGGGCAGATATAAAGTTGCCCTCACAACGAGAGGGAATCGATTACCCATGCTACTGGCGTATGTGATTAATCACCTCCTTTAAAACCTGCTTCTTCCTCCTCGAGTCCAGCCGTCTCTGTGCCTTGCTCCGAAAAGAAGGCCACAAGCGCCACCATCCAGAGGACTCTCTCGCACTTCTTTTCTATCTACCAGGATTTTTAGAAATCTTGGCCAACTGAAAAGTATGAATATGAAAAGTATGAGCATGTACAACACTCAATACTTAGTTGGGGCTTCTTTTGCCTGAATTACTGCAGCAATGTGGCGTGGCATGGAGTCGATCAGTCTGTGGCACTGCTCAGGTGTTATGAGAGCCCAGGTTGCTCTGATAGTGGCCTTCAGCTCTTCTGCATTGTTGGGTCTGGCATATCGCATCTTCCTCTTCACAATACCCCATAGATTTTCTATGGGGTTAAGGTCAGGCGAGTTTGCTGGCCAATTAAGAACAGGGATACCATGGTCCTTAAAGGTGCCCAAGAATGCTTTTTCACAAGATGTAATATAAATCTAAGGTGTCTCCTGAATGTGTCTGTGAAGTTTCAGCTCAAAATACCCCATAGATTTTTTTAAATTAATTTTTTTAACTGCCTATTTTGGGGCATCATTAACAATGCACTGATTTACACTTGGCGCCGCCCCCTTAAAGGGATAGTTCACCCAAAAATGAAAATTTGATGTTTATCAGCTTACCCCCAGTGCATCCAAGATGTAGGTGACATTTTTTCTTCAGTCGATCACAAATGATGATTTTTAACTGCAACCGCTGCCGTCTGTCAGTCTTATAATAAGAGTGGACGGGAACTCGAACAATAAGAGTCTAAAACACTTCCATAGACAAATCCAAATGAAACCCTGCGGCTCGTGACGACACATTAATGTCCTAAGACACGAAACGATCGGTTTATGTGAGAAACCGAACAGTATTTATATCATTTTTTACCTCTAATACACCACTATGTCCAACTCTGTTCAGCTTCCGGTGAGTGAGGTCAGATCGCGCTCTGACAACGGAAGTGATGTCTCGCGCTCATTGAAGTATATGGGCGAGACATCACTTCCGTCACCAGAACGCGTTTTTTGACCTCACTAGCAGGAAGCTGAACGGAGTTGGACATAGTGGTGTATTGCACATCTTGGATGCACTGGGGGTAAGCAGATAAACATCAAATTTTCATTTTTGGGTGAACTATCCCTTTAAATCGCGAGCTCCCTGCCACATGAGCTGTCGACTATATTACAGGGCATTTACAAAGTTCACACAGCTAATATAACCCTCAAATGGATCTTTACAAGATGTTCGTCATGCACGCTGCATGCATGCTTCGAATTATGTGAGTAAAGTATTTATTTTGATGTTTACATTTGATTCTCTATGAGTTTGAGGCTATGATCTGTGGCTAACGGCTAATGCTACACTGTTGGAGAGATTTATAAAGAATGAAGTTGTGTTTATGCATTATACAGACTGCAAGTGTTTAAAAAATGAAAATAGCGACGGCTGTCATGTCTCCGTGAATACAGTAATAACCGATGGTAACTTTAACCACATTTAACAGTACATTAGCAACATGCTAACGAAACATTTAGAAAGACAATTTACAAATATCAGTAAAAATATCATGCTATCTTGGATTATGTCAGTTATTATTGCTCCATCTGCCATTTTTCACTGTTGTTCTTGCTTGCTTACCTAGTCTGATGATTCGGCTGTGTGCAGCTCCAGACGTTAACTGGCTGCCCTTGTCTAATGCCTTTCATAATGTTGGGAACATCATGGGCTGGCATATGCAAATATTGGGGCGTACACCCCGACTGTTACGTAACAGTCGGTGTTATGTTGAGATTCGCCTGTTCTTCGGAGGTCGTTTAAACAAATGAGATTTATATAAGAAGGAGGAAACAATGGAGTTTGAGACTCACTGTATGTCTTTTCCATGTACTGAACTCTTGTTATTTAACTATGCCAATATAAATTCAATTTTTGAATCTAGGGCACCTTTAAACCGGGTACTGGTAGCTTTGGCACTGTGTGCAGGTGCCAAGTCCTGTTGGAAAATGAAATCTGCATCTCCATAAAGTTGGTCAGCAGCAGAAAGCATGAAGTGCTCTAAAACTTCCTGGTATATGGCTGCGTTGACATGGACCTCAGAAAACACAGTGGACCAACACCAGCAGATGACATTGCACCCCAAACCATCACTGACTGTGGAAACTTTACACTGGATCTCAAGCAACGTGGATTGTGTGCCTCTCCTCTCTTCCTCCAGACTCTGGGACCCTGATTTCCAAAGGAAATGCAAAATTTACTTTCATCAGCGAACATAACTTTGGACCACTCAGCAGCAGTCCAGTCCTTTTTGTCTTTAGCTGCTTCTGACGCTGTCTGTTGTTCAAGAGTGGCTTGACACAAGGAATGCGACAGCTGAAACCCATGTCTTGCATACGTCTGTGCGTAGTGGTTCTTGAAGCTCTGACTCCAGCTGTAGTCCACTCTTTGTGAATCTCCCCCACATATTTGAATGGGTTTTGTTTCACAATCCTCTCCAGGGTGCGGTTATCCCTATTGCTTGTACACTTTTTTTTCTATTAATGTGCTTGGACACAGAGCTCTGTGAACAGCCAGCCTCTTTTGCAATGACCTTTTGTGTCTTGCCCTCCTTGTGCAAGGTGTCAATGGTCATCTTTTGGACAACTGTCAAGTCAGCAGTCTTCCCCATGATTGTGTAGCCTACAGAACTAGACTGAGAGACCATTTAAAGGCCTTTGCAGGTGTTTTGAGTTCATTAGCTGACTAGAGTGTGGCACCAGGTGTCTTCAATATTGAACCTTTTCACAATATTCTAATTTTCTGAGATACTGAATTTGGGATTTTCCTTAGTTGTCAGTTATAATCATCAAAATGAAAAGAAATAAACATTTGAAATATATCAGTCTGTGTGTAATGAATGAATATAATATACAAGTTTCACTTTTTGAATGGAATTAGTGAAATAAATCAACTTTTTGATGATATTCTAATTATATGAGCAACACCTGTACACTGTCATTGCTATTAACCTTGTGTGTTTAATAAAAGCTCCTGCAACCAGAATATGACCAAACAATTAGATAATGGATTTTGCTGATAACAAATAATGAAGATGGAAAATCTGGCTGATAACCATTTAAGCAGGCGATAGTTTCTAAATCTAAAAAACTAAATGAAAATTAGTGCTGAAAATTATTACAATTAACAATAAAGTCTTAACAATGATAATGTTTTGCTGTTACTGTATATTTTAGAACCATATATTTAGCATTTTGAGTAGAAGGAAAAGCATGCTGTTTTCAGTTCTGCTGTTTGCATTCTGACTTCTGGAAAATTTGTCAAGCTTGTTGTCAAGCAGTTGTTGACAGTGTGTTTGAAGTTATTTAAAGAGTTCTGGATTATGTCACATTGCATTACACCAATTTCTTGTATACCTTTATTCTCTTGTCTTTAGTCTTAACAGGAAACCAAACAGAATCAGAGTCAGACTCTGTTGAGGAGAGAATCCTTAACCAGATAGAGGAGGAGAAGAAAAAGTGCGTCTCATTTTACTACAAAAATATTTGTAATTCACTATGCTAACTTATCTTACAATCTTAGATATTGCAATCTACAAGGCTCAGTTAAAACAGTTTATGTTTTACGGAGTGTTATGATCTTTATGGACTGTCTTGTATGCATTACATTGATTTTTTTCTTTATAGTTACAAGATCACATCTGGATATTTAAAAGGGTTGAAGACAGAGATTGAACATCTACAGCTGATGCGTGAAAAGGCGAAAGTGAAACTCCAAAAGGACTTCGAGAATTGGTGGACTCAAGAGGGTGCTAGACTACAGGTTTCATTGTTCACAATATATAGCAGCATGCTTTGTTACTCATTGATATTTTGCTAGTTAGTAACTTTCCAGTCCAGTCCAGATCTCTCTGAAATGCCATGATTAACAATAGTCATCTAGCTCAATTGCTGGGTGATTACATCTGACAGTTTGTGATAATTTTTGACTTTGACTGTCCTGTGGTTTAAGCTGTACAGCCCTTGACTAGTGTGTTTAATTGTCTGTTTCTGTGTTTGCTGAACAAGTCAATCACACTTTTTTTTTCTGATTAAACACGATGTAATCGCAATTACAAACACTAAAGTTTATACATTTGTAATATATTTTATAATGTAATAATTTCACAGTTAATCTCCAAATTAAAACAACATAAAGAAACTTCATAAAGACAGTATATTTTAGATACTTGTTTAATGGCATCTTTTTATGAATGAAGGCCAGTATTACCGATACTAATACTGCACTCGATGAAATTGATTCCCCCCCACCCCCAGTTTTAAACATGAATTAGCCATTCAACATTACAGTGTAATTGAAAGCTATCTTTTTTTAAAAAAAACATTTATTAGGCTTCAAAAATATAGCAACTTTTAATTTAAGTGAATTTAGAACAATCCTCACATAGACCAATAAATGTCATATTTACCTGTGTCATTCCTACCTGTCTAACAGATAGAAAAAATACAGAAATTAAATAAAGTTACCAAACAGTCTGCACTGCATGATTTATAGCCTAAATTAAATAAAGGTGAATCATTATTAAAGCTACAAATGTTCTTTAGTCAAGAGCAGTGAGTAATTTTCTCTGTTAACTTGGTTCTCAGCAGACCTGGATCTCACACGCATCCTGCTTTCTCACAACTCTTTACTTTCGTTTAAGACTTAAAACTCATTCAATACTTCTCTTCTGAGGATCCTCAACAAAACAGACATTTTTGGCATAATTGTGTGTGTTATTGTTCGTTCAAGCGAACTCGATTACAAGAACTCGATTATGGTGCACCACCCATGCGCATGATACTGGCACGCATCTTTCTGTGTGTCGTGTGTGACAGGACATTCACAGACAACATGTTCTCTTTTTCTCTTTTGGTGCACTTAAATAGTTTAAAAGCATTTGCATGAATAAGAGCCTGATCATATATTGTAATGCTAGATAAAGGATGACAGAAAAAAACGGATGCTGCGTTAATTGCGTTAGATATTTTTAATGCGTTAAACTGGAAAAAAACTATGTGTTGACAGCACTACTTTTTACCTACAAAGAGTACCCATTCTTAACCAAAATTAGCTTCTCAGACCATTTTCACAACAAGCCTCACCAACGACACTTGTTTTTTTGTTGTGTTACAAACAAATTTGATTGGGAAGATGCAAAACAGGAAGTCTGTCATTATTTTGGAAAAACTTTAATGACACTAAATTAGGGATGCACGATACGAAAAATAACATTGAACTTGAACGCGATTCTTAGTGCGATTACGAAATCGCAAAGGCTGCGATTGTTTTTTATGCGCGGCTCGTCAATGAAGTATGGCTCCAAATGCTAATCCATCTGAAAGCACTGCGAGTTTGAGTCTCTTATAATGTACATTTGAAAAAGCAACATGCGTCAAACTTCTTTTCATACACGAGAAGCATTTATTAACGTATTGTCCAACAAAAGACAACATTTAATTACATGTTTTTACTCCAAACTCACTTCATAACGACAGTTGAGCGTCCTTCTGTGAGATGATGTGGCTTCTTACACAGAATAAGGCAGTCGTGTGTTTATTAGTCATGTTTAATTAATCAAAGCATTTCAATCTTCTGTTTATTCAGCTACAGCGATATGATGCGTGTTATCTTCTTCTGCTGCAGGGCATATTTTGAGTTTCTGCGCAAGAGTGCCCTCTGGCTTTCAGATGGAGAAGCATTTACTACTGATCACAGAGCCATACAGCTCTGACAAGCCACGCATTAGATAATCGCAGCCTTTGCCATATCGCGTGCGATTTTTATCGCAATAAATCGTGCAGCCCTACACTAAATATTTTGTATTATTGCCATATCAAACTGATGATACCATGTACTATTTGGCTGTCAAAAAACTAGCTGTCACTAGGTGGTGCTATAATATTCAAAATTCTGAACCATATGAAACATATGGGAGGCTAGAATTGTTACACTGACATAACGTATATATTTGTATTCTTCATCAGGGCCACAGTGCAGAGAACACAGGAAGCAGTCTAAGTCACGTCAGCCCTCTCAGCTGCATGTTTACTAGGTGACAATGTTGTATATGCTATGACAATGTTGTACACACACACACACACACACATGTGTGTGTGTGTGTGTGTGTGTGTGTGTGTGTGTGTGTATATATATATATACCTGTATGTGTGTGTGTGTGTGTATATATATGTGTGTGTTTGTATATATATGTGTGTGTGTATATATCTGTATTTTTCAGCTTTTTTCAAGGTAAATTTAGATGTCTTTCCAAGAAAGGACACCAAATAACTAAATGATATGATTTCATATAATTCATACATTTATGTACACCAAAGTTGCGATACTGAACAGGACCACATGGATTTGCCAAAAAACCTAAACCTAAACCTAAACCAACCACCTTGACCTGCATATATACTAAAGTACACAGCAACATACACAGGACAAATTCAGACATTATCCTGAATGTGTGTGAAAACAACGTGAATGTACTGAAATGTGTCTGTGCATAAATACGATGTGCGATCAGTGCGTAGAGAGCGCTCATACATGATTTGTTTGCCCATCAATATAACGGATTCACACGTGCTTCTGTACGTCACCGCAATCGTCTTTACTTTGATTGCAATCCTAATCCATCAAAACATTCATAGCAAGAATCTGGTTTGCTTTATCCAGCCGAGAAACATAGTTTTCATATCATCTGGCCATACAGCGGTGGGATGTTTCGAAGTTCCGTTCAGACAGGAACAGCGCGATGCGGGAGGGCTCACGCTCTTCAGATACAATGACACAATATGACAGAGAGTTTGTGTTTTAAAGCGAAACAGACACTGGAATGAATAATTCTCTCAGCCATCTCTGATATAATCAGCATGGACTTTTAAGATCATCTAACTGCTTGATGTAAATTACATTATGACGTAATTTTACATGCTTCCGTAATTATTTTTGTGTTAAATGCTTTAAATTATTTTAATGCGTTAAGGATTTTGAATTAATCATATGCGTTAACGTTGACAGCCCTAATATATATATATATATATATATATATATATATATATATATATATATATATATATATATATATGTATACAGTGCTGCTCGAAAGTTTGTGAACCCCTTGCAGAATCTGTGAAAATGTGAATAATTTTAACAAAATAAGAGGGATCATACAATATGCATGTTATTTTTTATTTAGTACTATCCTGAGTAAGATATTTTACATAAAAATGTTTACATATGGTCCACAATAGCTGAATTTATAAAAACGACCCACTCAAAAGTTTATGAACCCTTGACTCTTCTGTGTGTGGTTACCTGGATGATCCATTTTGTTCCATGTTGAAAAATCCTCCATTTCCCAAAAATTTATCAGATTTCCAGCATCTTTTGCATATTTGAACATATTTCCAGCAGTGACTATATGATTCTCAGATCCATCTTTCCACACTGAGGACAATTGAGGGACTCAAACACAACTATTAAAAAAGATTCAAACATTCACTGATGCTCCAGAAGGAAACACAATGCATTAGGAGTCAGGGTAAAAACTTTTGAACAGGATAAAGATGTCCAAATTTTTCTTATTTTGTTTAAATACCTTTTTTTTTTTTTTTTATTTAGTATTGCCCTTTGGAAGACACTTAAATGTTTGCCAGAAGACAAATTAAGTACAATATTCCTTGATATTCAAATGTTTTAACCTTTTTTAATAGTTGTGTTTGAGTCCCTCAGTTGTCAGCAGTGTGAAATAGTGTTGTTTTTGGCAGCCTGTTTTAATTTTATTTTTAGTCTAGTCTTTGTGTCAAGCTGTCATTTTAGTTTTTATTAGCTTTAGTCACGTTCATACTCTTTTTAGTCTAGTCAAGTTTCAGTTGACTAAATGTCTGAGCATTTTAGTCTTATTTTAGTCAGAATTATCCATGACTATTTTCATCTAGTTTTAGTCAATGAAAATTTGTATTTTAGTCTCTTTTTAGTAATGCAATTCTATTTAACCCAGTCAATATACTATAAGTACCTAGTAGTATAGACAAAACCAAAATTTTCTTTTAGCCAAACCCATTTCAAACGAGGTTATCTTATTATATTATTGTTACCTTGTAGATAATACCTTATAATGCCTTGAGATGTCTTTTAACCCTTTAAGACCTGAAGGCTTTTTTAGAGTTTTTTTTTTTTTCTGAGCACCATACACAAAAGTAACTCCAAAACTGCAGCAAGGAGAGTCAAAAGGTAGGTATCATTGATAGAACACTGATATTTAATTTTTTAGAAAATATAAATTACATTTGGACATTTTCATGCTGAAAAACTGCTGATAAAAGACAAAAAATATATATAATTTTTTTAAAATAATTTTTCATTTTTTTATTTGACATGGAATAACTCAGGAAGGCAATAAGATCAGAGAAAAATTATTTTTTGGTGATGCTCTCCTACATATGAGCTGCATCTGGTTCAAATTTTGTGGTGATAGCATAGAGTAGTTGTTATTCATTTTTTCCGCAGCTAGATGGTGCCCACGGGCAGTAAACTCTGGTTTAGAGGCACTTCTCAGCACTCTTTAGGAGTTTTTGGTTAGATGCATTAGAAAGCTGAGTTTCTAAGCTTTAAGATGATACCTATTTTGTGTTATTCCACATTGGAAAACGAACATGGATGGTTCCAGGAACATTGGATACACACTGCATCCCGGAAAGATGAGAGACATGTTTTTACATCATTCTGTGAGTAATATCTTGCGATCAACGCAATATATTATGTTGATTTTTGGATTCATTTTAATCGTGAGAATCTGCTTTGAATAATGATGTGCATTTTCTAGGATCTGTGCATTTTTCATGAAGTTATGAGCATGTGAAATCTACATATTTTCCTATGTATCGGTCCCTTTCTCTGTGTCAGACTTAACTTTGTTTGTTTTCATTTACGCTAACTCACCGCATCTTCTAAATAATGCCGCGAATGGGGCTTGAGGAAGTGATGTCGCCTGCGTCTGCGCAGTGCGACCTGATGCAGCCCCTGAAGTGAGACACAGGAAACAGAAATACTGCAAAATAATAATAACAACACGACAAAACGAGATGAAATAATGTTATAACATTTCGTCTTGTCTCGTTTTGGTCAACGAAAATGAAGAGACATTTTATCATAGTTTTTATGTTGTAAACCACATTTAGTCTTGTTTTTATTCATCAACAATATTGCATTATACATTTAATTATAGTCATCGTCACATGACTAGCATTTACGTTGCGTCTCGTCAAAGACTATAGAATAACACAAGACATGTCACTCGTATTGTTTTGAATGGGAGAAAGTGCAACGCGCAATATGGCGGAATAAGTCCCGCCTTCTAAATAAGAGCCAATCGCCAATTGGTAAAGTCATCGCGTCACTGCAGCGGCCGTTAGAAGCTCCGGTTTCTATAGAAACAGTCAGAGGCGCACCTCCGAAATGAAGTTGAAGCAGAGATTGTATATAATGGGGAGATAAGAGGGTCTGTATCTCTTACTATTGGAGAAAGCGTAACGGCTAACTTAATCACGTGTGGCACCTCTCAGCCTATCATGTAATGGCAGTGACATCAGTCGCAACTGCCTTCTCTTAAAAAAATACATTTTTATCAAGCTAAAATCTACATATAGTATTGTTTAGTGTAAAACATTCTGAAGATTGGCAAACAGGCTGTCCATTAATTAATTGATTAGCTATTTCCCCACAAAAGCTGTTTAAAGGTGCTCTAAGCGACTCTGGGTGGAGTAACTACCTGTTGACGTTCGAAGTGTTGTCAAACAAAACAGAGGCTAGCTAGACCCTCCCTCCCTCCTCTTCCTCCTCCCCCTCCCCTCCATGCTTCCTGAAACAGTCATGAATGTACATTTAAAATCATTCTTGTCGGTTATTGGTTTATTATGTTTTGTGGTCCAGACTGCACCAGTTTGTTTTTGTTGCCATTTTTGGAGCTTGTGGCGACTACAGAGACCGCAGTTTTTTTACAGTGTGTTCAGGGGACAGGCAGCTAGCGGATAGTGAGGAGATGTTTGCTGTATGTGACAAAAAATGTTTTGGCCTAAAAACGCGTGACATCGCTTAGAGCACCTTTAATCAGTGTAGTGAAGCCTCTCATCCATTGAATTAAAAAAACAGCCTCTGGTCTCATTCCCTGCGTACCGCGGGGGGCGGAGCGTTAGCATTAGCCGTTACGCTTTTTTGGCTAAAGGTTGCAGGCTTGCCTTCCAGTGGCTTTGGTTGAAGAGACGTGCATTTAGGACTGCGCATGCGCATTAGCCTGATCCAGCCTGAATAATACCGTTTTTTGTCATGATTTGAGCGTTTGGAAACAAAATTTATGAGACAATTGTTGTCAGATTTCCTTGGTTATTTCAAATATGAAATTTAATCGAAAGCTTGGTGAACAGCTTTGGAGAATTTGATGTTTCCCCATTCAAAGAGATAGGAGCTGCACTTGGATGCCCGACGAGTGAAATTACTTGTCTTAAAGGGACTTTGGTCTCGTCTCGTTTTCGTCACGTAATAAAGGTTCATTGACAACGATATTTAGTCATAATTTTCATTGATGAAAGCAACACTAGTGTGAAAAAATGGATCTCATCATACAGTTACTGCTGGAAATGGTTCAAATATGCAAAAGATGCTGGAAAACTGAAGAATTTTTGGGACCTGGAGGATTTTTTTGAAGAATATTGGGCAGTTTAACTGCTCAGGACAAACAAGCGACTCATGAACAACCATCACAAAATATAAAAACAGTTGTGGATCATCCAGGTAATAACAGTATTAAAAATCAAGGGTTCATAAACTCTTGAATTGGTTCATATTTATAAATTCAGATATTTTTTTTGTCCTGTGGACTTTATGTAAACTTTGTTTATAAAAAATATCTTACTCAGGACAGTACTAAATAAAAAAATGACATGCATTTTGTATGATCCCTCTTATTTTGTTAAAATTATTCACATTTTCACAGATTCTGCAAGTGGTTCACAAACATTTAAGCAGCACTGTGTGTGTATTAGTCAAACCAAAAATTATTCAGATATTTTTTATACATTTTTACTAGTGGGTGCAAGATACTATAGTTCATTTATGTAAGTGAGGATAGCAAATAAACTGACATTTTGTGGAGTTTATATATATATGACAAGTATAAAATATGACAAGATCTCAGAGATCTTAATATATATGTAAATAATATTATATATATATATATATATATATATATATATATATATATATATATATATATATATATATATATAAATATCAAGATCTCTTATATATACACACTATATTGCCAAAAGTTTTGGGACGCCTGCCTTTACGTGCACATGAACTTTAATGACATTCCATTCTTAATCCGTAGGGTTTAATATGGAGTTGGCCCACCCTTTACAGCTATTACAGCTTCAACTCTTCTGGGAAGGCTTTCCACAAGGTTTAGGAGTGTGTTTATGGGAATTTTTGACCATTCTTCTAGAAGCGCATTTGTGAGGTCAGGCACTGATGTTGGCGAGAAGGCCTGGCTCACAGTCTCCACTCTAATTCATCCCAAAGGTGTTTTATTGGGTTGAGGTCAGGACTCTGTGCAGGACAGTCAAGTTCCTCCACACAAAACTCGCTCATTAAGAGTTCCTTTCACTGGAACTAAGGGGCCAAGCCCCACCCCTGAAAAACAACCCCACACCGTAATCCCCCCTCCACCCAACTTTATACTTGGCACAATGCAGTAAGGCAAGTACTGTTTTCCTGGCAACTGTCAAACCCAAACTCATCCATCGGATTGCCAGACAGAGGAGCATGATTTGTCACTCCAGAGAACACGTCTCCACTGCTCTAGAGTCCAGTGGCAGCTTGCTTTACACCACTGCATCCGACACTTTGCATTGCACTTGGTGATGTAAGGCTTGGATGCAGCTGCTCGGCCATGGAAACCCATTCCATGAAGCTCTTTACGCACTGTTCTTGAGCTAATCTGAAGGCCACACAAAGTTTGGAGGTCTGTAGGTATTGACTCTGTAGAAAGTTGGCGACTGCTGTGCACTGTGCACCTCAGCATGCGCTGACTCCGCTCTGTGATTTTACGTGGAATACCACTTCGTGGCTGAGTAGCTGTTGTTCCCAATTGCTTCCACTTTGTTATGATATCACTAACAGTTGACCATTTCACGAATGGACTTATTGCACAGGTGGCAACCTATCACGGTACCATGCTTGAATTCACTGAGTTCCTGCGAGCGACCCATTCTTTCACAAATGTTTGTAGAAGCAGTCTGCATGCCTAGGTGGTTGATTTTATACACCTGTGGCAATGGAAGTGATTGGAACACCTGAATTCAATGATTTGGAGGGGTGTCCCAATACTTTTGGCAATATAGTGTATTTCAATCATGACAACTCTCAGAGAGGATTAAATTCAACCAGCATTTATTGGCATGGGGTATGAAGTATACATGGCTTGATTTTGGCGTACGAGATCTACTACGCTGCTGCTGCTGCTGTTGCTGCTGCTACTGCTGCTGCTGCTGTTGCTGCTGAGCAAATACAAATTGTTCAGCTTAGTCAAATAAAACAACAAGGAAAAGGCTGCTGCAAGAATGGTAGAACCCCCGTAGCAGATCTCTACAGGTGGCGCTGGGGAGGAGGAGGGATGAGGGATAACAGCGCTTCACATTGCGCAGCTTGTCGATCACAGGCTAGGGTATGATATGGTTGCGTGGATATGGAATTACTTCTGATTGGCTGATGCCACGGCATAGAAAGAACCAATCAGCGCTCGGTTAGAGTTTCATGACTGAACTTTGTATATATCAGTGGCGTGCGGTCCATATAAGCTGTGAATGCTCTGCATACCCAACCCATTCGTGGACTCGGCAGTTAATATTAAAATTATAAATTACTATTAAATCCCTTGTTTGAGGTTTACCATAAAGCCTACATGATTGGTAATGCATATGTAACTGTCCGTAATTTATTTGCCAAACGATGGTAATTTTCTTTAAATCTGCTAGTTACGGAGACTTCCGGGTAAGCTAATCTACAGAAGCTTTTGCGCCTTTGCTCTTTTGTTATGGAACGTCATCATTGTCCCACGTTCTTATTGGTTTGCTGGCCTATGGCAGATTTCATGGGCAGGATAAGCTGTGAGCAGATCGCTTACCCAAGAGGAGTGTGCTGCCAGATCTCGATCACCAAAAATAACATTGTATTTGATACAAAACTAACTAGACTAAACCAAATGGGGAAAAATCATAACTAAAACTGTTTTCATAGTATTTAATTTTCTCCATAGGGAAATTAATTTTTTTATGAAAACTTTTTATGATAAATTGTTTAAGACGGTTCTGCTAGCTATCATGTTAATCGATCGTCTGTGCATTTGTTAAAGTCATCAGTTTGCATAATTTCAACTTATTTTTTAAAGAATACTGAAATTTTTTTTGTTAAAGGCTACTTATATTGATTATAATTATATTTTACTTTTTATTTATAATAGGCTGCTAAAATAAATTATATTATACATACTATACTTTTTAAATTATTTATTTAAAAAGTACTTCTGGCATACATTTAAATTGACGCCATGGTGTTTCTTATTTGTCGTGTCTGATTTAGTCGTTTCTGTGACACTAGCGGCACCTAGCGGACTTACAAAAATACAGCATATTTTACAAACGCACCTTTCGTATGTCGCGCCTCGGTCAACTCTATCATCATAAAAGCTCTTAAGGTTGCTTGTGAAGGCACGTCTCAACAGGTAAATGTAGGCTACTCTCAATAAAAGGTCTAACATATTAGAAATACTTTTCGCTGTGTTGATATTTGTCATGAACAAGCAACTGTGTAAACTAACACTGTCTATAGAGAACGCGAGTGTCTTGCTTATCTATAAACCCAGTCAACGTAACTGTTTCGGCCACATTTTTTACATGACGTACCACCCAGCATACCCGGTTAAAAAAGTCGCCACTGATATATATATTGTATATATATATTGTATATATATTGTATATATATACAATGCCAATGAAACTGATTGTGACAAAATGTACCAAAATAATGTTGCTTCAGCTGTTTTCACTAAGCAATTTGAACAAGAAGTTTTTGTGTGTGTAAACAAGTATCTCTTTATTTAAGTGCAGATAACAGCTTATCTCTAACCACAAGCACGCCACAGAATAATGTACCATACCCAGATGAATAGGGTAAAAAAAACCACTAATATTTATCACTATATTTCCCCAATTGATTGATTATATTAAGAATTGTAAACATTTTTTGTCTTGCATACATACATTTATAGAACAAAAATCTGAACATTGGATGAAGTCAGGTTCTTTTCTTTTTCTTTTTCTTTCTTTTTTTTTTGTGTGTTGATATATTCGAGTCAAAGGGTATTACAAAGTGGATTTTGGATATCTCTTTTTAAAATACTGTCAACAGCCAGAAAAAATGTTTTATAAAATCAGGCAAATTATATATACGAGCAAACCCCTCTGTAAAAACCTTCAGAATATAGATAAGAATAAAACTGAAGTTTGGTGTAAGTGCTACTGAAGTGGCTCAGTGTAGGAGAAAAATCTAATTTTGAGAAAATGGCCTTTTTGGATGTTTTCTTTCCACTAGTCTGAGGGAAAAAAAACACTTTATGAAAAGCCCAAAATCTCAAAAACAGTTTTTGCCTGTAGTGTCTCACCTTAAGTACAGTCTCACCTTATATTGTATATATATACAATGCCAATGAAATTGATTGCGACAAAATGTACCAAAATAATGTTGCTTCAGCTGTTTTCACTAAGCAATTTGAACAAGAAGTTTTTGTGTGTGTGTGTGTGTGTGTGTGTGTGTGTGTGTGTGTGTGTGTGTGTGTGTGTGTGTGTGTGTGTGTGTGTGTGTGTGTGTGTGTGTCTTTGTCTTTTCATTATTATTGCGACCAGTAATGTTTTTGCAATTACCAAGGGTCATTTTTATTCAGGAACAATAATCCAAAAGTTGATGACACTGATTCTCAGGAGAGAAGACAAAGGGAACAGACATCTTTCTCTTCCAGAGAGCAGAGGTAAGAGATATGATTCTACATAAATAAGTTTATATAAGTTAAGATTCAGGGATGTAAAATGAGTGATTGCACTTAGATCTTCTACTCACTTGCTCTTAACTGTGCCTCTGTGTCGCTATAAATCAAAGGGTGATCGGACCTTTTCTGTGGCTGGGCCCAAGCTTTGGAATGGTCTTCCATATCATGTGTGGTCTGCTCCGTCATTGGACATTTTTAAATCTACTCTTAAATCGTATTTTTATTCTTTAGCATTTGGAAACCTGTAATTATTTTTGTGTAGATCTTCTTTGTAATTTGTACAGCATTTTGGATCAATCTATGTTGTGTTTAAATGTGCTTTATAAATAAATGTTGTTGTAAATGTTGTAATGTATTGGAGTAAAGAGTACATATACTTACTTATAAATATATCTACTTAACTACAAAAATGTAGTTAAGTAGAGAGTAAAAGTTGCTAATATCTTTGATTCTCAAAATACAATGTTGACAAAAACATACTTAAGGCAAGACACCTCAGGTGGATATGGTAAAAAAAATAACTAATAGTTATCACTATATTTCCCAATTGATTGCTTATATTAAGAATTGTAAAAAAATAAAAAATAAATAAATAAATCGTCTTACAAGTTTTCTGAAATGTTATGTTTAAATATGACTGTTATATAGGTTCACTGACCATTACATAATCAGTCTAAACAAGTATCTCTTTATTTAAGTGCAGATAACAGCTTATCTCTAACCACAAGCACGCCACAGAATAATGTACCATACCCAGATGAATAGGGTAAAAAAACACTAATATTTATCACTATATTTCCCCAATTGATTGATTATATTAAGAATTGTAAACATTTTTTGTCTTGCATACATACATTTATAGAACAAAAATCTGAACATTGGATGAAGTCAGGTTCTTTTCTTTTTCTTTTTCTTTCTTTTTTTTTTTTTGTGTTGATATATTCGAGTCGAAGGTTATTACAAAGTGGATTTTGGATATCTCTTTTTAAAATACTGTCAACAGCCAGAAAAAAATGTTTTATAAAATCAGGCAAATTATATATATGAGCAAACCCCTCTGTAAAAACCTTCAGAATATAGATAAGAATAAAACTGAAGTTTGGTGTAAGTGCTACTGAAGTGGCTCAGTGTAGAAAAAAAATCTAATTTTGAGAAAATGGCCTTTTTGGATGTTTTCTTTCCACTAGTCTGAGGGAAAAAACACTTTATGAAAAGCCCAAAATCTCAAAAACAGTTTTTGCCTGTAGTGTCTCACCTTAAGTACAGTAACTAAATACATTTACTTAAACACTTTACACCACTGCTGATAAATGATGGAGCCACTATGTAACCGATCCTAATGATAACTCATGTCTTGGTTTGCTTATTGTTTTACAGAGCCTTGCCCTCAGATGACCTCTCATTTACCTCTATTCCTTTAACTGGAGATAAACGGACTGATGCCGATATACAGGCTTTCATTAGAGCCAGACACAACCTGCTGAACAACACAGGTATTATTCACACACACACACACACACACACAAACACACACACACACACACACACACACACACACACACACACACACATATACGTCTGTCTTTGTGAATACATTCATTGACACAATGCAGTCTGTTGCTCCTTACCCTAACCTTATCCATCACGATTAAGTGCCTATCCTGAACCCTTACCCTAAACCTACCCTTAACCTATATATTGACCTTATTACTAAAACCAAGTCTTCACCATCAAGCCAAAAAAGAGGTATCATAAAATGAGGACTGGCCAAAATGTCCTCACTTTACTCCCTTTGTCCTCAATCCACTGATCTAAAACTCAAAACGATAGTTGTATAAGTATACACACTGACCTAAGGAAACTTTTTAAATATTAAGGAGAAATAAAGTGAATGTAGTAAGTTTTTTTTTTTTCAGTTGCTAACAAGCATTGTTCAATACTGAAGCCACATTTTCAAAACTCTTGACACATTCAGCAAAACAGAAGTCTATGTCGACCAAACTGTGTATCATTTTTCATTGCTTTCACCAAAATGCATTAAATGACCATGTCCATGAACACTTTTACTTCATCTGCAAAACACTATATTTGCAGCACATTTTTCAAATGCTAACTGTTTTCAAAACTGATAAAACCCATTCAAATCAGAATGATGGCAAACTCTGTGCATTTCTGCAGGAATTATATTGAAATATAAAATCTTAGCAGAATATTTACAATGAACTTAAATAATAATTATACCAAACACAACTAAGTACAATTTCAGCTGAAAGCCAAACCCAGGTGTCCAATTTTTAGTTTCTCTTACAGTAATACATTTTTTCAGTCATCTTTTAGTAAATCTTCAAATTTTGTTTGGAAACATGGATCAAGAAAGACATATTGGTGGGGAAAGAAGAGTGGCAGAGAGAGGGAGGACTAAAACCTTAACAGTACTGTACATGCGTACATCCATCCATCCATCCATCCATCCATCCACCACTTGTCCTATGTAGGGTCATGGGGAGGCTGGAGTCTTTCCCATGTGTCTCAGGTCGTAGGCAGGAAAGCTCCCTGGACAGATGGACGTTCCATCACAGGGATGAAGCACACATTCATATTCACACTCACACCTATGGGTAAACGTACATTCTCCAATTCACCTGTCCTGTATGTGTTTGGATTGTGGGGGAAACTGGAGCAGAAAGTAGTATGCGCACATCCCAACACAACTTAGAGCAGATGCCCTATCATCAGAGCCACTTGAATGTCAAAAAACAAAAATCGGCACACTGCCACTGCTGCTCTCAAAATTTATTAAAAAAGACAATGTTTAGATCAAAAAGGTCTTCGTCAGGTCAGACAAACAGTAAATAATCAAAAGATGACAATTTCTTATCATTTTATCAACATGGTCAATCACACCTGATACAATTCATTAAACTAATAACCCAATAACCCAATCAACACAAGTAACAAATAGAATCAAATATATACACAAAGAAAAAAAAAACCTCACAAAATCACAAAAAAGGTTTCGAAACCGTGTAGGTTTTTTTTTGTTTGTTTTTGTTTTGTTTTGTTTTCAAAAAGCAGACAGATGCTCAACTGAGACTTTATTTAAAATCAAGGCAAAAAACTAGGGTGAGCCACGTGGCTCTGGGCCTACTCGAGGAAGGTCAGATGCGAAGAGCAGTCAGACAGGTGAGGGTCCAGCTAGAGAAACAGTCCATTCAATGACCAAATCCAGATATGAAGAGAGGAGTCAGACAGTCGAGAAAGTCATTATCAGGAGACAATCGACATGGCAGATCAGGACCAAGGTCATAAGAGGAGATCAGACAGTCCAGCTGGCACAAACAGTGCCAGAGGTTAATCAGAGAACTAGAACCAAGGAGTTAGGCAAATTCCTTGCCAATGTTTAGTCCGCAGAGTATACATCATACACCCGATCACTTAAAAAAAGCTGAATTTGACACCTCATTCATGAAAATGACGACATTTGTATGGAAAAAGAAAATGAAGAAGAACTAAACATTCATTTTCTGAAGATGTATGTGATTGCAAGAGAGCCAAAGTCTGTACGATGCTGTGGTGTTGAAATATGGCTTGTTACTATATGACTGCTAGGGTGCTCTAAATGGTTGCTAGGATGTACATACACAGTTAACACAGTGATACTTTTAAACTGGATGCCCACCCTAATCGTAAGAGCTAACCACCATGTGAACTGGAGATAATGATCTCACAAATTTCATGCCAATGTTAATGGGATTTTTTTTGTTGTTGATTTTTCACTGCAGGGCAACTGATTTGTAAACAAGATTAACCTTAACCACAACTATACAACTATATTACAATATTTGAGTGATGGAGATTATTCAAGGGGTTCTAGCAGACAACTCAGAAACTCCTAAAATTTGAACACATTGTTTTCTATTAGTGTATGCACACCTGCCACAAAACAGCACTTGCATAGTCTATTAAATTAGATTATATCTGTCCCAAATCATTGTTATTGTACTCACTGACTGTCCAGTTGATAATACCTAAAATATCAAAATCGACTGCAATCCTTTTCATATGAAGCACCCAAACTCTGGAACAGTCTTCCTAGCGTTGTTCCGGAGGCAGACACACTCTGTCACTTTAAATCTAGAGACTTTTAAGATCTCTTTACCCTGACATATCACCTATTTCTATAATTTATATCTGTTAAAGGATTGTTAGGCTGCATAAATTAGGTCAACAGGAACCAGGTATAACCGTCCTCCTCTATTTAAAAAGGCACAGCTAATGATAATTTAAGGGAGGGGCCCACCAACCACATTTAATATAAGCACCTCAAATACTGTTCAATCACAGTCAACCGAAATATGAAATTAATTATTATTAAAAATTAAGAATGGGCAAAAACAACAGACAATGAAAAATAAAGCAAAATAAATCAACAGACTCATTTAAAGAAAACTTAAAAGTGGTATATAAAAAAACCCAGTAGGCATAAAGTCAAACAGCATAGCAACCAAAGTGAATTTTGGAATGAAAAAACCTTATCTGATCATTGTCCATTTAGAATCCCAACTGTCCTTGGGTGAATGTCCATTGAACTTAACATAGAGGACGATGACGATGATAATGACAATGATGATAATGACATGATAAACAAAATTACAATACATGAATAAAGTCTTTTAGTCAGAGAAATACAAGCCTTAAATAAACAGAAAATCACTTACATGATTGAACTTGAAACTCCTGGTTCTCAATCTGGACTCTACTGCATTGAATACTGGAAGAGAAAACCATGGGTGCTTCTCAATTCTTATTTGTGCATCCTCATTTCCTTTCCTTGCTTCCTTTCCTCGCGTCTTAGCTCCACCCCTTCAGGATGCAAAAGAAGGACGCAAGGAAAAGACTTGAGGATGAAGGAATTGAATCAAGTGAAATGATATCCTCGCTCCCTTTAGCGTCACTTCAAAGCGTCATTAGCTGCACTCAAGGGATCTGCCCATATGTTGTTAAAGTTTGGTTATTTAAAAAATATATATATAATATATAAATAAAACATGATGCCCCGTAGAAATATGTGAGATGTAAAGTGTATTTAAAGGGGCTCTATGTAGGAATGACACCCAGTGTTCAAAATAGGTACTGCAGTCCAAATTCAAAATATTGTTTGGCCCGCCCCCTCATTCAAAGACGCGGGTTGCCAGCTTTTACAGCATATGGTTGCCAGCAACAATAGGGAGCGCAATTGACAATGAAAGCTGAGGAGACTTAAAAAAAACTGTGGCCCGGTTTCACAGACAGGGTTTAGGCTAAGCCAGGATTAGGCTTTATTTCAATTAAGGTATTTAAGTAGCTTTTATAAACATAGCCTAGAAAAAAAACATTACCGGTGTGCATCTTGAGACAAAACAACGGCTCTTGACATTGTTGTTCATAGAGATATTTAGATGGATTCAGAGGCTTTTTAGTAGAGATGCACCGATTGCAATTTTCTTGGCCGATTCCGATTTCCGATTTTTTGTTAGTGTGATCGGCCAATACATATTTTTTGCAGATTCCGATTTTCTTTCTAAGAACTATAAATGACAACATATACAAACAAAAATACTTTTCTTCAATGCAGAGTTTTATTTTCATTAAAAAAAAGTAAAAGTCAGCAGAAGTGTCAAGTAACGAAGTACAAATACTTCATTACCTTACTTAAGTAGAAATTTCGGGTATCTATACTTTACTGGAGTAATTATTTTTCAGACGACTTTTTACTTCTACTCCTTACATTTTCACGCAATTATCTGTACTTTCTACTCCTTACATTTTAAAAATAGCCTCGTTACTCCTATTTCATTTCGGCTTGTTTTCATTCCGGCTTGAAAAAAAAAACTATCCAGATAAATCGCGCCATCTGGATAGAGTGAATTTGATTGTGGTTGGATGAGAATAAACATATACAATTCCGACACCCTATTGGGTTGTACGCGATCCAGCGCACCTGCACGTCACAAATCACGTCAAATCACAAATCACATCACACTCCAGCAAGGACGACAGTGCCGGGGGTCGTTACTCGAAAAAGATTATTTCTTAAAAGTTATTATTTCTCTACTACTGGCTTATTTAGGCTATCAAACGGGTGCTTTCTCTTCATCCTCTGCAAATTAAGCTAGGTAGTTCGGTAGAGAGACGTTTGAATAAATTAGCGTATACACCGGTTTTTAAACTTTTTTTTAGCGCGACCGTTTTTATTTATGTGACCCATAGTCATATACAACCATGTAGCTAAACAAGCCAAAACTAATTAATATAAAACGAAACTGAAGGTAAACCTGCGTTGCTCTCATGGTGTTATACCTCTCTCTTTCGGTGAAGTGGAGCAGTGCTCTTGCTGAATGACACGGATTGCACTATGGACTATTGTTCCTTTTATATGTTTTTTTTTTAAACTGTATTTTATTTTTTGTAACGAACAAGCTGCGATGTCACGTTTCCAGTGCTTGTGTGTGCGTGAGGCGCGGGCGTGATCAAACAGCTGTCTTTGCAGGGGACTTGCCTCATCATCATCATGGCAACGGTTCGTGGCCAGGTCAGATTACGTCAGGCCCTGCGTTCCATTCGGAGGGGCTCATCCCTATGCCCTAATCCCTTCAAAGTGTTTACCCTCCAGAGTGAGAGCTTCGAAGGGATGAAGGGTGTAGAGGTCAAAAATACTCCTTTTTTGGAACGCACTTCTGCGTCATCTTAACGAGACAATCAAGGAGGATAGATTGCGCAAGCTGCGCCCTTTGTTTAACGTTAGTTTATTTATTTATTTTTGGTTTATCGCACCATAATGTATATTGTGTCTATGTATTTGAATGGACTGATAAAGTATTTTTGTGGAAGTACAATGTCGTTTTGACCATAATAATGTACTAAATCTAACTCGTATAAATATTACAGTAGTAGCCTATAGAAAAATACTATACATACATTTATAGGTAAAATCGAACTCCGAGCCTCCTGTACCCATTCTGTGTCGACAAACAACTTCACTGTGCAAAGGATCATGGGGGTCCGAAGTGTCCATCAGTTATACCCTTCGAAATCCTTCATTTCGAAGTGCCCTTTAAAGTGGCCAGTTTTGAACACTTCGGTTTGGAACGACCCTTCAATATGGCGGCCATGATTGTTTTCACTCCGAAGTGCCCTTCGGAGGGCGATATATCCCATTTGGAACGCACCGAGAGTTTGTTGCCGTTTGTTGGATGCTCAGACGACCAAGCAAACGGCGATTAAACATGTTCAGTCTGGTAAAAACAGACTCCAACCAACGCCAATACCTATCCAACAAACTCCAACAGACGAATTTGTTGGCGTTTGTCGGTGCGGCGTGAACTGAAACAGCTGAAAACTTTGGCGGGTGTTAATGTCAAGCCCTGATTGTTACTAAGCCTGCCCTGGGTACACCAAAACTACCCACATTTTTCTTGTCCGCTGCCCTCACAGATTCCTGCAGTTAAGCTTGGATGTACATTTACATTCCAATAAAGGTTATTGATGACATTTTGAGGAGGTGGAGTGCACAATAGACCCCTGTGACACGGCCTTTTGTCCTTAATGATATTTTTTTTTTTACTTACATTACTTTTACTTTTATACTTTAAGTAGTTTTGAAACCAGTACTTTTACACTTTTACTTGAGTAAAAAGCTTGAGTTGATACTTCAACTTCTACAGAAGTATTTTTAAACCCTAGTATCTATACTTCTACTTGAGTATTGAATGTGAATACTTTTGACACCAGTGAAAGTCAGTAATAAAATATAAACAGTTCAAATAAATGCAATAGAATAAAGAGAGCTATGAAACTAAGTTTTTCTCGGGTTAACTGGGTTTTTATTCAGGTAAGAAATACTACAGAAATTAAAGTAATCAAATGTAAAATAACACATTGTGTTATTTTGCATTGGTTACCTTAATTTCTGTAGTCTTTATTGCAAATAATTCTTACCATTAAACGTATTCAGTCAAGAGCAAAAAATGATTTTCTTTGTCTTTTGTTCTTTGATTAACATGACAGACAGCAGCAGGAATATTGGACTGCTGTCCCTTTAAGAGTCTATGAACGGTGTTCAATGGACCCAATACTGTTACACACGACTTTCTTAGCTATTTGAACTGAAAAAAACTGACGGTGTTTATCTGTATACTCGCCAAGATTGCCTGTGCCGCTGGTTTTGACATACTTTTGTATGTATTTGACAGTTTAAGTGCAGGAAGGCGCTTATTTTGGTACTTGTGACTGTTTGACTAGCGTTCGCTCCACTAATATAGATCAGTAGTGCGCGTTGTAGGGAAAACACCCTAGGAAGTAAAATTAGCTCAAATGAAATATTTAGGGAATTATAAAGAGTTGTTTAGATTACGACCGAGCAACTGATTCGTCCAGCGTTCATTTGCTCGAGCCGTAATAAGCTCTTGTAACGGATATAAATATCCAACAATCGTGAAAACACTGATTAGAGCACGGTAACTTGATCAGAGTTTAAGACATTAAATCATAAAGCACATAATACAAGACACTTTCCTTTTAAAATCTACAAGAGATTTTATTTATTCTAACACAAACTAATCTAACACAAAGGCACGCACATACACACATTCATACGCGTTGCAGTAAGAAGGAAATGAGAGAGAAAGAGTTTTGAAAGAGAGAGAGAGAGAGAGAGAGAGAGTGATCTGATTTACAGAATTCCTATCAATGCATTTCAAAGACCAGAACGAACCATGAATCATTCATTTAAATGCACCAGTTCAGTTTTCATCTGGAGGTACTTGCTTGCGTTGACTTAAAGGTGAATTTCCCTCGTCGTGCAGAGAGGGGTTTCCCAAGTCGATGATTGGTCCAGATCAGGTCCGTGTGGAACAATGAAGGAAGTCTCTTTGTCGCTGGAGTTGAAGCGGCAAAAGTCGTTGGTTGAACTTTGCGGCGAAACTTAGGACACAAGACTTTCAGCGGTAAAGGAAAGTTAAGTAAAGAAAAGAAAAGTGAGTGAAGGTTGGCTGGCTTGAATGAGCGGCTTGTCTGTTCTTCTTGTCCCTTTATTGTTCTTGGTACTTGTCTTGGCTTCTTTTACCAGAACAGAACCAACTCCTTTCTTGTTTACCAACCAACTTCTCCCCCGTTCACTATACTTGCAATATGATCATTTAAACTTAGTTGTTTGTCACACCTCTGAGGAGTCCTGGCCAATCAGACATTGTCCTGTTTCAAGAGGGCCTTCCTCTGCCCCCAATAAAACATAACTGTTACATCCTGTTTCTGCTTCAGCAGAGAGTGCCATTTTAACATAATTTCTATTAAATGGAATACAATACATTTTAAACAGATTTCATTCAAGTCAGGATATAGGAAAGGGGGAAAGAATCAAATTAAGTCCAAATAAGGCATACTTTCAGTCATTCAGTCAAGAGTTAACACATTTACATGAATTGTGAGTGTTCTAAAGCCCAACTGTTTACAGGTAGTACTTGTGGACACATAATGCAAAATGTATGTAGTTAAAAGATGTTTGATAAGTCCGTTAAAATTGTTGGAACAATTTTGAAGCAGATTTATTTGTTCAACAGTCTCTTTGGCTTTCCTGTGAAGTAAGGAAACAAAAGGGTCTGGATTATCTCTCTGTCTTCTTGGGTGACCCTTTGGTATGTCGCTTCTGCTATCAGGAAGCATGTGTCGTAAAAGTAATCAGCCTGGCTTTATCTGCAGACGGGCCGGAGCCGGAACCTCAATTCTGAATTAGAATTATGTTTTGAAAGAATCATCTGAATGATTCATCTGGTTCGTCCACAGTTCCTACATATCCCCCCTTGGTTCGGCGATGTGTTGAGATGAAGACATCGGCGGACACTGTAGAAAAATGGACAGAAGCAGACACACACAAAGCAACAACAAAACAACACCTCCATGATTGACCACTATACTGGTGCAGGGCATTAGATTATCTGAGTACTGATGGATTAAGTTCAATTTTGGGAGTGTTATTCTACATTGTCTCAGTATGTTAATGCTTGGATCAAATTGTGTGATTTAAATTGTTTGTTTCCATCTCTTCTAAATTGTTCTAGGTTGTTCTGGTGACATCATTTGTGGTAAAAATGATGTGACCCATCATGGAGCTCTCTCGGGCTCACATTCGAATTTTCAAATGGCGTTCAGACCTTAGGCGTGGTGCGTCAATCCTAATGTCATGACCTTGACTCTTATGGGGCAGACAGGTATTTTACCTTATAAAGAAGAAGGGAAAGAGAGGAAGAGGAAAACAAAACAAAATAAAACAGTTAAGTGTTTCCTGGTATGGCTAACACTACTGCATGCGTCTAAGGTGTCATGTATCAGCTTAATGAAAGGTGTTCTACTTGTTGTGCAGATGGTTGTATGTTTCTTATGGTGAATGTAGCTAAGTCGATGTTGAGCTAGGTTCTGAAACTAATATCTGTCTGTAGGAAGAGCATGTTGGTGAGCATGTTAATGTAGTGTAGTGTAAAATGTAATGTAGTGCAGTGTATGTATGGTCAGATCTGGTTCAGTCTGTCTTGCTCCCCCCTTTTCTTGAAGGGCTTAGATGAAGATTGGCTCTTTGCATCTTGGACTTGGGACGAGAGATCATCCCTAATTTGATGGGAGTCAGTCCAGTGAGGCAGGAAGTTCTTTGGCAGAAGGTAGGAGGAAGTTTGACATGGCTGTGTTGAGCTGTGGTGCAAAACTTTGTCTCCTACGTTGCATTCCTTTTGTAATGCCTTCTGGTCGTGACAGACTGTCTGACCTTCTGTGCTTACTGTTGTTACTGTTGCACAAGCATGGTTCTTGAGATGGGAACTCGTTGGGTTTATTGGTGGGTGATGAGTAACCAGAACTGTGTTCTCTGGTACTACTGAGTTTCCAGCGGTGTTTGGCTGCAAGAGACCGCTTCGTTCTGTGCTGTTGTAGAACAGGTGGCAGTCATCTCCATTTGGAAGGTGGATCAGATGATCACTGACCTTCCGTTCCGTCTCTAGTCATAACAAGGGTGACTCATCCTTGTGATTGTTGCTGTTTATGTTGTTTGCAAAGAACGCTGTAATTTGCCTCATCAGTTGTTCCATGTCTTCTGAGGTGGAACTGTCTTGTTCTTGGGCGTTCTTGTTCTCAGTGCTGTGTTTAACTGAGTGATGCAGAGGTGGGTTCCGCCGTCGCATACCCACAGTGGATGCATTTGAATGTGTTGGTTGGTGGACTTTGGCTGTCCAGTTTGGATCCCAGATGTTACTTTCTGGTGGGTTTCTTGAGAAGTGTGGCTGGTCCCATGACATTTTCCAGCTGTCGGTGTGGAAGCTGTTAGTGGCATGGGGGTCACGTTCTCCGTGTCCTTTATGACATGCTGTGGCGTTGTCATGCCACTGGCCGTCTTGCAGTGCACGGCTTGGATCTTGGCTGCCGGAGTTTGAAATTGTGGCTGTTTTCAAACCTTTCTTTGAGTTCATCTTCTGTTTGATGTAGGCCTTGTGTGTCAAGTCACGTAGCTGTTGGATTGACATTGTGCTTGGGCAGGCCATGACGCCAAGATGGTGACTTAGTCCAGGGTGCAGGTTTCTCAGGAAGAGGGTTTTGAAGTTCACATCCTCTTCAAGTTCAGGTTCGTGATGTGCACCTAAGTAGGCTTGTCGGAAACGGTTGTAGTAAGCTTGGGGAGTCTCTTGTCGACCTTGTTTGGTTTCCAAGGCGACTAGCAGTCCATGTTCAGACTCTGGGCCTGTGAATTCTTTGATCAGTGACTCACGTAATAGCTGGTAGTTGTGCTTAACGTGAACAGGTTGTCGGTCTAAGAAGCTTCGTACCTCGGGGCTGGATGTGGACCTGAGGAGATACAACCTGTCTCTGTCAGTCACATTGGGTCTCGCCTCTAGGTAGAAATCAATATCTCGGAGGTAAGTCTGGATGTTTTGGTTCTCCATGGAGTTCGGGTTGAACTGTGTGATGTTCTTAGCCAGCTTGTCAAGGTCTTTAAGGGTCATCTCGTGTGCAAATTTGGGGTCTGCATGGATGAGCTCTCTTTGGTTGACAGGGAAGAATTCTGTAGTGAAGGCCGGTGATGTTGAGGGTTGTGGCCATTCACTTCTTCCGTTGCATGGCAGCTCTTGGATGGGGGACTCTGTTGTGCTCAGCAGTGGTGATGCTGAGGGAGGCCCCTCCCTTCTTGACTCTGGTTTCTGTGTGTGAACATGTTTAAGTTCATTACTGACCATGTAGAGCTTGCTGTTGGCACCGTCTAATTGTTGGTTTAGATGGTCCATTTCAGTGCTGTACCATTTCAAATGGTCTTCCAGAGCATTGATTTTAAAGTTCTTATCTTTAATGTCAGAATTGGCATTTTCTAGTTGGTTTACCAGGTGACACTGGACAGTCTTTAATTCTTGCTTGTCACGTTCCGCAACTGCAAGGGCTTCTTGGAGCTTGTCAACTTGTTCCTTTGTTTCTTGCTCCACAAGTTTGTCTTGAGCTTTCACCTTGAGCTGGTCTGTGCAGCGTTGGATGTGCATCAGCTCTCTCAGGAACTCAGTGGTCTGACGCTTGAAGTCGTCCTGGACTTTCACTTCCAGCTTGTCTATGCGGCTCTGGGCACGTGTCAGCTCCTCCTGTAGGTGGGTGATGTGCTTGTTGCTTAGTTTCAGCTGGGCTGTGAAGGCAATGCTTAGAGAATTGGTTATCTTGCCTAGTTCAGTGTGGTCTTGGTTCTGGCTTGAATCATGTGTCGGGAATCTTCTCAGAATTATGATTATTATTAAAAATAATAACAGTTCAATTGTCTTTGGCATGAGGCAGTTTGTAATGCCGCTGAGCCAGGCGTCCACATCTTGGGCAGTGGGGTCTTCCGTCTGCAACATGTTGGCACGCTGGGGAGAAGAGACTGACACAGATCTGTGTGGGGTGTAAGCCTATGTGGTGGAACAGCTAAGTGTCGTTTCAGTGAATGTACACCAATCGTGAAGTGTGATGGCTACGTGTTGGTCTCAGTGTGTAGACAGGTAGGCTAGTGAGGAGAAGGCTTTGTCACTCAACTGAGTAAGGGAAAGAGAAAGAGAACAAGTTAAAACAAATTCCAATAGATGAAATATTTTCTATAAATATTTTCTATTAATGAAAAACTGTTTTCAACTCGTGATGTGAGGACTTTGTCACTCAACTGAGAAAGGGAAAAGAGAGAAAATGTTAAAACAAATTGTAAGGTTTTTTTTTTTTCAATCTAGAGAAATATTTATTTCCAATAAATATTTTCTACTAATGAACAACTGTTTCTAAAACTAAAAGAAAAGAAAATATATATATTATTGTTTATGTTCGCAAGGACAATAAGACAATAATAATGCTGATACCTCTTTCCTTAGTTTGACAGGATTGACACCACACACCTTCAGTTGAACTGCTTACCAGGGATGCTGTGAAGGCAACGGTTGCTCAACACTTGTCTCTGTTAAATGTTCTTGGAGGAAATGTCAAAATTTAAATTGCGTTTACAAATGCAGGGAGTATGGAGAACACAAAAGGGTTTGATTAAAATCAAAAACCTAATGAATTGTTTCTTTGGAAAGATTGTGTTTCTCTTTCTTTAGAATTGATTGATGGTTCGTCCAAGCTTGATCCCTACAAAAGTGAAGAATAGGATGGAAGAAAGCAGGAGTGCACAGGAAAGACGTGAGGAAAAGGAAAGGAGAAGAAAGGAGACCAGATCCACAAATGGCTCTGAAGCCTTTGTCTAATTACGAGGATATAATTGGTAGTTGATGGACAACTAACCCATGAGAATAAAAATATTAGTAAAGAGAGGGTTGTCTCTGATTGGTTTGAAACTCGTAAAAAGATATCAGAGTCTCCTGTTGAGGCTCAGGTGTGTCGTTCCTAAGCTAGAATACAAAGAGGAAAGGAAAAAGGTAAGAAAATGAAGTCAATGAAAATAACAGGATGAAATAAGGAAAAGGGAATTAAACAAAGAGGTAAATGAATAAATAAAATAGAGTGGCTAAGTGAATAACCAAGAAGGAAAAGAAAGATAACGCAATAAAACAAAATTAGGAAAAACTTTGGTGGAATAAGTTTGCTTAAACTTCTAAAGTTCAAGGCTTATTCATACCTAAAGTAATTCGATCTAAAATAGAATTTTAGATTTATGAAAATTGTGAAATTAGAAATAATGGAAATTTGGAAATGTAGAAATCATTTAAAATTACTTTCTAGAAAAATGTAGGATTTCAATTTAAATTTAATTGGTTTTATAAAATTCAAATTTGACAATTAAAAATTGTAAACCAGTATTTCTTTTTCAAGTCAAATGCAGGTAAGGCAATTATTAATTGTAAACCAATATTTTCCTTTTCAAGTAAAATAAGTAATAAGTGAGAAAGTTAAAAGGGAAAGTATGAAGAAAGCCCAACAAGTGTACATAAAGTTAAAGTGTTTTAAGTGGTTAAATCACTTTATAGTTGCTAAAACAGACACTGTGTTCACACAATGATGTTAACTAGATTAGCTTTGAGGCTAAAGGCTTTAGCATACGAACTTCGGTGTAAAAAACTACAGAGGTTAGCTTAGCAACACCGTGCGGTTTGTTTACAATGACGTTCTTCCGGAAGCGTTGGTTAAGACTTCCGTGCCACGACTGTAACTATGGCGACCAAACAAAATGATAGTGGCGAACATGTGAATTACATCAAATACATGTAACTGTACAAATGAAAGACACATGCACGTACAATCAAGCGTTACGTGTAGGGTTGCCAACTTTGTCACTATGAAATGAGGGACAAAAGGTGGGCTGGTTTTGTGCGAAAATACAGTGTATGATTTTTAGCCATTTGTCATAATGATAGCTAATTTAAAGGAATTGACTTCCATAGTATATATTTTTTCCTACTATGGAAGTCAATGGGGACCAAGATCTGTTTAATTACAAACATTCTTCCAAATATCTTCCTTTGTGTTCAGCAGAACAAAGAAACTCATACAGGTTTGTAACAACTTGAGGGTGAGTAAACGATGACAGAATTTTCATTTTTGGGTGAACTATCCCTTTAATAAAATATTAATACATAACTCTCATGCCTTGGCAACGTACAGTAGGTTTAATAATAGTTTGTTCATTTACAGCAGCATTAACACAGATAAATAGTAAAGGTAATAGGTAATGGTTCAATTAAAAGACTGAGACAAAACACTTGTGACTCCTGCACTGTAGGTTAGAAAAATTCATGTTAATCTTGCATGAGACAAACTAAAAAATAACATAGCTTATGTATGCTGTAGTTTTGCTTGGAATCAAATAGCAAACTCAGAACATGCAACCTCTGTGCACACAAACAGTGGTGGGGAATAAATTCTTCACATTCTTATTCACTCAAACTATATATAAGTTGGAAAACAAAACTTGACAAAATAAAACATTTAAGTGCAAAAGAGGAAAAGAGGGGCATGCCTCTACTAACCTACTTTTTCTACTTTTTCCATGGATATTTTTGGCTACCCTTGACCGATTCAAGCAGTCTTTTGTCCTTTTGTGCAGCCAGAGAAAAGTCCTTACATGACAGGTCACAGTTCACAGTTATTTGAAGTTCATTTTTGATGAGCTCTGTGCTGCATCTGTTTCTTGAGTCTGACCATTTAATGTTCATCAGAGAGAAAATCCTCTCTACAAAGGCATTTGAGCCTGGCACACTGAGGACGAATGAAACAATCCTGAACATGTTGATCAAGTTGGCTTTCCCTAGAATTTGGAAAACTGTGACCCACTTCTCACTGGTGGATTTTGTGGTATCCTGTGTGGCTTTCTTTATTTCTTCCTTACTAGCACAAAACTCTTCATAGAGTTGGTCCATACTCACGGTCTCTGTCATTTTGAGGGCAACCACCACCTGCTCCAGGTCAGTGAAGGAAAGCTCCTTATGTAGGCTGATTGGTTTCAGTTTCATCATTACATTTTCTGATGAGAAATCAAACCATTTGTCAAAATATGCAATGACAGAGTCATAAAACTTCAGAAAGTCATTTTTTTGCGTTGATCTCTGTGCTGCTGACACTTGTTTGTCCATCAGCTGCTTGGTCTGGTATCCAAAAAAGCTGTCTTCTTTCCGCTGAAGCATCTTCACTTTGAATTTTCCCACCTCCTCGTAAACATCTGTGATGCAGAGATTCGTTTCCTCCAGCTTTCTAACAAGTGTGTCAAACACACACCCCACGTTGTGGAAAAAGCACAGATAAATCTCAGCAGCTGCAGTTTTTTCTTCGTCCTCAAAAGTCCTCCTCAGTGCCACAGGACAGGTCTCCCCAAGGGACCTGAAGTATGAGGTGAGAGCTGGCCAGCTCTGCAGGAGACGATCAACAGCGGGATGAAGAGACAACCATCGCGTGCAAACATGACGCAGAATTTCACGCCACTCAATGTCAACAAAGGCAAAAAATGCACGCAGTTCCTCTCTTCTGGAAGCAGATACTGAGAAGTGGCTGTAGATCTTTAAAACAAGTGACTCAATGTCCACTGAGAGCTGATCACAGGCGTGCTTGCAGGTGTTATGAGCTATATGAGCCGGGCAATTAGCTTTCAAAATGCGACTGTTGGCACTGCTCAATAACTGGTAAACAGAGTGGTGTTTTCCAAAGTTAACATTCGCATTATCTGCCGCATAGGCTGTGATGTGTTTTATGTCCAGTTCATACATTTTCAGGCAGTTCATCAGAGCTCGATGAATACCATTTGCAGTTTCATCATTATCTTCGTAAAAGTCAAGTAACTTGCACTGCACTCCATCAGAGACAGAAAAATATCTCACGCACACTGGAAACATTTTTCTATTTCCCTTGTTTGAGGCATCTGTGGCAACAGAGTAAAACACAGGCTCACCTTCAGATGGAGATAGATCTTTCAGGATATCCCGCACAGTCTTTGGTCCTAAAACATTCATTGTGATCATCTCTGCTTTCGTTCTCCCCAAGCGCATCTTCTTCACAACATTTGAGTCATGAAACAAAGCACCGTTTAGCTTAACAAGACAGTCGTTGCTGTTATAGCTGAGTCCATGTTTGACGGTGTGATACACGTATGAGGCCTCGCTTGCCGCTATTTTGTCAGTTTCCACAGTCGTTACCCCGAAGAATCCATAGATATTGCTTGACCCTTTAGCTAGTGTGGCCTTCTTGTGCATTTCTGTGGAAGCATGTTTAGTCAAGTCATTCTCACCTCCATGGGCAACTGAAAATTCCCTGCGACATAAACTACAGAAGGCTTTTGTTGAGTCACCGCTGACGGGCTTAATCCATGTATTTTTTACCTCCCAATTTTTATTGTAGCTGCACAGTCTTTTCTTTTTTGCAGGTTTATCCATATTTGCAGTTTTACCTACATGCCAAATCGATTATCAACTTTTTGTGTGTGTGTGGAGGAATTGGCGCATTTACAACGTATACTGATGCGCGTGAGAGGAGGGGGGCTGTGATTGGATGATGATGATAGGTCAGGTGTGTGTGTGTGTGTTGCCGTGACGGTGATCATTCTCAAGTGTCGTGATCAGCACTGCTGTTGTATCAGTGGTTAGATCAGCGCAGTAGTAAAAAAACGGGACAAGTGAGGTCCCGTACGGGACAAATCAATTAGGCTCAAAATGCGGGATGTCCCGCCTAATTCGGGACAGTTGGCAACCCTAGTTACGTGAAATGTCGGCGCATTTCAACTCTATAAATAAGAGACACCACTCGTAGCTGTTTTACAACGTGGGGCTTAAACTTAAGTGATAGCTTTCTGCTGTAATAGATGGAAAAATCGCGACCTCGGCGGGTCTCTATTTGCACGCAAAATATAACAGTTTCAAAAGCTTCACTTGATCAGTTTCAAATCACTTAAATTGCGCTCGGACACGTATTACACGAGCTCAAACAAGCAAGCATGTAGCGTTTAGCAAAAAGGGAGAATATAGCAGATTACAGTGGAACACGCACTATAATCAGTTTAGCTATATAAAACAAGCAAGCGTATAGCGTTACTGTTTAACAAAGGGGAGAATAGCAGATTGAGTACAGTGGAACACGCACTGACCCTTTAGCTATAAATATATAGTTTTAGAAACAGATCGAGGAACACGCTCAATCTTGCCGTTCTGTGAGGAGAGTATTCGTCCTACACAGCGGTATTTTAACTATTGCAGTTTAGTTTCAATTCAGCTCTCTGATACACAATAACGTTATTATAGCTATTTGAATGACGCTGAAACACGCAGACATCAGGATAGCTATAACCAAGGCATTCTAGAATTTAAGGAACACGCTTAATTCTTACCTTATAGTATGTGTGATATAGATCTGAAATTTACTGCAGACTGGAGTTTAGAGACAAGACAGCAGACTGGGGTTACAGCTCTCACTCATTCAAGCACTCGTTCAAACGGGCTGCGCCATGCGCGCTGCATACGTCACACAAACACTGAGGGGTTTAATAATTTGCGTTGATAAAAAGAAAAATGACTTGATATGTGCTCCAAATTTAGATTAAACTGCCCGAATTATCCTCCACCATTACTGTAGGGAAAACACCCTAGGAAGTAAAATTAGCTCAAATGAAATATTTAGGGAATTATAAAGAGTTGTTTAGATTACGACCGAGCAACTGATTCGTCCAGCGTTCATTTGCTCGAGCCGTAATAAGCTCTTGTAACGGATATAAATATCCAACAATCGTGAAAACACTGATTAGAGCACGGTAACTTGATCAGAGTTTAAGACATTAAATCATAAAGCACATAATACAAGACACTTTCCTTTTAAAATCTACAAGAAATTTTATTTATTCTAACACAAACTAATCTAACACAAAGGCACGCACATACACACACACACATATACGCGTTGCAGTAAGAAGGAAATGAGAGAGAAAGAGTTTTGAAAGAGAGAGAGAGAGAGAGAGAGAGAGAGAGAGAGAGAGTGATCTGATTTACAGAATTCCTATCAATGCATTTCAAAGACCAGAACGAACCATGAATCATTCATTTAAATGCACCAGTTCAGTTTTCATCTGGAGGTACTTGCTTGCGTTGACTTAAAGGTGCCCTTGATTCAAAAATTGAATTTACCTCAGCATAGTTAAATAACAAGAGTTCAGTACATGGAAAAGACATACAGTGAGTCTCAAACTCCATTGTTTCCTCCTTCTTTTATAAATCTCATTTGTTTAAAAGACTTCCGGAAAACACTAGGATTTCAACATAACACCGACTGTTACGTAACGATGGAGCAATAATAACTGACATGATCCATGATATCATGATATTTTTAGTTATATTTGTAAATTGACTTTCTAAATGTTTTGTTAGCATGTTGCTAATGTAGGCTACTGTTGGTTAAAGTTACACCGTTTATTACTGTATTCACGGAGACAAGAGCGTCGCTATTTTCATTTTTAAACACTTGCAGTCTGTATAATTCATAAACACAACTTCACTCTTTATAAATCTCTCCAACAGTGTAGCATTAGCCGTTAGCCACGGAACACAGCCTCAAACTCACTCAAAATAAAACGTTGACATCCAAATATATACTTTACTCACATAATTCGAAGCATGCATGCAGCATGCATGACGAACATCTTGTAAAGATCCATTTGAGGGTTATATTAGTTGTGTGAACTTTGTAAATGCGCTGTAATATAGTCAACAACTCATGTGGCAGGGAACACGCTCGCTCTTAAAGGGGCGGCGTCAGTGAAAATCAGTGCATTGTTAATGATGCCCCAAAATAGGCAGTTAAAAAAATTAATAAAAAAAAAAACTATGGGGTATTTTGAGCTGAAACTTCACAGACACATTCAGGAGACACCTTAGACTTATATTACATCTTTTAAAAACATGTTCAAGGGGACCTTTAAAGGTGAATTTCCCTCGTCGTGCAGAGAGGGGTTTCCCAAGTCGATGATTGGTCCAGATCAGGTCCGTGTGGAACAATGAAGGAAGTCTCTTTGTCGCTGGAGTTGAAGCGGCAAAAGTTGTTGGTTGAACTTTGCGGCGAAACTTAGGACACAAGACTTTCAGCGGTAAAGGAAAGTTAAGTAAAGAAAAGAAAAGTGAGTGAAGGTTGGCTGGCTTGAATGAGCGGCTTGTCTGTTCTTCTTGTCACTCCATTGTTCTTGGTACTTGTCTTGGCTTCTTTTACCAGAACAGAACCAACTCCTTTCTCGTTTACCAACCAACTTCTCCCCCGTTCACTATACTTGCAATATGATCATTTAAACTTAGTTGTTTGTCACACCTCTGAGGAGTCCTGGCCAATCAGACATTGTCCTGTTTCAAGAGGGCCTTCCTCTGCCCCCAATAAAACATAACTGTTACATCCTGTTTCTGCTTCAGCAGAGAGTGCCATTTTAACATAATTTCTATTAAATGGAATACAATACATTTTAAACAGATTTCATTCAAGTCAGGATATAGGAAAGGGGGAAAGAATCAAATTAAGTCCAAATAAGGCATACTTTCAGTCATTCAGTCAAGAGTTAACACATTTACATGAATTGTGAGTGTTCTAAAGCCCAACTGTTTACAGGTAGTACTTGTGGACACATAATGCAAAATGTATGTAGTTAAAAGATGTTTGATAAGTCCGTTAAAATTGTTGGAACAATTTTGAAGCAGATTTATTTGTTCAACAGTCTCTTTGGCTTTCCTGTGAAGTAAGGAAACAAAAGGGTCTGGATTATCTCTCTGTCTTCTTGGGTGACCCTTTGGTATGTCGCTTCTGCTATCAGGAAGCATGTGTCGTAAAAGTAATCAGCCTGGCTTTATCTGCAGACGGGCCGGAGCCGGAACCTCAATTCTGAATTAGAATTATGTTTTGAAAGAATCATCTGAATGATTCATTTGTCTGGTTCGTCCACAGTTCCTACAGCGTGCTTTCGGTGTGAGCGCAAGACCTGCGGGAATGACTAAAATTTATGCGCAATACAAACACTACTTAACCGGAGCGAATGAGACGAGTGAGAGAGAGGAGGCACCCGCGCGGGTGTGTGTCACTTCACCGTGACAGAGAAGAGAACGAGAACACGCAGCTGACGTTATTGCCTGATTCTCTGACCCAGTTTGTTTGCTCGTCTCCATGGCTGCAATACGCGGTGTTTTCCGCCAACTGGCAACCTGTGATGTCGAAATACTATTGGATAAACTGCAGCATGAGGTTTCACACAGACCAAAACAAAAACAGACATTCCGACACGGAACGCACATTTTCAAAGTAGAATATCTGGCTGTAGCATTGTTTTTCTGAGAAACAAGTAGGTGAACTTAGCATGTTTCCTAAATATCTGCAAACATATTAAGGTATTTTTATGCTTTATTAAAGTAAAAATCTTACATAGAGTCCCTTTAAACTGCAAAATTAAAGCATACATTTCAATTATTGTGACAGATATGAAGGGGGAGGAGAATTTATACGTGCATCACGTTTCTCGACGAGAAAGACTTCCGTAAAGGATGCACCTGTGTATCCTCGCTCATAACTCCTCAGGAAGCCACATCACTCCTCGTTCCTCGCCTCCTCATGGTGCAGATAGAGAATTGAGATGTCCTTCAAGATGGCTGAGCTTGATCGGTTTCTGGGTCATAGGATGGAGGAGCGAGGAAACGAGGAGGGATATTGAGAAGCACCCCATGCGTCCTCTTCACCAAACAAATCTCCTTTCCTCTACTACCTCACCTGGATTTAAGCTAGAGGAGGAGAGCACTCAGGGCCCCTAGAGGACAGGAGTGGTACTACAACCTACTAAACCCATAGTAACAGAACTATGGACTGTTACACGGGAACACTTCCCATAACATCCAATGTACTTGTTACATCATAAGAGGAATGGCATCTACGCTAATATTAGTTGGTCTGCCTCGACAGATCCTCAGTGAATACCCCTCCAAATGCCAGCATGATGTACAGGTGCTGGTCATATAATTAGAATATCATCAAAAAGTTGATTTATTTCACTAATTACATTCAAAAAGTGAAACTTGCATATTATATTCATTCATTACACACAGACTGATATATTTCAAATGTTTATTTCTTTTAATTTTGATGATTATAACTGACAACTAAGGAAAATCCCAAATTCAGTATCTCAGAAAATTAGAATATTGTGAAAAGGTTCAATATTGAAGACACCTGGTGCCACACTCTAATCAGCTAATTAACTCAAAACACATGCAAAGGCCTTTAAATTTAAATGGTCTCTCAGTCTAGTTCTGTAGGCTACACAATCATGGGGAAAACTGCTGACTTGATAGTTGTCCAAAAGACGACCATTGACACCTTGCACAAGGAGGGCAAGACACAAAAGGTCATTGCAAAAGAGGCTGGCTGTTCACAGAGCTCTGTGTCCAAGCACATTAATAGAGAGGCGAAGGGAAGGAGAAGATGTGGTAGAAAAAAAGTGTACAAGCATTAGGGATAACCGCACCCTGGAGAGGATTGTGAAACAAAACCCATTCAAAAATGTGGGGGAGATTCACAAAGAGTGGACTGCAGCTGGAGTCAGTGCTTCAAGAACCACTACGCACAGATGTATGCAAGACATGGGTTTCAGCTGTCGCATTCCTTGTGTCAAGCCACTCTTGAACAACAGACAGCGTCAGAAGCGGCTAAAGACAAAAAGGACTGGACTGCTGCTGAGTGGTCCAAAGTTATGTTCTCTGATGAAAGTAAATTTTGCATTTCCTTCGGAAATCAGGGTCCCAGAGTCTGGAGAAAAGAGAGAAGAGGCACACAATCCACGTTGCTTGAGGTCCAGTGTAAAGTTTCCACAGTCAGTGATGGTTTGGGGTGCCATGTCATCTGCTGGTGTTGGTCCACTGTGTTTTCTGAGGTCCAAGGTCAACGCAGCGGTATACCAGGAAGTTTTAGAGCACTTCATGCTTCCTGCTGCTGACCAACTTTATGGAGATGCAGATTTCCTTTTCCAACAGGACTTGGCACCTGCACACAGTGCCAAAGCTACCAGTACCTGGTTTAAGGACCATGGTATCCCTGTTCTTAATTGGCCAGCAAACTCGCCTGACCTTAACCCCATAGAAAATCTATGGGGTATTGTGAAGAGGAAGATGCGATATGCCAGACCCAACAATGCAGAAGAGCTGAAAGCCACTATCAGAGCAACCTGGGCTCTCATAACACCTGAGCAGTGCCACAGACTGATCGGCTCCATGCCACGCCACATTGCTGCAGTAATTCAGGCAAAAGGATCCCCAACTCAGTATTGAGTGCTGTACATGCTCATACTTTTCATGTCCTTTTTCAAAAGTCCTTTCTTTGTATTGGTCTTAAGTATCATTCTAATTTTCTGAGATACTGAATTTGGAATATTCCTTAGTTGTCAGTTATAATTATCAAAACTAGATGAGTAAAGTTTGTAGACAAACTTTAAGTTGGCTTGAAAAAGCCTAGCCAGAAGGTTTGGAGCTAGATAATGTGTGAGTAAGTAAGTGTGAGTGAGTGAGTGTGTGTAGATAGATATAGTCAGTTAGATAGTTAGTAAGTTAGACTGATAGATAGATAGTAAGTTAGATAGTTAGTAAGTTAGATAGATAGTAAGTTAGATAGAGAGTTAGATGGTTAGTAAGTTAGATAGATAGTAAGTTAGATAAGTTAGATAGATAGATAATAAGTTAGATATATAGTTAGATAGATAGATAGATAGATAGATAGATAGATAGATAGATAGATAGATAGATAGTTAGATAGATAGTAAGTTAGGTAGATAGTTAGATAGTAAGTTAGGTAGATAGTTAGATAGTAAGTTAGATAGATAGTAAATTAGATATAGATAGTTAGTAAGTTAGATAGATAGTAAATTAGATAGATAGATAGTTAGTAAGTTAGATAGATAGTTAGATAGTTAGTTTATGAGTTTGAATGAGTTTGAATGGCTCAGTAATAGTACATAGAATGGAAGCTTCATTGAGTTTAATGGGCTTCAGTTTGTTTTGATTTGAATTTGAGTTAGATAGATAGTTAGATAGTTAGTTGTGACGATTTGCACAGTTATTAATCAATTTATGGGTGGCATATGAATATCATAATTCATAAGGTTTTATGAATTATTATTATGCACATACCGACCCAAGGGGGAATTAACCATATATGGTGAATTAACTACAACAAATTATAATCAATCACATATATGATTAGTTCTGTTTTAACAATTATGTAGAGAACTATCGGTCCGTCCAGCAAACCGGTAAGTTCCACAGGCTCTTACGACAGAAATATCACCTTCTGGCCACGAAGATAAATTTCTATGGTAGCATCCAAATGTAAAGCCAGGATATTAGAATCAGAACGTTAAAGTGACTAGGTTGTGGCTAAATGAGCAAGTGAACAAAATAAGCATGGATATGATGAATTTAATACATAGAACGGGTAATACAAAGGTTATACGGATAAATGGACACAAGTAAATACAAGTACATATAGGTGAAAGTAAAGGCAGAAACGAAAGAGATGATCAAAGCATGGCAAATTGCAACAGTCACCTTTAAGAGCCAGCAAGGAAAGCATTTAAGATTGTAAAACGTTATACTTGCATAGGTTCGTTGGGGTGCTTAGAGTTTCGGAGCGCTCGGTTTGATAGTTGTTTCTTCTTCCGGAGGTTGTTTCGGCGAAGTTTCAAACGAAGGTTTAACTGTTGTAATATGACCGGAAAATAAAGAAGAGAGTCCGTCTGGACGGCAGGAACTCGTGCAGAAAACTTGTGCATCCAAAAGACGTGTGTCCTGGTATTTTAAGGACAACAGGCCAGAACGCCTTCTTGATAACGTCCTCCAATGATAGCGTGGCAATTTGGCGGTTTTCCACATCCCTTTGTCCTGTCCAACGAGCTAATTTATGGTATGTCGAATCGGTGCATTTTCTTCACAGTGCTATTAAACATTGAACGATGCATTTGACAGAAATGTAACGTACATGGGTGAATAGCTCGGACTCACAGCTTTACGGAGAGATCAAACTCGACAGGTGTCTCTCATCCCATAAAGAAGATACACTTTCTACTCTAATACTATCGTTTAACATGAAAACTAACCTACTACAGTCAATTCTACAATTCTACATTAGTAACACATACATGCAACAAACACCATAGTGGCAGATACATTCATTTTTGCAGGTATAATATTTGTGTATACAGTCTTTATGTAGGGCTTTGTGTGTGTGTGTGTGTGTGTCTGTAGGTGCGTGCATGTATTTTCCTTTTTATGACCGTTTGGAATGCGGTCCTGTCTCCTCGAAACCCGACCCGTGGTGTTCGCATCTCCTTTGAAGTCGCGGAGGAGAGGTTCGGGACTTATCGCAATAGTCATAAAAAAAAAGAGTCTCGTGATCCATTAGTGTCTGCCGGGCCGGAATCGATGTAAGATTTACAAACCAAAGTTCCGTGAGTTGAGGCTTAAACACAGTTTATGGTGGGACCTGCTCATCCTTGAGACTGTGCAGACCCTACATAGTTAGTTAGTTTATGAGTTTGAATGAGTTTGAATGGCTCAGTAATAGTACATAGAATGGAAGCTTCATTGAGTTTAATGGGCTTCAGTTTGTTTTGATTTGAATTTTGACAGTTGGAGTTTGATGGAATGTTCAGATTTTCAATGTAAGTCAATGGGAGTTTTTTCCAGGTTTAATCAGCATTTTTAGGAAAACCGTAAGTCGGATCAGTCTGAAAAGATATAGCAACCCGAGTCAGAACAGTCAGAGGAGATGCAGTCTAAAATTTGGCTCAGAAGAAGAAGAAGAAGAAGTTTATATAGCAGTGCCCGGTTGCATAAAGCACCTTAAGTGTAATTTTCCCTTAAGATCGCCCTTATGTTTCCCTTAAACTTAAGGGTGTTGCAGAAAATAACCGTTAAGTATTACTTAAGGGTTTCTTTAGGTGAAACGTCATAAACCCTAAGAATTTCCCTTAAGTATGTATTTTTCACTTAAGTAATCCCTTAAAAAAACGTAAGTGTTGCATAAAGCCCCTTAACCGTCATTTCCCTAAGTATAACATAAGGTTAGGAAAACTTCACCTTAAGTGTTACACGGAGTGAGCAGGTTCAATCCAAGTCTTCTAACGAGACACGATCGACCGCTTTATATGATAAACAAATTGTACTTTAGCGGTTTATTCACATAAACATTGATGAAATCACATATGTAGCACATATCTTATATGGTCAACGGAAGCGCAAACGTGCGTGCATCACACGCAAAAACAAACCTCATTGGTTCTTGCGCGCACGTTTGAGCTTCCGACACAGCCGTAATCATATGGATGTCTTTCAATAAATGTACATAAATGATGAGAGAACATTAAAAATATCTTTATTTGTTATCCAAAGATGAATGAAAGTCTTATGGGTTTGGAACGACATGAGGGTGAGTGAATGACGGCAGAAATCTCAATTTTGAGTAAACTATCAATTTGAGTTTCTCGTCTGGTCGTTCTCTTTCATATTTGGTGTTCTTTTTTGTTTTCCTTATCCATCTTATGTTGTTTTCTGTGAAAACTTACCACGATATGTATTAACAAATAACGTGTCCATGGCAACAGTAGAATTTTATAACGGCAAAACCTGGGTTGCTGTCGTGAAACACTTAACGGTTTCCCTTACCTAAGTGAACAGTTTAAGAGATTATATGCAACACCCTTAAGTCATTCCCTTAGTTAAGGGGAAATCACGCCTTAAGTGTCATACTTAAGGGAAAAACTTAAGGTGCTTTATGCAACCGGGCACAGATCAGTAAGTTGGCTTTTTCAAGCCAACTTAATTAAAAGAAATAAACATTTGAAATATATCAGTCTGTGTGTAATGAATGAATATAATATACAAGTTTCACTTTTTTGAATGGAATTAGTGAAATAAATCAACTTTTTGACGATATTCTAATTATATGACCAGCACCTGTATACCCTGATTTTCAAGCAGAAGGAACTAGATGAAATATTCTGAATGATCCAATCCACAACTGATGCAGCTTGGAATTAAACCACACCATGTTTGTTTGTCTGGCCAGAGGAGAACTGGCCCCCCGCCTGAGCCTGATTTCTCCCAAGTTTTTTGTTTCTCCATTCCTGTCACAGATGGAGTTTGGGTTCCTTGCCAATGTTGTTGGATGATGAGGTAACACTTTATAATAAGTATACAATAATAAAGTACTTACAAACTATTAACAAACTATTAGTTTATAGTTTATTCATAGTTTATATATTGTAGTTACTACACTGTTAATATACACTGCTCAAAAAAATTAAAGAAACACTTTTTAATCAGAGAATAGCATCAAGTCAGTTAAACTCCTGGGATATTGATCTGGTCAGTTAAGTAGCAGAGGGGGTTGTTAATCAGTTTTAGCTGCTTTGGTATTAATGAAATTTACAATAGGTACACTAGATGGGCAACAATGAGACGACCCCCAAAACAGGAATGGTTTTACAGGTGGAGGCCACTGACATTTTTTTCCCTACTCATCTTTTCTGACTGTTTTTCACTAGTTTTGCATTTGGCTAGGGTCTGTGTCACTACTGGTAGCATGAAGCGATACCTGGACCCTACAGAGGTTGCACAGGCAGTCCAACTCCTCCAGGATGGCACATCAATGCTTGCCATTGCCAGAAGGTTTGCTGTGTTTCCCAGCACAGTCTCAAGAGCATGGAGGAGATTTCAGGAGACAGGCAGTTACTCTAGAGGCATCTTTACACAGCCGATTTATGGCTGCTCTGAAGCGGGTCTGTATCTGCTCAGAATTCAGTGTAAAGACGCAATGACACATTAAAGAAGACCTAAAATATGCCGGGTCTGACCCACCTCAGCCCCTAGTATCAAAGGCGACTCTGATACTGTTCTGGTTCAGTGTAAATAAACACGAAATATAGCCGCCCTAAACTACGTCATTGTCATGACAACCAAAAGCATTCCATTCAGCTCAGGTGGCGCGAGATTCAAGAAGCAGGAGACATATATGGCAAATAATAAAAATAATGTCTACCAACAAGGGGCATTGAAGTAAATCCTGTACTCACATCGTGAAGCAAACCACCAAAATAACAGCAGAGAATCATTGTGTGTCATCAATTGGCTTTCGCCGTTTGTAATCTTCCTATGAAGAGACTGTCGGATCAACGCGCTGCTACATTTCTCTCAGATAAGGTAAATGCTTAACACAATCGGCATCACTGTGATTGTGCATTGTTATATTATATTCCAAAAATCATCTCTCTGAGGATGATATTCCACCCACACACGACGGTCTGGTGAGTGGTGACTACCTGCCTGACACGCAAATGCTAAATACATTAAGCACACACACACGCATACATGGTGGCATGTGATGTTTATAGAAACTCCCCATAGGTGTAATGGTTTTTATACTGTACAAACTGTGTATTCTACACTTACTCTGTATTCTACACTTACTTATACTATATACTGTATATTATCTAACTATATAAACTAACTTCACAACTTTCAATTGCACTGACATAGCAAGACATTTACTTTTTGCTGTGTAAATTCATTTATATTCTTCATATTCTCTTAATCTTCAGCAGAAGAGAGTTCTCTCACGAGAAGTGAATCCCAGTTTTGCATGTTTCAAAGCATGTGATTGGCTGTTCGCTATTGATGTCACACTTTCATGTGCACAAACTGCATGAACAAGGGTCAAAGCCTAAATTGACAGAGAAAGTTGATGATCAGCGTCATGGTATACCAACAAAGCCTGACTGGATTGGTTTGGTTTTGTCAACTCTAAAATAATCCTTTAACCCTAAGTTTGTTCAGCTTACCATCATGGCATACCATCAGCGCCGCTCTCGAGCCGCCCGCTTCCCGCTTCCGGCCACCTCTCAGCGCGTCTCCTGCCGCCATCCGGTGATAAGCATTTCCCACCGCTTAACGCCGCTTTCTAAAAGAGCTTTCCCAGCGGCTCTCGCCGCTTTAAAAGAGCTACAATCGCCGTTTTCACGGCAGCGGCGTTGCCTCAGCTGTGGCACATGCAGAGCCCCTCGCTCCGCGGATCTTCGCTCTCTAGCAGCTGTTCACCGCGCCGCCCTCGTGCCACCTTCAGCATCTGAGAGCATTCAGCTCATCCCCTGCCGTCTTCCGTCAGGTGAGTACAGAGCTTATTTTTCTACTTTCTCGCTGGCGTTTGCTTCAAACGCCGTCTCTCCGAACGCGTCATTTGCCGGGTTCTCCCCCGCAAACCGCATTCGTTGAGGATGCGTGCTCTCACTCGGGAGCACGAGAGCGAGCTCTCACTCTTAGCTGAATTTGACATGATGCTCTCCCTTGACTTAGGCGAGACTCATGATACATTTTCTATCTGAGTGAGTGTATTTCTCCTTATCTCAATGCGCGTCACTCGCCGGTCCCTCCCCCGCGAGCCGCGTTAGTTCAGAAATATGACATGACTTTCTTCCCTAGCTTGGCTGAGAAACATGTTATATGCTTAATTTAATGGAGCATATTTCTGCTGCTTGCACTGAGTCTTCTCTACGCGTTGCTCGCCGGTTCTGCCCGCGAGCCGTGTTTATTCAGAAATATAACATGTCGCTCTCCCCCGTCTTGGGTGACACCCATGTTATATACATTCAGTTTATATAGCAGATTTTTGCAGAAGTTATCTGAATCTCTCAGCTGAATTTGACATGATGCTCTCCCCTGACTTAGGCGAGACTCATGATACATTTTCTATTTGTGTGAGTGTATTTGTCCTTATCTCAATGCGCGTCGCTCGCTGGTTCCGCCCCGCAAGCCGCGTCAATTGAGAAATATGACCTGACGTTCTCCCCCGATTCGGGCGAGAAACATGTTTTTATACTCTATTAATGGAGCTGATTCTGCTGTTTGCGCTGAGTTTCTCTATGCGTTGCTTGCCGGTTCCGCCCCGCAAGCCGCATTCATTGAGAAATATAACATGTCGCTCTCCCCTGTCTCAGGTGAGACATATGTTATATATATATATATATATATTTTAGTTGATACAGTGTATTTCTGCCGAGTTTGCTGAATTTCTCAGTGCGTTGCTTGCCGGTTCTGCCCTGCAAACCGCATTCTTTCAGAAATATAACGACACTCTCACCTGTCTCAGGTGAGACCTATGTTATTTATATATTCAGTATGTCAGTCGATGTAGCATATTTATTCCAGTATCTCTGCGTGTCATTTGCCGGCCCTGCCCCTGCAAGCCACGTTCATGAGGATGTATGCGCTCACTGAAAGCGAGCTCAATGCTCACTCGTGCTTGGTGGAACTAATATGCTCATTATGCTGGACCTCTGTTCATGTGACTTGCTGGCTCTGCCCTGCAAGCCATGTTCATTGAGGAAGAGCGGTCTCACTTCCGACACCACTCGGCTGAATATATCTTGATGCTCTCCCCTGACTCAGGTGGGACTCATGATGTATATTTTTTCCAAGAAGCATATATCTGTTTGCTGAGTTTCTCAGCGTGTTGTTTGCCGGTTTCACCCCGCAAGCCACATTCATGAGGATGCGTGAGCATTTCTAAAAACTAGCCGGTGTGCGGGCCCCCTCCCAGCGGCCTGCCACCCGGCGCCATTCAACCCCTTGTCACGCAGGTCTGGCAGGCCATCCCCGGAGTATCAAGTGGGTTCTGGGGATAATATCTCAAGGCTACTCGCTCCAGTTTGCTCGCAGACCCCTGCGTTTTGGCGCGGGGCTTCCCACTTCAGTAAACACGGACGACGCTCACGTCCTCCGAGCCGAAGTGATGTCTCTATTAGAGAAGGGGCCTATAGAAATAGTATCCCCCTCAGAGAGCGATTACAGCCATTACTTCCTCATTCCCTAGAGTGATGGCGGTCTCAGACCCACCTTAGACTCCTGAACCTTTCCCTCATGAGACGGAAGTTCAAGATGTTAACGCAGAAGCAAATCCTCACGCAGGTTTGCCCCGGGGACTGGTTCTGCTTGCTGGACCTGAAAGATGCATACTTTCACATCCAGATAGCCCCCCATCACAGGTGATTCTTGAGATTCGCATTCGAGGGTGTGGCTTACAAATATACGGTCCTTCCATTCGGGCTGTCCCTAGCTCCTCGCACTTTTACCAAGTGCATGAACGCGGCGCTTTCCCCACTGAGACAGTTAGGAATCCGGGTTCTCAATTATCTTGACGACTGGCTCATCCTAGCCCAGTCACGAGCCGAGCTGGAGCATCACTGATCTGTGCTACTCAGCCACATGGAGTGCCTGGGTCTCAGGGTCAACTTTGCCAAGAGCTCACTGCTCCCCAGCCAACGTATAATGTTCCTGGGTGCAGTCTTCGACTCAGCCCGTATGATGGCTGTAGTATCGCCAGAGTGCGCTCTGGCCATTCAGCAGCTTGCAGCATCGGTCAGGAACAGAGCCTGTCTCCCTCTGAAGTACTTCCAGCGGATGCTAGGGCTGATGGCTTCCGCCTTCCCGGTTCTGCAGCTCAGCCTTCTTCGGATGCGGCCTCTGCAATACTGGTTGAAGTTCCGGGTCCCTCCTCACGCCTGGTGGCACGGCCACCTGCATCTTGGGGTCAATCAGGCCTGTTTGACAGCTCTGAAACCCTGGATGAACCCTGTATGGTTCAATCAAGGTGTACCCCTACAGGCGGTGTCCAGAAGGACGGTGCTCTCAACAGATGCATCCAACACAGGTTGGGGTGCTCTTTGCAAGGGCAGACCAGCCTTCGGCTCGTGGTCTCACGAAGAAAGCCATCTGCACATCAACTGCCTCGAGATGTTGGCAGTGATTCAAGCCCTTCACGCGTTTTAGGCACACCTGATGGGACGCCATGTCTTAAGTCCAGTCGGACAGCATGACAGTGGTGTCATACATAAATCACCAGGGTGGTCTTTCGTCCAGCCGCTTATGCGCTCTGACGAAGCGTCTTCTGGAATGGGCATTACCGAGGTTTCAGTCGCTCAGAGTGACTCACATACCCGGGAGAACAAACTTGGGAGCGGATATGCTATCTTGGAGCAATGTCCCCTCAGACGAGTGGATGCTCCACCCCCAGACGGTTCTCACAATCTGGGAGTTCTTCGGGAAGGCAGAGGTAGACCTCTTCGCCTCAGAAGACAACTCTCACTGCCCAATTTATTTCTCGAAGGAGGATGATGCGCTGGCTCACGTCTGGCCCAGCACCCTCCTTTACGCTTTTCCCCCGATTGCTCTGATCTCACAGATCATCAGACGAATCAGGGAAGACAAGCACAGAATCCTCCTGGTGGCCCTGCTCTAGAGGAGCCAAGTTTGGTCCTCAGAGCTGTTCAGGCTTTCCACGAAAGCTCCGTGGCCGATCCCCTTGAGACGGGACCTCCTCTCTCAGGCGAACAGGATGATTTGGCATCCCCAGCCAGAACTGCACCTCTGGTCCCTCGATGGGAGCCTGCTAACCTCCCCGGGGACATGCTGAATACCATCTCTCAGGCGAGCGCTCCGTCCACGAGACGCCTCTACGCCCAGAAATGGTCGGTCTTTGTTGGCTGGTGTTCTGCACGCAACATAGACCCAGTGGAGTGTGATGTATCGATACTGTCTTTCCTCCAGGAGCGTTTAGAACTGGGTCGCACCCCTTCAACGCTCAAAGTTTACGTAGCAGCCATCGCAGCATTTCACTCTCTTATCGCTGGCCAGTCAGTGGGACGAAACAACCATGTGGTGCGTTTCTTGAGAGGTTCTAGGCGATTGAATCCACCTCGTCCTCTCACCGTTCCCACCTGGGACCTCTCTTTGGTCCTCAGAGCTCTCAAAGGGCCTCCCTTTGAGCCACTGTGTTCAGCTGACCTCAGGCCCTTGACGCTCAAAACCGCTCTGCTACTTGCACTAGCATCGGTTAAGCGTGTTGGCGACTTGCAGGCCCTCTCCGTGAGCCCTGCATGCCTTGAGTTCAGGCCCAACGACTCCAAGGTCGTTTTGAAACCTAGGCATGGCTACGTCCCTAAGGTGCTCTCGACTCGGTTACGGGAGATACGGAACGAGTACTGCGTTACATGCCGTGCCACAAGGCTGCGGCTTCAGTGGTCGTCGCTTCAGTCGAATGACCTGAAATCTTATGGCGAAGCGCCTGCTTATATAGCTACCCCGCCCATTTCGGCGGGAATATTCGCAGGCTTTGTCGCAATAGGCCGCGCAGCTATGCCGCGCCGTCATTGGTTCAACAACTTGTCTATGAGTGAACCAATGACAATGCAGTTACACTGCGTTATTGAAAAATGCTTCAGTAACGGGGAAAAAGGAGACCTTTCCCCATATGCAGTACTCGTTCCGTATCTCAGGGAACCGAGGTTACGTTAGTAACCGAGTACGTTTTTTCTGCTGTAAACTTGGCCTTTTTAACATGGGACTCAATGAGATTCTGCTCTCTTCTGCAGCCTGTCCCTAGCAGCCAGTCAATGAATCGCAGTTTCTGTCACTTCTGTATTGGCTTCACAAGAAACTGGGGGAGGTTGCCGCTTGGTTTCACGTTAGTATAATGCAAACTGCCACAGTGCGCACGCAGCCTGCTCCGGTCCAGAGACACAATAGCCGAAAGAGGATGATACGCGCAAGTCGGCACAGACCACAAAATGTATCGGACACATTTGAATTCTGCACAGAATGCTATATTTTAAAGCGATATGGATGAGATTAGAAGGATAAATGGTTAGAGTTTAGAAGGAAACTAAACTTTATCGAGCTCAACGGCTCTGGCTGAGCTGTGATTTAAACAAAACGCTATTGGCTATTTAAAAAAAGGGGAGGAGCTGTTTGATATGTCCCGCCTTGTATTCCTGTTTCAGTGGAAATTAAAGGGGTGGTTACATGCGATTTCACTTTTTTAACTTTAGTTAGTGTGTAATGTTGCTGCTGGAGCATAAACAGTATCTGCAAAGTTACAGCACTGAAAGTTCAATGCAAACGGAGATATTGTCTTTTAAAGTTATGGCAGTTTAATGCCTAGAAAAACCGCCGGTTTGGACTACAGCGAGCTTCTTCCTGGGTTGGTGACATCATAAACCCTTGCTATTAACATAAACACGCCCCCGGGAACACGCAACAAAGTGAGCGAGGCCATGTGGCACAGTATAATGGAAGTGGAAGAGTTGTTTACACCGAACGCGAGCTGCGCGACGCGATGCGTCAAAAGATATAGAACCCATTATAATCTGTGATATTTTCTACACTGGATGCAGCGCTGAAGACAGCTTCCAGAATCTACACGAGTTCAATGCGGGATTTGCACAAAGGCTATTAATGAAAGATGAAGCAGTTCCTACTTTAAAAGCAGAAGCTGCTGTTTATTGGCTTCAAACTGTAAGTACGTTTTATTGTTTGTACATGTCTTTTAAATGTATAGTTCTGTTGCTATTTTTGGTTGCATCAAGGACATATACAAAGAGCAACTCGTTTTTGCTAGCCAGTTAGCTAGGTTCTAGTGCAACAAACACCAGCAAACGTCTATGTTCATAGACAAACAGTTGTTCATGCTATAAATCAAACGCTACCTTTACAAAAATGTGACTACTCAGTCATGTATTCGGCTACAGTAAAGCTTTAATCAGGATAAAACTGTATATTGAAAGCTAACAAACAGCAGTGACAGCATATCTAAACACTTTGACACAAATATAAAGTGAAATACCATTCATAAACGCCCTTTAAAAGCCGTGATTGGAGAGGTTCTGCTTTTTCCTCTTCATCTGGGTCTGATTGGGCTCAATTTAGACGCCATTATTTACATTTTGACTGAAGCAACAGATGGTAAGGGGCGTGGCGTTTCCGGACGCTTCAGCGAATCATGATACACTGGGCCAGCTACCAACCTGCTAACCAATCTGAGCACATTGCGTATTTCGGAGGGAGTGGCTTCATAGAAGCAGGAAGTCAAACGAGCCGTTCATATGACATTGGAAACAGAGATGTAGAATAAAGCTAAAATATATGAAAAATACAGCGTTTTCAAAAAAACAAAGCATTAAGACATGTTAAACTGTGCCCCAAAAACACAATCAAGCCTAGAAAAAAAACACTGAACCACCCCTTTAAGTCAACACATTGAATAATGCTGCGTGTTCCAAGCCACTTCAGTGGGCCTCTAATAGTCTTGTTTGAACTAAGTTTGTTAATCTTGATTCAAAATCACTAGCTGCAAACTTTTATTCACGGAAGCTTTGTGTTAATTACAAGTGAGCAGAGGTGTAAAGTACTTGAGTAATTTTACTTGATTACTGTACTTAAGTATTATTTTTGGGGATTTTTACTTTCAATCAATACTTTTACTTGATTACATTTTTTAAGAAAAAAAAGTCCTTTTTACTCCTTACAATTTTATTTACAGTCAAAAAGTACTTGGAGATCATTGTATTTTCCCTTGCTATTACCATCGCGCTGATGCCCAGTTTAATTTAAATGTTATTTATTCAATGAGACTCGTTTTCACATTCCATGAAATTGGTCAGACATGTTCATTGGTCCTTTGGAAGTGACCTTGACCTCAAAGAATATACACTAACAAGAAGCGACTCTCAATTGAACATTACATTGCAACACCGGCGCCCAGCATTTCCGCCATTTTGGTGTGAAAGCGACTTGGCAGCCCACTAGTTTCTATGGCGATATCAGCTGCTTTGTAAAAAAAAAAAAAAAAAAAACATATACTAAAGCTGAAATCCAACCTGAATGATGACAACACAGAATAAAATACTATCACTAGTGATCATCAAATCCTTTTTACAGTTTATTTTACACACTTTGTGTTTAAGTCTTCCACTTTCTTCACAAAACCTTTGCTCTCTAGAAAAGTGTGAATTATGGGATAACGGACACAGCAATGCATCATGTATTATAAGATCATTATGTTTGTAGCATGATCCATTAAAACATCTAATATAGCCTATTTCAATTCAGAAATAGATATTATTACTATTACTCCACAAGGTCTGAAATATACTGTTCGCTGCAAATATGATGATCTTAAATGTATTAATGTTTAATTTACTATTAATAAATGTGTAAAGTTGCATAAAATGGAAATACTCAATAAAGTAGGCTAGCTACGTTACCTCAGATGGATGAATGGTTGGATTCCACAACTGGTAAAATAAAACATATATAAGACAATACAACATTTACTGTAGGATCATACAATTTAATGATGACTTCATTTAAAAAACTGCTCTAATGCAGTCTGATTTGGCAGTGAAATTCGCTGATTTTGGGTTTGTAAGATGTGAAGGATTCTATGGTCCAGTTAGTATTTTCACCCCATAATGGCGGCCGCACTACCAGAGCGCCACCTAGTGACTGTTGCCTAAAAAGTATCAGAGTGTCACCTCTTGGGTTCTATACTCTTTGTTGACCTGGAAATTAGAGAAATTATAACAGTCAATCAGTGGAAGAAAATGGAGGAAGAACGTGATTCAGCTGCGAACACAATCCAAAAAATCAGCCACAGGATCAAGAGTATCCATGGCCAACAAGAGCACCCGTGGCCAACAGTTCATCTGATGATGAAGATTTTTTCGCTTCTTTGAAACCAACAACACATGAAGCCAGCAAAGAGTCGGATGGATATCTGGCCTGTGTTTCAGACACCAGTGTTTCAGGCACTGCAGGATTGCTTTTTAGCCCCAAAAAAGCTAGGCTTGAAACTCACAATTTTGAAAATCAGCTTCTGCTTAAGTTAAATCCGAGGTTTTGCAACTTTGAGTAGCATGTTGCATTCTGGCATTAGGTAGTAGTCTTATAGTTTGATAATTAAATACAATTAAACACAAACAGTTTTAAAGCAGGATAAAACCTTGTATGTGGTTCATTCACTTCATGTTTTTAGAGATTAAAGGGTTAGTTCACCCAAAAATGAAAATTCTGTCATTTATTACTTACCCTCACACCCGTAAGACCTTTGTTCATCTTCAGAACACAAATTAAGATATTTTAGTTGAAATCCGATGACTCGGTGAGGCCTTCATAGGAAGCAATGTCACTTCCTCTCTCAAGATCCATTAATGTACTAAAAACATATTTAAATCGGTTCATGTGAGTACAGTGGTTCAATATTAATATTATAAAGCCACGAGAATAACAAAATAATGACTTATTTAGTGATGGCCGATTTCAAAACACTGCTTCAGGAAGCATCGGAGCACAAATGAATCAGTGTATCGAATCTGCTGTTCGGAGCGCCAAAGTCACGTGATTTCAGCCGTTGGCAGTTTGACACGCGATCCGAATCATGATTCGACATGCTGATTCATTTATGATCCGATGCTTCATAAAGCATTGTTTAGAAATCAGCCATCACTAAATAAGTTGTTATTTTGTTATTTTTTGGGGCTCTAAAAATATTCTCGTCGCTTTATAATATTAATATTGAACCACTGTACTCACATGAACCAATTTAAATATGTTTTTAGTACCTTTATGGATCTTGAGAGAGGAAGTGACATTGCTTCCTATGAAGGCCTCACGGAGCCATTGGATTTCAACTAAAATATCTTAATTTGTGTTCTGAAGATGAACGAAGGTCTTACAGGTGTGGAACGGCATGAGGGTAAGTAATAAATGACAGAATTTTCATTTTTGGGTGAACTAACCCTTTAAAAGCTTGAACAAGAATCTCTAGTTTTCATTTTTGCTGTTACTTTTACTTTTTTAATACTCAAGTACAATTTTAATGTGGTACTTTTTTACTTTTACTCAAGTATGATTCTGGCCAGATACTTTTACTTTTAATTGAGTAAAATTTTCACTCAGTACTTGTACTTTCACTTGAGTAACATTTTTGAGTACTTTTTACACCTCTGCAAATGAGATAGAATATTTCTACTCAAAACAATATTTTGTGTCCAATTATTTCCCCATCTTAGTTTTGATATTGAGGTAAAAAGTTAATTTACTTTGTGTTTTATACAAGTGGGTGGTGGTCACGAAGATGATTTGAAGTGTTTCCCCCTTTTGCAGCAACTTTCTTTTTGCATATTCCACAGACAGGGTAACCGTCTACGATTAAGTTTCCCTCAGGACTTTTGTAAAAGGCAAAATATGACCATATCTCAGATTTGGTCCTCTTAGAATTCTGAATAATCTCCCGAGCACTGTCACTGCCTTCTGCCATGTCTTCTCATACAAAAAACAATGTTGCATGCTGCGCCTGGAAAACATTATTTTCCAGCACTGCCTTAACCCTCTTGGGCATGGAGTTCACCAGAGCTTCACAGGTTGCCACTGGAGTCCTCTTCCACTCCTCCATGACAACATCACGGAGCTGGTGGATGTTAGAGACCTTGCGCTCATCCACCTTCCATTTGAGGATGCCCCACAGGTGCTCAATAGGGTTTAGGTCTGGAGACATGCTTGGCCAGTCCATCACCTTTACCCTCAGCTTCTTTAGCAAGGCAGTGGTCGTCTTGGAGGTCATTATAATGTTGGAATACTGCCCTGTTTCAGGGTCTTGGCAATCTTCTTATACCCTATGCCATCTTTATGTAGAGCAACAATTCTTTTTTCAGATCCTCAGAGAGTTCTTTGCCATGAGGTGCCATGTTGAACTTCCAGTGACCAGTATGAGAGATTGAGAGCGATAACACCAAATTTAACACGCCTGCTCCCCATTCACACCTGAAACCTTGTAACACTAATGAGTCACATGACACCGGGGAGAGAAAATGGCTAATTGGGCCCAATTTGGACATTTTCACTTATGGGTGTACTCACTTTTGTGGCTGTGTGTTGAGTTATTTTGAGGGGACAGCAAATTTACACTGTTATATGAGCTGTACACTCACTACTTTACATTGTAGCAAAGTGACATTTCTTCAGTGTTGTCACATGAAAAGATATAATAAAATATTTACAAAAGTGTGAGGGGTATACTCACTTCTGTGAGATACTGTATATATATATATATATATATATATATATATATATATATATATATATATATATAATTCCCTCAGTTTGTTCACTTGTTTTGGTTTTGACCATATGTTTATGTAAAGCTGTTCTTTTTCACTATTTAGATTACCTTTGTTTTATTCCTGTTAATAAAGCATTAAACTGCACCAGATTCTCTTTTCCTCATCCATGTCTGACCCACTGTGACATACATAAATCTGTTTCTCCTGAACTAATCAGTTGTTAAGTGAATAAAAGAAGACACTAATAGTTAGCAGATACATTTTTTTCCTATATTGTCATACTTCAGAGTTGTGATGATTGCCTTTTCTATACAGTACACTTTGGTGCATATACATTACTTATCTATGCATGTAGATACGTTTGATACATGTAGATTGACTGATCATGTCTCTTTGTGTCTTTTTGTTTCAGGAGTGGCTAAATAAGAACAGTTATGCATGGAGGAAGGCAAGCAATGAACAATCACACATTTTTGCATACCTCTGGGCCAGATAAACCCCTAAAGGACATTTGAATGACTCTTAAACATGTGGAAACTCTCACATGGCTCAGAAGGTGCTGTGCACATTGACAGATATAATAGCATCACTTTATATCTCCATTTAATACCTGGCTGCCTGTTGTATATATATTATGTTGTTTTTTTGTAGAGATCTTGCTGGAAATGAGGAGCTAGAATTAAGGGTGATGTAGTTGCATAGCAACAATGTACTGTAAATTACTGGTGAAGGCACTTGTCTGGTGTTTTTACAAGCTATCATAAAATGTTAACCTGATCAGAGCTCTGTCACCCTGCCAAACCCAGATTAGTCTTATTTATAGAGTGGTCAAATCATATCCTTAATTGTTTGTTTATATTCAAGTTCTTTTGTAAAATAATATCACAGTTTTTTGTTTGTTTGTTTGTTTGTTTGTTTGTTTTTGTTTTACTTTATTGCTCCGATATAAAGCTGTCTGATATTTCTGGCAATTTTGCTGTTTCTTTTGTTGAACTGTATACCTCTTTTGTTTCATTCATTCACAGTGAATATATTTTTTGAATATATATTACTAAGTGTGCTGTTCTGTTTTACAGATATTTCATATTGTAATCTTTGATTGCTACTGGCAACCATATTTGACATTTGTCTGCTCAAAAATCTCAAGACTAAGATCTGGTCATTTTTTATTTTATGATGCACTTGTTTGCATGACTATGAATAGATTTGTTTGCGCAATAAGGTTCTGAGCTGTCATTTGCATAAGGGAGCAGCACTTTTTTCATCAGATTGAACAGACATAAAGTGGCCCTTCATTGTTTCCTTTATGTAATCTAGAATATGCCAGCAATATACAGATATCATGTCAAGATACTATAGAGTTTAGGTAAAATATTTGTTACTTTACAATAAGGTTCATTAGTTAAACATTAGTTAATGTATTAACTAACATGATCTAACCATGAGCAGTACATATGTTACTGTATTTACTAATCTTCATTAACGTTAGTTAATGAAAATACAGTTGTTCATTTTTTGTTAATGTTAGTTCACAGTGCATTAACTAATATTAACTAAAGATTTTAATAATGTATTAGCAAATGGTGAAATTAACATTAACAAAGAATAATAAATGCTGTATAAGTGCAGTTCATTATTAGTTCATGTTAACTAATGAACCTTATTGTACAGTGTTACCAAGATGACAATGTCAAATTAGGCCTGGTCATTCCCAAGTTTTAGACAAATTAATAGAACCGAATTTTATTAACAAGCTTCACATTTAGTATATTAGGATATCTTAATTGTAAATAATAATAATAATAAAATTAATTCAGTATATATAGGCAATAAGTCACACAAGTCTCAAATATCTTTCAAATGACATTAATGGTCAGCAATAATATTTGAGATGAACAGTGAGCAAGTCATTTGACTGGTGATGTGTGATTACTTTAATTTTGTTAGGAGCCATGAAGTTTAGCATACAGTACAGCTTATGGTATACAGTACATTTAAGAATTTATCTTCCAGAATCTGGCAGTAAGTTTTGGGAGCTCATTTTTAGTCTCACAGCATGACTCCCTCGCCACTGCCGCTGTTGTCTGACTTGAATTGGTGCTGGTATGCCTCAAAAGTCAATAGGTCACTCTCACTCTCATCTGTCCATAAAACTTTTTCAAAATCAGTCTTCATGTATTTCACAACACTTCAGCTTGGGATTTTTATTAAGTGGGGGTTATATTTCAGGATTCCTTACCTTAGCAAAGTCTGTAAGATCCTAACACCTTGTACTTCTGGAGACTCCAAGTAGGTTGGAGGAGTTTTCACTTTCAGCCTTCGTTAACAATTTAATATCACTTATAAATGATTAAATACAAAATTATTGATGTTGTTTGGAATTGGTAAAATGTGCTTGGAAAAAAAAATATGATCAAAATATTGACTTAATAATAATGGACTCACTGTATGTGTCACAGAGTCAATTCCCACCACCAACACTCACAACACATTGTCACATCTCCACGCTCTGCCCACTCGTTCCCAATCACCAGAGTACTGATCAGCGGCACCTGCACCTCATCTCACCAGCACTATAAGAACACTCACTCCCTGCAGTTCAGTGTCTGGTCTTGTTTACACATACCTGGACTCCTTACCTCTCCTCCGATGTTCCCGTGTCTCCACTCCTTTGTCTCGTCCTGCCTTCCCTTGTTGAACCTGCATTACAAAGGAAAGAACTCTGTTCACATTCAGCTAAGTGACTTTGCTCAACGTGCTCATATCAGTCTGCCATCCATCAGTACCATCCATCAGTGTCATTCCCGCTGCAACATCTTCTTCAGCTGCCTCTGCCAGTCCCATGGCCCGACTAGCGACATTCTCAGGTACGGCGGAGGACTGCAGCGGGTTTCTACTTCAATGCTCGCTATATCTGGAAGCACAGTCTCATCTCTTCGCAACAGAATGCGCCAGGGTGGCGTTTATCATCTCTCTGCTGTCTGGACGAGCATTGCAATGGGCTCAACCCCTCTGGGAATCTAACGTTCCAGTAACAGCCACAATTAATGATTTCTTCAGCCATTTCTGAGAGTTTTTCAGACAAAGGACTGCTGATCTTTCTGTACACGACCAACTGTTTAATCTACGGCAAGGCAATGAAACCGTGAGTATGTATGCTCTCCGCTTCCGCACTTCTGCACTGGATGGAATGAAACGGCACTTACTACAGCTTTCCGCCAAGGACTCACTCCTCAAGTGAAGCAGTTAATGGTCGTGTACGATGACACAATGGGTTTGGAAAACCTGATTCAGAAAACCATACGTGTGGCTCAACGCTTCTCAGCGTGTTCTGTGCTTCCACTCGCTGCCAGTTCTCTGCCTGCTATCTGTCACCCTTCCAGCACCAGAACAAATGCAGGTAGATTCCTTCTGCCTCACCCGAGCGGAGCGTCAGAGAAGAATTCAACAATGACTATGTCTCTACTGTGGGGGAGAAGGACATGTCATTGCCGTGTGTCCCATCCGACCACCACGCCCAGCGGTGAGTACCATTCAAGTTCCAGTCCGTATTGCACCTCTTACAAGAACTAAAGTCCAACTGTTAAACTCTCACGTCTGTGTTTCAGCACAAGCCCTCCTAGACTCTGGATCAGCGGGAAACTTCATCAGCACCCAAGTTCTTCAGAAATTGAATGTACACCGAAAACGATGTCAACAAGATCTACGGATCCAAACTATCCAAGGAAAGCCGCTGGGCCGTGGTCACATCACACACTTCTCTCCCACATTGACGCTCCGTATCAGCTGCCTGCATTCTGAGGAGATCACTGTGGCAAGGGGGGCGTGGTTCAGCGGAATCTGCAATGGGAGAGAGAAGGAGGACACGCGCGGTGACTGAGTGGATTAGGCGCAAATAACAAACACCTGTCTCTTGTTTCAGTAATTGGCGTGGAGAGAGTATTTAACGCCAGGAGAAACAGGAGCCAGCGAGAGAGAGAAGGCTTTTCTACACTCCTGGATGCCTGCCTGTTCGTGCTGGAGTGAATTGTGGATTATTTTGACTGTTTTGTGCCTGTCTGCACACCGTTCTGTTGTTGTTATTATTATTATTATTTGATTAAATAAACAGCCAGTAGTCAAAAGCCGACCCTGTCCTCTTCCCTCCTTATATCCGAACTCTGGTGCCGAAACCCGGGAGGGAAGATGGATGCCGCCGCCATGCCAGAGTCTTCCGGTGCGCCATTTGCGGAGCTTATTACATCCCTCGTGGTCATGCAGCATGATCAACACCAGGCCCTGCTGGACTTACGGCAAGATCAGGAGAGGCGGTTCCAGGCCGTCCTCCAAGCCCAGCAGGAAGACCGCGAGAGGTTCCGGAGCTGGATGGACCGGGAGGTTCGGCCGGAAGCCACGAACCAACACGCTGTGCCCGCCCACATCCCACTCAACAAAATGGGGCCTGAGGACGACCCGGAGGCATTCTTGGATTTATTTGAAACATCGGCCGAGATCTGTGGATGGCCTCGGGACCAGTGGCCGATGCGCCTGGTCCCATTGCTCTCCGGGGAGTCCCAGGTAGCGGCACAGCAGCTTCCGGTGCGGAGCCTCCTGGACTTCGACGACCTCAAGAGGGCCATCATCCAGCGGGTCGGCCGGAGTCCTGAACAGCATCGCCAGCGCTTCCGCTCCCTGGAGCTAGCCCTTAACGATGGCCCAACAGCTCCGGGACTCCTGCCGCAAATGGTTGCTGGCCGACGGAAGCGACGTGGAGAGGATCATCGACCGAGTGGTACTGGAGCAGTTTATCACTCGGCTTCCAAGAAGAACGGCCGAGTGGGTCCAGTGCCACCGCCCCACGTCGCTGGAGTCGGCTATCCAACTCGTGGAGCATCATATGGTGGCATGCCCCGGGGTCGGAGAACCTCTTCCATCAGCTTCTCTCTCTCCCTCTCTTCCATCTCCTTCTCTCTCTCGCCCTGTCCCTCTACCCAGGTCCCATCCACCCGGCCCTCCTCGAATGGCCACATTCCATATTCGACTCCCAGAGTCCCACCCAGCCGGGTTGGACACTGCTCCTGTGTCTCTGCTCTCTCCACGCCAGCCGCCTAATCCACTCTCTGCCACTGGAGCGGCGGGGAGGTCTGGGCCGGTCTGTTGGCGTTGCGGGGACCCGGACCATTTTGTGGACAGGTGTCCCGTAATGGAGGTGGGAACAATGGTCCGGGTCCCGGATGTCCCGCAGGCTGCCCCCGGTCAAGCTGGGTGGTACCAAATACCTGTGAGTATCGAGGGGGGTACCTATCAGGCATTGGTGGATTCAGGATGTAACCAAACCTCGATCCATCAAAATCTGATAACCCGCACCTCCAGCATCCGTTAATTTTGGGAATGAATTGGCCAGCGTTTACAGAATTATTGGGGGCTTTATGTACGGATGCTTCTTGGGGAAAAAATGCACCGGAGGGGAACGCGAGTGTGCAGGCGGGAGAGACTGAATCGGGACCACTGAGTACTGCCTCGGGGGAACAGAGCGAAATCGAGAGACTTATTCTCTCGGAGCGCGATGATTTTCCCCTGGAGCAGTCTCAGAATGAGACGCTGAAACGTGCGTTTGAACAGGTCAGTACCATCGACGGTCAGCCTCTCCATCCTGAACAACCGCTTACCTATCCATATTTTGCAATTATAAAAAATAGGTTGTATCGAGTGACCCAAGACGTTCAGACAAAAGAGGATACAACCCAGTTGTTAGTTCCTAGGAGCCGCAGGGAAATGCTTTTTCAAGCGGCTCATTCTAATCCAATGGCTGGTCAGTTAGGTCAGGTAACGACACTAAATCGCCTCATGACCCGATTTTTTTTGGCCGGGCATTCACGAGAATGTGCGCAGGTGGTGCGCGGCTTGTCGTGAATGTCAGTTGGTAAATCCACCGGCCACCCCAAAAGTGCCTTTGCGCCCCCTCCCATTAATGCAGGTCCCCTTCAAGGGGACAGGTCCACCTCATCGGGCCATTAGAGCGATCAGCAAGAGGACATCGTTTTGCATTAGTCATTGTAGATTATGCAACACGATATCCAGAAGCAGTGGCCCTCCGCAACATTTCCGCTAAGAGTGTTGCTGACGCACTGTTTTCTTTAATCTCCCGAGTGGGGATTCCTAAGGAAATCCTCACTGATCAGGGCATGGCGTTTATGTCACGGACGTTACGCGAACTTTACGAATTATTGGGCATTAAATCGATTCGGACCAGCGTCTTTCACCCACAAACGGACGGACTGGTCGAACGTTTTAATCACACGCTTAAGATGATGATTCGTAAATTTGTTCAGGAAGATGCCAAAAATTGGGACAAATGGTTGGAACCCCTGTTGTTCGCTGTGCGAGAGGTCCCGCAAGCCTCCACAGGGTTTTCCCCCTTCGAGCTTCTCTATGGTCGTAAGCCCAGAGGGGTGTTAGACGTCATAAGAGAGGTTTGGGAGGACGGACCTTCTCAATCTAAAAACGAAATTCAGTATGTGCTGGATCTGAGAACAAAACTCCACACTTTGGGGTGGCTTTCTATGGAGAATTTGTTACAGGCCCAGGACAGACAGAGCCGGCTGTATAACAGGGGGACCAATTTGCGTAAATTTGCACCGGGAGATAAAGTGCTTGTATTGCTCCCAACGTCAAGTTCAAAATTACTTGCAAAGTGGCAAGGACCGTTTGAGGTCACACGGCAAGTTGGAGAGCTCGATTATGAGGTAATACGCTCAGATAGGAGAGGAGCACGTCAAATTTATCACCTCAATCTCCTGAAAAAATGGAATGAGGGAGAATCGGTGATGCTGGCGACGGTGATTAGCGGAGAGGATGATCTTGGACCAGAGGCGAATATAAAAAAACAATCTCTCGCACTGGCCCCAGGGGGAGATCATCTCTCGCCCTCCCAGCTCATTGATTTAACCAAATTACAGGCAGAGTTTGCTGACGTGTTTTCTCCCCTACCTGGCCATACAAACCTCATTCAGCACCATATCGAGACAGAGCCGGGCTTGGTCGTTCGCAGCCGGCCATATCGTTTGCCTGAACACAAGAAAAAAGTAGTTCAGGAAGAATTAGGTGCGATGCTTGAAATGGGAGTAATAGAAGAATCCAACAGTAACTGGGCAAGCCCGATAGTTTTGGTTTCTTAAAACGGACGGCTCGGCCCGGTTCTGTGTGGATTATCGCAAGGTGAATGCTGTGTCAAAATTCGACGCATATCCAATGCCACGGGTTGACGAATTGCTTGACCGGCTTGGTACGGCTCGTTTTTATTCGACATTGGACTTGACAAAGGGTTATTGGCAGATCCCCTTGTCTCCATTATCCCGAGAAAAAACAGCTTTCATGACGCCAATTTGTTACACTTCCGTTCGGGCTGTTCGGGGCACCAGCTACCTTTCAGCGGCTGATGGACAGGGTGTTACGGCCCCATGCTGCATATGCGGCTGCCTATCTGGATGATATTATTATATTTAGTAACGATTGGCAGCGGCATATGCAGCATTTGAGGGCGGTCTTGAGGTCGCTGAGAGGAGCTGGGGTCACGGCCAACCTGAAGAAGTGTGCGATTGGGCGCGTGGAGGTAAAGTATCTGGGTCATGGACAGGTGCGTCCCCAAATTGATAAGACTGCAGCAGTTGCGACCTGTCCGCGTCCCAAGACCAAAAAGGAGGTAAGAGGTAAGGTTTTTGGGGCTGGCGGGATATTACAGAAGGTTTGTACCTAATTATTCGGACCTCACCAGCCCCTTGACTGATCTTACTAAAAAGGAAGCGCCTGATACGGTCCAATGGACGGAGCCGTGCCAGCAGGCGTTTACCCAGGTAAAGGCTGCTCTGTGTGGTGGGCTGTTGCTTCACTCTCCTGATTTTTCTCTCCCTTTTGTGTTGCAGACTGACACGTCGGACAGGGGGCTGGGTGCTGTCCTGGCCCAGGAGATAGAGGGGGAGGAACGGCCGGTGCTGTACATTAGTCGCAAGCTCTCTAAGAGAGAGACTAAGTACAGCACCGTGGAGAAGGAGTGTTTGGCCATCAGGTGGGCCATCCTCACCCTCCACTATTATCTCCTGGGATGGGAATTCACCCTCTGTTCCGACCACGCTCCTCTGCAGTGGCTCCACCGCATGAAGGATACCAACGCGCGGATCACCCATTGGTATCTAGCTTTACAGCCTTTTAAATTCAAGGTGGTCCACAGGCCGGGTGTTCAGATGGCTGTGGCCGATTTCCTCTCCAGAAATGGGGGGGGGAGGGCTGCAGGCATGACGGTTCCCCGGCCGGAGTCGGGCGGTGGGGGTATGTGGCAAGGGGGGCGTGGTTCAGCGGAATCTGCAATGGGAGAGAGAAGGAGGAGACGCGCGGTGACTGAGTGGATTAGGCGCAAATAACAAACACCTGTCTCTTGTTTTAGTAATTGGTGTGGAGAGAGTATTTAAAATGCCAGGAGAAACAGGAGCCAGCGAGAGAGAGAAGGACTACTGGCTGTTCTACACTCCTGGATGCCTGCCTGTTCGTGCTGGAGTGAATTGTGGATTATTTTGACTGTTTTGTGCCTGTCTGCACACCGTTCTGTTGTTATTATTATTATTTGATTAAATAAACAGCCAGTAGTCAAAAGCCGACCCTGTCCTCTTCCCTCCTTATATCCGAACTCTGTTACAATCACGTTCATGGTGCTGGAAGGATCCATCCTGCTGACATCATCCTGGGGCGCCCCTGGTTAACGCAACATCAACCACAGATACAATGGAACACCGGGGAGATCCTGAAATAGGGTGAAAACTATTTCAAATCCTGCTTATCTCCGATCAAGAAACCACCTGCGAAGTTCCAATCTACCTCTTCCCACCCCAAGTATGTTCCTCTTCTCTCTACCTCCATTGAAAGTCCAGAAACTGATCAGAAAGTTGAAATTCCTCCAGAATACCAGGCGTTCCAGGATGTCTTCAGTAAGCAATTGGCCACACAACTTCCACCTCACCGGCCATGGGACTGTGCCATCGACCTGCTACCTGGGGCTACTCTACCCAAGGGTAGAGTTTACCCATTGTCCATCCCGGAGCAAAAGGCCATGGAGGAGTACATCAAAGAAGCGATTTATCTGTCCATCGACTTCCCCTGCCGCTTCAAGCTTCTTCTTCGTGGCTTGAGGCCATTCATAGACTACCGTCATCTGAAATCCCAGACTGTAAAGTTCAGTTATCCCCTTCCTCTGGTCCCAGCAGCTCTGGAACAGCTACGGGGAGCTCGCATCTTCTCCAAGCTGGACCTGCGGAGTGCGTATAACCTCATTCATATCCGCCGGGGGGATGAGTGGAAGAATGCTTTCGTGACACCATCTGGCCACTACGAGTACCAGGTCATGCCGTACGGCCTGTCCAACTCTCCCTCTGTGTTCCTGAACTATATGAATGAGGTGTTCAGGGAGTTCCTTCACTAGTTTGTCATAGTGTACATCGATGGTATCCTCATCTACTCCCCGAACCAGGCCGACCATTACCAACACATCTCCCAGGTCCTAGAGAAACTACGTGAGCACCACCTGTACCTCAAGCTGGAGAAGTGCAAGTTCCATACCACCTCCGTTCACTTCCTGGGATACATCATCGATCAACATGGCATACAGATGGACCAGAGGAAGGTGGACACCAGAGGAAGGTAGACACCACCGCAACCGGCCCCTTCCGTCTATAGTCAAGGAGTTGATGTCATTGAGGTGGACGCTTCATCCACCGGGGTCGGAGCGGTGTTGTCCCAGTGGCAGGGTGATCCACCACGACTCCATCCATGTGCCTTTTTCTCTAAGAAGCTCTTCCCGGCGGAGCAAATCTATGACATCGGAAACAGAGAACTGCTCGCCATTAAGTTAGCCTTGGAGGAATGAAGACACTGGCTGGAGGGAGCACTTCACCCCTTTGAGGTCATTACCGACCATCGTAACCTCGAGTACCTCAGAGAAGCAAAGAGATTCAATACTCGCCAAACCCGCTGGGCTTTATTCTTCACAAGGTTCAACTTCACAGTCACCAACCGTCCTGGAAGCAAGAATTGTAAAGCTGATGCTCTCTCGTCTGTTCCAGCCTGAACCTGAGAATACGGACCCCAAGACCATCCTCCCTCCAGCCATGATTGTAAGCCCCATCCAATGGACCATCAACCAACAGATCTCCGAGGCTAATTCCGCTAAGCCCGCTAAATATTGTTAACTTTATTCAGACATATCCAATTAGGAGTAATACATATTTATTTTTAATGAGTCTAACATAAAATGTTTATTTAGTGCCATCTATGAGATTTATTTAAATTAGATCAACTCAATTTAATTAGATTTGGGAAAGAGGAGCACTTTTTATGCATGTGCATAATTCAATTCATTTAATGCCTTAGGAGAGGAAGAATTGTCTAACATTGGTTAAATCATCAAAATCAACAACATGAATGTTAGACCCTATACTGGCTAAGCTATTGAAAGAGATGCTTCCAGAGGTTATAGATCCTCTTCTTAATACCTTCAATTCATCTTTATCACTAGGACACGTACCAAAAACTTTTAAGCTGGCTATTATTAAACCTCTTATTAAAAAACCACAACTTGATCCTAGAGAATTAGTCAATTACAGGCTAATCTCAAATCTCACTTTTCTGTCAAAAATACTAGAAAAGGCAGTTGTAGCGAATTAACTCAAAGGGGAAATATTAATAATTATTCATAACTCATTATGATTATTAATTATGATTAATTATGAATATGTAAATCCGTTAATCAGATTAACTGGATGTAGCTACATTAAGATTAATATTACAATCAATTAACCTGTTCAGTAAACAGTTGATTGTTTATTAATTCTAAGAAATGTTCATTTCCAGGTTATGGAAATGCAACATTCTTTTTGTACAGTACTACTCAGAGCATGTAGTCAGGATCTAAATCACTTAAGAGGCAATTTATTAGCAGACGGAGTCAGAACCAAACATGTATTGTGCACAATTCTTTATTAACTAACTCACAAACACATAACTAAACTAACAAACACATAACATACACAAAGGTCACACACATACATAGGTAAGAATGAGTAATGATAGAGTTGAACCGGAAGGGGAACCATTCATGGAGCTATAGGAAAAAGTCAAAGACAATCTGGAAAAGAATCATCAGTTTCCTCAGTAATAAAACACCTTTGCTGATAAAGGTAAGTTTTACACATCAATACTAAATCGCTGTTTAGTGTTCAAATGTACGATACTTCCAAGATGCCTTTAGGCTGAGGAGCATCGGGTCTGCAGGCTGAGGAGACATCGAGGACTCGAAAGTTGTTGCCAGTATCTTCTTAGGCCTACAGGCCTTGGCCTGAAAAGGCCTGCAGCAAGAAGGAGGGTCTCTTCAGTCATCCAAGAAGCAAGGAAAGAGAGGGAGTGGCATTTTTCACTGGCTTTTAACCTCTGGATTTTAACCTTTTTAACCTCAATGAAGATGTTGTATTTCCAGGTGACAACACACCCCCTTGTCGGGGCTTTTACGACCGAGCAAGAATAACTGGCCGAGTTTTTGAAGAAGAACTATTAAAGATCCTTGTAATACTAATGTGTTGCACAGGTATGGACATACTGCATACACAAGCTTTTAAATCTTCTCGATATGAACCCACTAAACATGGCATAATTGAAGTTACCTTAAATGTCATAAAACTTAAAAATCATAAAACATGTAAATACAATGAGTGCAATACAACAACAGTAATAATGGATACAATTTCCTGGGAATATACATGTTAATTTATAGAACAGTCTGTCTATAAATTAATGTAGGAACGTCTGTGTTCTGTGTGGAAAATGCAGTTTTCCTTGTGTCTCTACTTTTCCAAATGCAACACACACATTCTTCAGGGCAATAAAACTAAGGCTGGTCTTCCCGGGGGATGGGGACAGACCCCAGAGTGAGCTTTAAACAAGTATTGGTTAACTATAACAAATAATTGTGTCTGATTTGTCTCAGTCATTACACAGTATCATCACAACCAGTGTTCCCTCGTGCGCGGCCGCGCACTTCTGAAGCCGCGGCCGCGCAGAAAAAATAATTGCTGCGCAGAGAACAGACATGAAAATGAATGTAGTAGTTTAAATGAGAAATAATTGCAGTGCTATGGACAACCGCTATAGAGTTATTTTCGCTATAGAGTTGGAACCGGTGAATGCGGTTTACAGGTTTCATAGAAAGAGAACGATTGAGCGCGTGTGAGCTGGCTGGCCCTGAGCCAAATCAGTCGCGGTAAAGAATACTGTAATGTTTGCGGACTAAATACATCAATACGAGAGGCAACGCGAAACGAAAAGAAATGTGAAATAAAACGTCATGTTTTAATGAAAAGTGGTGGAAATAACGGATGATGGGCACAGAATGCTAACAAAACTCTGAGACATTTACAATCACACACCCACCACAGGTGTAGCTTGCAAACTCAAAATACATCAGTGATATACCTCAGTTTAAATAGATTTGTATGTGTGGTGGTGCTGTGGGTTTCAGGGATGTTTAGAACTATAAAAGAGTTAACATTCACTTTTCTTAAATGTTTAGCTATCAGATCTGTTTAAATGCTTCAGTTTGTTTTTACTTTATAATATATTAAAACAAATGGAAGCATTTAAACTGATATAATACTGTATATCAGTTTAAATACTTAAATATTTTATTATATTATAATGTAAGCCTTATAAAAAATTGATCTCACAAGGGGATTGTTTAGAGCTCCTTGCCACGAAAAATCTTAACCTCCTGGTATATAAAATTTGGGAATTTCATAAGCAATAAACATGTAATTTTGATGGTTTAACACTGTCTGTTGCTAATAATTGACTGTACAAAAACACATTATGGTTGTCCCAAACCATCATTGTAATTGCTTATATTATATTATTATAAAGAATTGAACTGTTATGTTATTATTATAAAGAATTGAACTGAACAGAAATTATTTTAATAGAATTTCTTGGTAAAGACTAGTACAGTTAATACAGCAATGTGAAAAATCTCAAGTAACCTAAAATGTGCTTAATTTAGTGACTGAACTGCTTGTTTTCAAACATATTATTTAATAAATCACTAAGTTACATCAAGGGTCAAATAAAATAGAAACAGCACATTGAAGTTAAATGTTAAAGTTGCATGATAAAAACCATTTTTTGTGTGTGTGTTTACGTTCATTGTACAGGTCTGATATAAAGTATGTTTTTGCTCAGGTGGCCAAAATGTGCGCTTAACAGAGAAAGTTTTGCTCAGCGAGAAATAAAATTAGAGGGAACATTGATCACAACTATGTTCCTTTTTAGAAAGAAATAGTATCTGTGAGGATTTCCAGTCAGGATTTAGACTGTACCATAGTACTGAGACTGCTTTCATTAGAGCTACTAATGATTTGCTCTTATCATCAGATTGTGGTTGTATCTCTCTGTTAGTGTTACTGGATCTTAGTGCTGCATTTGACACTATAGATCACAATATTCTTTTAACTCGAAAATTATGTTGGCATTAGTGGAATTGCATTGTCATTGTTCAATCATACTTATCTGACCGTTATCAGTTTGTAGTAGTAAATGAAGAAATGTCATATCAATCACAAGTTCAATATGGAGTACCGCAAGGCTCAGTACTAGGACCGTTGCTTTTCACTCTGTATATGCTACCCTTGGGAGATATCATTAGGAAGCATGACGTTAGTTTTCACTGTTACGCTGATGATACTGTAACGATCGGCCCAATAGGTCGATTTTACATGAATTACAAACTGGGGTCAGATTATACTGTGTGAGAGGTTATGAGCGTTTTAAAAGATGAGACAGACAACAGAAATGAATAAATAAGGTGCATTTACAATATTCACAAGGAACTTAAAACAACACAATAAAACTAGAATAACTTAAGCCATTTAAAAGCAGGGAGTCCATTTGCACCATACCATAAAACAGTCCGTAAGAATCCTAGTGTGCTGATAAGTCCCAATGTGAAAGTGAGAAATGTCCACCGGTGTATATACAAAATCCACAGAAAGTAATGTGATTGGCTGGAAAGTCCATAAAAGTAACTCCACAGTCCAGCTATTGTGTTTGCAATGAGGGGCTGATTGTTTGTCATGCTGCCTCCTTTATACTGGCTTACTTCCTGGTTCCTGTCATGTGATCAGTCACATGACAGGCAGACACATACACATTTAAAGACATAGACACATTAAAATAAGAGGAATAAAATAGACTATAAAAAACATGTAAACCAATCAAAACTCTATTATACATAAAATAATTGTAATAAATAGAGCGGTAAAACATGTATTTTATGTGACAGTGTCACAATACTCAGCTCTATATTTCTTCGCACCCTGACGAAACTTACCAATTCACAAAATTAACAAAATTCATAGCTGATATAAAAAATTGGATGACCAGTAATTTCCTACTACTAAATTCAGAAAAAACAGAGATTCTAATTTTTGGACCAAAAACTTCTTCACATAATAACCTAGAATACTTGATGGCTGCTCTGTTAAGTCTTCGTCGTCAGTTAGGAATCTGGGTGTGCTCTTTGATACCAATCTTTCATTTGAAGGCCATGTTACTAGCATCTGTAAAACCGCATTCTTCCATCTTAAAAATATATCTAAACTACGACATATGCTCTCAATGAAAAAATGCAGAACAGTTAGTTCATGCATTCATGACCTCAAGACTAGATTACTGTAACGCTTTACTGGGTGGTTGTTCTGCTCGCCTGATAAATAAACTACAGCTCGTACAAAATGCAGCAGTTAGAGTTCTTACTAGAACTAGGAAGTATGACCATATTAGCCCAGTTCTGTCAGCACTGCATTGGCTTCCTATTAAACATCGTATAGATTTTAAAATCTTGCTAATTACTTACAAAGCACTAAATGGTTTAGCTCCCCAGAACCTGAGCGAGCTCTTAAAGCATTATAGTCCTTCACATCTATTGCGATCTCAGAATTCAGGCCAGCTGATAATACCTAGAATATCAAAATCAACCTAGATCCTTCTCCTATTTGGCACCTAAACTCTGGAGCAATCTTCCTAGCATTGTTCGGGAAGCAGACACACTCTGTCAGTTTAAATCTAGACTAAAAACGCATCTCTTTAACCTGGCATACACATAACACATTATCAATTTATATTTTCAAATCCATTAAAGGATTATTAGGCTATATAAATTAGGTCAGCCGGAACCGGGAACACTACCTATAACCTCCTTATAAAAAGTGAGGCAACTTTGCTCAAATAATCTGATTTACATATGTCATTTGTTAAATACTGAATGGTATCTATAATACTGTTTTTATTATCCTTTTTAGGATTGTGAATGTGGCAGACACACACCCCTCCACACGCAAAAAGTATGATGTCTAGATCTTGGACTGCCTGATAGACATCTCGGCATAGATGAAAGACCATCACCTGCAACTCAATCTAGCAAAGACAGAACTTCTTGTCTTCTCAGTCACTCCAACAATCAGCATAATTTCACCATCTAACTAGGCTCATCAACAATAATTCGATCCTGATCCTCCAAAAATCTTGAATTAGTCTTTGATGACCAGCTGACCTTCAGATACCACAAAGACTATGCTTTCACTATTAAATCCTCCCTGTTCTAGCTTGTACTATTCTGAACAATGTTTGAATCTTTGTATTTTTAGCACTTTTTGTGTTTATTGCCTCCTTAATATGAATCGCTTGTTGTATTACTTTTTTTGTTTGTTTGTTTGGTTGAATATTTTTTCAATGTTCTGAATACAATAACTCTTTAACAAACAGCAGATATTTATTTATCATATTGAAATTTTGACATTGGATTTTTTCCCTTTTTCTAATATTGTTTTTGTTTTACATTAAATAACGGTCTTATACCTGTTTTTATGACTTTTAAATAAAAACATCTTAACCAAGTTTTGTCTCTATTATCTCTATATAGGAAGGAACAAAATTGGAAGGATTTCTACCTAATAATTTATTTCCCAATTAAATGTTTTAGTTTGAGTTGGTCAAGCATATAAAAGTTCACTTTATAAATGTATCCATTTAATTTAAACTGTATTTGATCAAATTAAGTGGGACCAATTCGATTACATTTCATTGCAAAAATCTGTCTTTTATGAGTTGGTGCTACACATTTATTGGATGGAAATCTTGCCTTCAATTGAGTTCATCCAATGAGTTATTGTTGGAGTGAGAGATAAACAAGTGATACAGATGACTTTCCTTTTGAAAATCTGTGGAATAGTTGATTCATGGAAAATAAACCTTAAATGGAAAAGCTGAATAAGTTTGGATATGTGAACCTGATACTTGGCTGAAGATGCCATTGGCAGACAGTACTGATTGTAGCTTCTAACCACTTCAACCTCCCTCTTTAACTCCTAACTCCCTGTCTTCTACTCTCTTTCAATCAACATTTGCATGTCAGGTCATAGGGTCTGATTCTGTCATTCATTACACAGGGGGTGATTTGCCTGTCACATAAACAGAGTAAATCCACACCCAGTAGCTCCATCCTGCAGGTGCACTGGCAGACAGGTGAGCCAGGCAACCAAAGGCACCATGCTCTCCGTGTTTTCAGGAAAGTTATGTCAGTTTCTTAGTTTAACTCGGTTACCTTCTATCCTGTTTCTTGGAATTATTTATGTAGCCTATGTCCTTGTTGGAGGGCTGGTCTTCTGGAAGCTAGAAGGATGGTATGTGTTGCAACAGATTGATATTCTGAAGGAGAAAAGAATGAAACTACTCGAGAAGTACCCTTGTGTGGGTCAGAATGGCCTCCGAGAACTAGCAGAGGTATGAATGGATATTGAGACTAGATTTTCCTTAACTATATGGTACAGTGCTTTTTGTAACAGTGCTTGACTTATCCCACAACAGCAATAATGATGAGTTGATACAGTGAGGAAATGCCTGGGCAACTTATCACATCTTTAGCAATGTATGTGTGGCTTCAATGGTTCATTCATAAAAAATGTTTCAGTGCAAAATCTGAATTCAAACTTTTAGTCATTTAAAATAGTTACTGCTTTTGGTCAAAAGGTCATTGAAACATGCAGAAAATAGACAGGACTACCGGTTTATGTTTTTAATACATGATGAACAGTTTAGAACTGAATGTCCAGTTTAGAACTGAATGTGTAACTGAATGGAAAGTCTTCATAGATTTCTTGTTTGTCTATTGTTGAGTTTATTTACATGGTTATTTTAGCTTTTTTGTATAGTGAAATGACACACTCAGTTACTGTTTTTACTGTTATTTCATGTATTACAATTAAGTACTTATTGCTTGACATCACTGTCTCAAAGATGATAAAAGCTGCTTCCCTGAGTGGCTTGAGTCCAGACAGCAATGACACTGCAGATGGCTTCTGGAAATATACCAGCTCATCTGTGTTTGCGGCAACAGTGGTCACAACTATTGGTGAGAAATGGGAAACTAAACACCTTGAATTTGTCAATCCAGTTGAATGTGGTTTGTTGTGTGGCATCCATTCAATTGGGTAAAGGTTACACTTTTTTTCTGCAGGCTATGGGAATATAATTCCACTGACAACGGCTGGTCAGATCTTCTGTGTGATGTTTGCTCTTTTTGGCATTCCCCTGAACGTAGTGATCTTAAATAGAGTTGGAAAATACATGTTGGCCATTGAGAGGAATTTTTGCAATTTTCTGGAGAAAAAGATTGATAGAGGGGTGAGAATTTAACTCCTTCTTTACCAGTCAGCATTAAAGATGGATTGGTGGGTTGTAAAAAATAAATAAATAAATAAATAAAAATTATTGCATAGATATTTGTTTTTAATAAGGAATGAAAATTGATATTAACATGCTTGACATTTATCTGCACACACACACACTGTGCTCAAATGAGTCTGTTCTTTCCCACAGAAATGTGTACGAATATCCATTCACAGTATATCCTTCATAAGTTCAGCATTCCTGTACTTTGTGGTTCCTATGTTGCTCTTTAAAGAGTATGAGGGATGGAGTTATGCTGAAGCCATTTACTACTGCTTTATAACGCTTAGCACTATTGGATTTGGAGATTATGTTGCAGGTAGGAGACCACACGTACAAAAATGAAAAAAGAAAAGAAAAAAAAAACAGTATTTAGTATTTACACTCCATGTATCACTTTAACTTTAGATCCATAAGATTTTTAAATGTTAAAATGTATCTGAACTATATAACAAATACTTTAAAACGCTCATCTGCTCACATCATTGTTATTAGTTGTTCATTAGGACTTTATATCCACATAATGACAGTTGTTTTTCTAATATTACATAAAGCCTTCTTTGTTTGACTGTAAACCACCTGAAATGTAATTATATTTTGTAATTATTCTTGTAGCCCTATATTCAGGAAGTGACATCACAGCTTTGGCTGTGTGTCATTCAAAATTGAATTTGAATTTTCCTGAATTTGAATTTTGAATTGAGGTAGCAAATAAGATGCAGAATTGTAATTCAAATGTAAAATATATGTACTTAAGGCAATGGAAAGAAATGCATATTATTGTAAGCATAGCATTTAATAAAGTATTTGATACATTATATTTAATAATTTAACATCAATTTTCATTTTGGACACTAAGAAAGCCTTCAATATAGAGCTAAACTTGAGCAGTCAAGTCAAGTTACCTTTATTTATATAGCACCTGATACAATACAGATTGTATCAAAGCAGTAACTGTTTGATACAATCTGTATTTTGATATTACTGTTTGATACAATACAGATTGTATCAAACAGTAATAAACAGGAAAATAATGATTCAGTGATGCAAATATTAGATTAACGATTCAATTCTGCTGTAAAGCAGCTCTAAAAAGACAATAGTAAACAGTCATTATTCAGTGGAAATCATTTAATACAGTGGCTCCCAAACCTGGCCCTGTAGTACCCCCCAACAATTTATATACCTAAATTGGTAACCATATATGAAGTCAACAGATTGTGAGGAAAAAAATTAATATTTTATGGCTGTTAATTGTTTAACAGTATTTAATAAGAGATAAAAATATATTAATTGGTTGGGGGGAAAGGACTCTACATATCAAGGAATAATGATATAACATCATTATACCCATTATATCCTGAGAGTACTTTTTTTTCCACAACCAAATAAATATTTCTCTATTTGTTTTGTTTTCCTGCAAAACTTGTGTTGGACCATTTAAGCCCCTCTACAGTTGTGTGACTGTATTGCATTTCTTTGAATTGCTGTTCAGTAACATCATCCTGTCCTTTCAATTCAACCTTCATTACAAAATTCAGTTTAATTTAAATTTCAATTGTTAAATTCAGCATTTTCCCCAAACCTGATAACATCTTAACAACTTTGTTTCTCCTGCCAGATCACAACCCAGCAAAAAACTACCCAGAGTGGTACAGCTGTCTAATGGCAGCCTGGATATTCTTTGGCCTGGCTTGGCTTGCTCTTCTGATTAATCATACCATTGATTTACTGGAGAGTTTCAATGCTTACTTGAGAGGAAGGCGGAATGCACAAACACAAGTGGAGGAGTCCAAAGAACAGCCGGGAAAAGGACTGAAAGTAGAAGAAACATGAGAATTGAGTTAGGGTTAGGGTTATGAAATAGGGTAGCTACTCATAAAATATTGTATGGTTAATTAATAAATCAGTTACTCAGTATATTTAAAGTATCCTTCAAAGTTATAGTAAAAATCAGTAAAATTCATAGTTTCTTCTAAACTAAAGATTTTGATCAGTGAACAAAGTTTATGGTTAAAACAATCAAGAAATTTGAGCATCACTTGTCTGACTGACAATGTTTGGCTTTAAAATCTCACTGTTGCACTGAGGATTAATCGTTGGCACACCACAAACCAACAGATCCTTAAAATTCACAACTGAAAAAGAACAGGTTTATGTCATATAGCAATTTTATTACACACATTAGTAATATTATATATTTTCAGACATCTCTGAATCAATTTATTTCAGTGATATCAAACTGGACTTCTGCCTGCAAGACCCTTGCTGCGTCCCAATTCGCCTACTTATACTATGACCTAAAAGTATGTACTCTTTTTATGAAGAAAAAGTACATACTTTGGAGTGTGTAGCAGAAGAGTTGGCAAGCTTTGGGATAGCTTGCCTACTTTATCATAATTGCATATTTAACAAACAGCTCTGTCACTTAGTTAGGAGGCTACATGCATCCTGTCACATTTTAAACTTCCCTGTCAATCATCTTGTCACAGTTAAAATCCTCCACATTCAATTTAATTTCATACAGTTTTGGAGAGTGCACATTGATCTGCCAGTCATGGGTCTTTCATGTGGAGAACTCTCCTCCTGTGTTTGCAATTTATATAATGATGCATTTAAAAGTTAATGACCAAATGTATCTTAGTAGGAGAAAAATTCACTGGTACTTAATTATCTACAACGCCATCTTGGGGATGCTGCCCTCATATCTTTCTTGTCTTCTTCAACAGAAATCTGTTACGAAATATTTCCTACATTCACAAAATTGTTTTAATTATTTTGTTCCATTTGCTAAATCCGAATTTGGTAAGAAAGCCTTTGTGTATGCAGCCCCGTTTGATTGGAATAACTGGCTGTCTTTAGACCAATTTAAAACAGTTATCCGGCAAATGGAAGATGATGCAGTGAAATGTAATTGTTTTTAATTCTGTGTTTTTAATTCTGTATGTATGATGTAAATCTGTGATGAAACTATTTGTATTGCTGCCATTTTGGCCAGGGCACTCCTGTGAAAGAGATTTTTGATCTCAGTGAGTCTTTTCCTGGTTAAATAAGGGTTAAATAATAAAAAAATCTTCACAATGCTGTTGCAGATGAAATATATGTGGAAAACATTAAAATAAATATCTTTTCATCAGGTTAGATACTAATTATTAATCACTCAAACCCTTTTATCTAAACCCCTCTACTGTCGGTCTTGTACGTCAGCCATGTTTGTAGGTTTTTTAACACTTTTTATTTATGTTTGTAGTTCTAATCAAATCCTCGTCCCACACACAGTGGGTTGTGGGTAGGGCTGTGAATCTCTGGATATAAACTGCAAATCGATTCATTTTACGGTTCACAGGTTTTCAATTCGATTCAAGAAAGATTTTTGCAAATTCAGAACAATTCGATTCAAAACGATTCACATTAAAATTAAATGCGAAGTGATTAATTCGATCCAATTCTTTATTTTTTATATGCATTCATGGGATTATTTAAATGCTTCCCCCAATATGTCTTAGTCAGGGTGTGAATTACACAGCAACCTTCAGGAGGTCAGAGAGTAAGGGCAAAAAAAAAAAAAACACTTTTGCCCATTGTTAATGTTAGTACATGTTAGTTCTTTATGATGCTACATAACTTTATTTTAATAGCCTATAAAATTGGCATTTGAAGAAATTTACATAAGCCAAAATTTAAAAAGGCTTTAAAAGTATTGTTCATTTATGTTAACTATTATGTAGGACAGTGTTAATGGCTAAACAACCTTATTAAAGTGTTCCAGGTGTTCCAAGTGTTATATTAAACATACGATGCTCACGTGGATGGACTAACCTTGAATATCATGCACTTTCTAATCCTAAACTAAAACTAATCCTAAACTAACTTTTCTTCACGGAATAGTAAGAAAAGCCCTCTTTGTTCTCTTTATATGGAACAGGATACCACATCTCCCCCATTACATAAAGCTATTTCACTTAGTACCAATTAACTCAAAACAGTTATTAATTTCAATATGAACCAATAAGCATAAGCTTCCACCTTATTACTACTACGTTCCTTTACAGTAGTTAAGCAACTGCAGTTACATCCATTCAATTGTAACTCTCAGGAACATTTTACTTCTCCATAAATTCAACAGAATAACAGCATCTTAACATGACTATATTCAGTCTCCATCTGTGCTATACATACATACAGTCAGTAATTCAAACCACTGTATACCCTTATTTACTCTCATAATCTTTCATCCAAAAAGGTGGTTTACGCTGTCGAACAGAACGTCTTTCTGTACTCTGTTCAGTGTTTGGAACATTTATAATTGACACATTAGCAGCAGACAGATCTGAGGTCAGCTTTAGGACCTCTGGAACCAAGGACACGTGAGAAGAATGCCATCTGCTAATCTGTACATGCTTGGGCCCACTTGTTTCTCTATTTCCACAGGCTGTGTAAACTTTGAATGTCCTTTGGGAACATGCATTGGTTTGCGTACCCACACTCTATTCCTCACCTGAAATGTAGGCACTCGAGCCCCTCGTTTCCCATCAGAGTATTGCTTCATTTTGTTTTGACGAATTGACACTCGTTGTCTGACTTCCTAGTCATGTGTGTTACTGGAGTGGGGTGTACAGTAAGTTTGGTTCTCATTTTCCTTCCGTACAACAGTTCAAATGGTGAAACACCAGTCATCGTATGTGGGGTAGAATGGTAAGTTTGCAAAAAGTCCAAGACTGCTTGTTTCCATGGCCGCTTCTGTAGAATGGCCATTTGCACACAGTCCTTAAGAACCTTATTGAACCTTTCCACAGTCCCATTGGCCGCAGGATGGTATACGGATGTTTTGGTGTGCACGATATTCTGTTCATCCAAGAAAGCAGTAAAAATGTAAGAAGTAAGTTGCAGTCCATTATCTGTTACCAGACATTCAGGGTTTCCATGTCTGCTGAAAACAGAATTCAGGAATCCAATTACTACAGATGTCATAATGGAGGGTGTAAATGCCACTTCAGGCCATTTTGAGTAATAGTCTGTCAAAGTAATGGCGTATCTACAGTCATAAGCAGCTGTCTCAAAGGGTCCTACTATGTCCAAGCCCAACTTCAACCATGGGCCGTCAGGAAGAGGCACCGGCTGTAATGGAGAAGCAGTAATCTTTGCCGTCCTGTCTGACTCTTGGCACAATGAACATGCTGCAATCTGAGTTTGAACCATAGGGTCCATTCCTGGAAACCAATACAGCTCACGCAACCGCTGTTTGGTCCTTACTATACCCTGATGATTCTCATGTGCTAAGGTGACCATGGTTCTGCGCAATGTCACTGGCACCACCTACCACGAACCCCAGAACACTAGATTGTTCGTCGCACAAAGCTCATGTCTCATTTTGAAGTACGGTTGCAGCGGGGAATCCAGGGCTTTTGCTGAAGCTGGCCAACCTTTTTCAATCTGAGCATGCAAGGCTGAAAGCTCAGAACAGGCAATAGAAGCAGACTCAAACTCCTTTGGAGTAACTGACATAAGACAGATTGACAGCAATGCAACTAGCTCAGGTTCTGTGTCCGAGTCCATGTCTGTGGTAGACGGCAAGGGCAACCTTGAAAGACAATCCGCTGTACAGTTCAACGAACCTGCACGATAACCATGTCATAATTAAAGCATAGCAGGCGCGCAGCCCATCTAGCTATGCGCATTCCAGCTCTGTCTGCTCCTTCTGTACAGAGTAGTGTCGTGAGAGCCTGATGATCCGTTTGCAGTGTAAACTTGTGCCCCCACAGATAGGTCCGCCACTTTTTCACCGCCCACACGCATGCCAAAGCCTCTTTCTCCACTGTTGCATACTTCCTCTCAGTCAGAGTTAAGGATCTGGAGGCAAAAGCGACTGTACGTTCTGTGTTGTCTGGGTGGATTTGGGTGAACACTGCACCAAGACCATAATCTGACGCATCTGTAGAGATTATGGATGGTAAATCAGGGTCATACAAAGCTAATGCTGGGCCTGAAACCAGCAATTGCTTCACATTGACAAAGCAGCTCTCCACTTCCTCATTCCACTGAAATGGACCCTCTTGGCGGAGGCATGCACGTAATGGTTCAACAATGGTAGCATAATTGGGTATAAATTTATTATACCATGACAGCATACCCAGGAACGAGCGTAGGGTTGGTGCATCTTTAGGAGCTGGCGCTTGTACAATTGCCTGTAAATGCTCAGTATCTGGCTGAACGCCTTGTGCTGTAATCAAGTGTCCCAAAAAGTGCAGGCTCTTCTGCCTAAATTGACACTTTTGTTCGTTCAACCGTAAATCAGCCTCCTTTAGTCGGTTCAGTACTGTGTTCAGTGCAACATCGTGTTCTACTTCTGTGCATCCAAAGCAAATGACGTCATCGAGGTAGTTCTGCATGTCTGGTACACCTTTGAGTATGCATTCCATCATCATTTGGAATACTGATGGTGCCGAAGCCAAACCGTACGGTACCCTGCAAAACCGAAACAGTCCTTCGTGCATAATAAACACTGTTAAATCACGGCTCTCAGGATGTAAAGGCACTTGATGATATGCACTCTCAAGATCAACTGTGGAGAAGATCGTAGATCCAGCTAAAGCAGTCAATAATTCCTCCATGTGAGGCAGGGGGTAACTGTCAATTATTACAGCCTTATTCTATTCCCTGAGGTCTACGCACATTCTTATGCCACCTGTCTTTTTCATAATAACCACAATTGGTGACACCCACGGGGATGCATCAGTTCACTCTATAACTCCAGCAGAAAGTAGTCTGTCCAACTCAGCAGACGCAGCTTTTCTCACAGAAAAGGGAAGGCGCCTTAGTTTCTTAGTTTCTGGTGCCTTAGTTTCTGTCGAGAGTTCTGTTGTGAGTGTCAGACTTGTGACTTGTTTGCAGGTGAAGATTATGTTCTGTTTGTAGATTGTGTGAGTGATGCTAGGGGCCTGCATGTCCTGCAGGTGGCCACCTCCTGGCCTGACAGCTACCCACAACTATTCAACGGGCTGGGCCGTATGACTGGATTTGTACACCAGCCTACGGTTGACCTGTTGATCCGCCCTATTATCCAGCCCCTTCGGCGCATTCCCCTGGCTCTCCGTGACGCGGTGGAGGCCAAGCTTCATGGCGGAGCTGCAGCAGGCCTCAGCTGCTGATGAGGCCCTCACAACGCTCCGTACCTATGTCCAGGACGGCTGGCCTGCCAAAGTGGATGACAGGCTGCTCCCCTATTACCGTTTCCGTAATGAGCTCTCCTGCTGGGGGGCGGTGTGCCTGGCCCGTGGCCACCGTGTGGTCGTTCCGGAGATTCTCAGGTCCAGAGTACTACACATGGCGCATGAGGGACACCTGGGGGTGGTCAAGGTGAAGCAGCGCTGCCATGACACAGTGTGGTGGCCCAACATAAACCCTGATGTTGAGGAGATGGTACGTAACTGCACTTGCTGCCTCCTGAGTGGGAAAACTGGTCAGCCCACCACAGCCCCTCTCACCCCGACCCCTTGGCCTTCTTCACCCTGGGATCATATTCAGGTTGACCTTTGTGGTGAACTTCACGGGGCACCTGCTCATGCTCGCTACCTGCTGGTTGTGCACGATCTTCATTCGAAGTGGCCAGAGGTTTTTCAGCTGAGCTCCATCTCTGCACACACCATCATCGACCGCCTGGACAACCTGTTTGGGCGCTGGGGCCTCCCCAGTGTCGTCACAACGGATAACAGGCCCCAATTTGCATCTGCGGAGTTCACAGAGTTTCTCACGGTATGGTCCATCAAGCACATCAGCACATCACATTGAAAATGGACAGACTAAAAGTCACAAATAGATATTACAACTTGTAAACACAAAACACAATCTACAAATAGATAAAAAATCCGCAAACAAAGTCCTCATGATCCGCAAATGTAAAACAAGATCTACAAATAGATACAAAGTCCTCAAACAAACTCTTTGTGATCCACAAATATAAAGCATGATCTACAAAAAGATTAAAAATCCACAAATAAACACATCCTGATTCACAAATAGAAATCAGTGACTTGTTCTTGAAAACCAGAATTTGAATGAATGTAAAGTGACTTGTTTGCAGGTGAAGATTATGTTCTGTTTGTAGATTGTGTGAGTGATGCTAGGGGCCTGCATGTCCTGCAGGTGGCCACCTCCTGGCCTGACAGCTACCCACAACTATTCAACGGGCTGGGCCGTATGACTGGATTTGTACACCAGCCTACGGTTGACCTGTCGATCCGCCCTATTATCCAGCCCCTTCGGCGCATTCCCCTGGCTCTCCGTGACGCGGTGGAGGCCAAGCTTCATCGCCTGGTGGAGGCGGACATCGCCTGGTGGAGCCTGTTGACGCATTACTGTGGGTGTCTAACCTGGTAACAGCCAAGAAAAAGGGGGGCGGACTGCGACTCTGTGTCGACCTCACAGATGTAAACAAAGCCATCATCCCTGATAAGTACCCCCTACCTACGGCTGAGGAGCTCACTAGCTATTTCCACGGCTCCACTGTTTTTAGTAAGATGGATTTACGTAACGGCTACCTGCAGGTCCCTCTGGCACCGGCCAGTATGGACCTTACAGCGTTTGTCACGCACGTGGGGGTTTTCAGGTTTAAACGCATGGCATTTGGACTTTCATCAGCCCCGAGCTGTTTTCAGAAGATAATGTCACTCATACTGGCCGGTATCCAGGGTGTCTCCATCTATCTGGATGATGTGGTGGTGCATGCGCCCTCCACCGCACTGCATGATGATCACCTGGAGCAGGTTTTTCAGCGTTTCGAACAGCATGGCGTCACACTGAACTCTGAGAAATGCATGTTTGGGGTTGAGAAGGTCAAGTTCCTGTGTTTCAGACTCTCGAAGGAGGAATCGCCCCGATTGTGTCCCATACTGAGGCCATTCTTTCCCTGCCAGACCACAGTCACCATCCCAGCTGTCGTCCTTCCTGGGGATGGCCGCCTACTACCTCAGATTCATGCCACACTACTCTGATTCAACGGCCCCCCTGCGCCGGCTGCTCAGGAAGGATGTTCCGTGGGACTGGACCCCAGCCTGCCACAAAGCCGTGCGAATCATCAAACAGCAGCTCACATCCCCACCCACACTGACCCATTTCAGCTTGACCGCGCCCACCATGGTCACCTGTGATGCCTCCGGGGTGGCGGTAGGCGCTGTGCTCTCCCAGACTCAGGAGGGGGTGGAACGCCCAGTGGCTTTCGCCTCACGGGCACTTACCCCTGCAAAGCAGAAGTATTCAGTAGGGGAGAGGGAGGCCCTGGCCTGCCTGTGGGCATGTGATCTCTGGCATGTTTACCTATACGGGAGGCCTTTCACCATCCGCACAGACCACCAAGCGCTGACGGCACTGCTGGCGACTCAATGCTCGGGCACAGGCCCATGAGACTTCTGAGGTGGGCTGACAGGCTTAACCAGTACAACTTCAGCCTGAGGTTTTTGCCTGGGCGGGCCAACACGGTGGCTGACCTCCTGTCTAGAGCGGTGTCGGTGACGAAGGAGACGGGCGGGGTGACAGCAGACACAGACAGCGACGAAGACTGGGTCCACATCCTGCACGGGCCCCTCAGTTCAGTAGTCACTCTGGCGGAGCTGCAGCAGGCCTCAGCTGCTGATGAGGCCCTCACAACGCTCCGTACCTATGTCCAGGACGGCTGGCCTGCCAAAGTGGATGACAGGCTGCTCCCCTATTACCGTTTCCGTAATGAGCTCTCCTGCTGGGGGGCGGTGTGCCTGGCCCGTGGCCACCGTGTGGTCGTTCCGGAGATTCTCAGGTCCAGAGTACTACACATGGCGCATGAGGGACACCTGGGGGTGGTCAAGGTGAAGCAGCGCTGCCATGACACAGTGTGGTGGCCCAACATAAACCCTGATGTTGAGGAGATGGTACGTAACTGCACTTGCTGCCTCCTGAGTGGGAAAACTGGTCAGCCCACCACAGCCCCTCTCACCCCGACCCCTTGGCCTTCTTCACCCTGGGATCATATTCAGGTTGACCTTTGTGGTGAACTTCACGGGGCACCTGCTCATGCTCGCTACCTGCTGGTTGTGCACGATCTTCATTCGAAGTGGCCAGAGGTTTTTCAGCTGAGCTCCATCTCTGCACACACCATCATCGACCGCCTGGACAACCTGTTTGGGCGCTGGGGCCTCCCCAGTGTCGTCACAACGGATAACAGGCCCCAATTTGCATCTGCGGAGTTCACAGAGTTTCTCACGGTATGGTCCATCAAGCACATCAGGACGGCAGTGTATCACCCAGAGAGTAATGGGGGGGTGGAAAGACTGAATAAAACTCTCAAAAATGGAATCCGAGCCTGTCTGGAGGAAGGGAAAATCTTCAGCGACGCGCTCAACCAAACTCTCCTAACCATCCGGGCATCCAAGCACTCCACCACGGGAGTGTCACCTGCATTGCTCATGATTGGGTGTGAACTAAAACAACCACTGGACTGCTTGAGAGCTGAGCTAGCTCCAGCACGTGGGAGCCCAGGACTCCAGAAAGCAAGAGCTCAGGTGAAAAGTTTGCAGGCTCAGATTAAAGAGAGATTTGATGCCACGCACAGGGTGAAAACCCCCTCACTTTCTCCAGGGGTTTGGGTCAGGGTCAAACACCTCCACCGCCAAAATAAGCTGCAGTCATACTGGTCAGAGCCCCTGCGGGTGACTTAGCAGTTGGGGCCGACTACTTACAGACAGCCAGCTACTTAATCCACCAGCAGCACCCATTGCAGCTTCACGGCCAGCACGCCCTCAGAGAATGAGGGTCCCGTATGGGGGTAAATTGATGCCAAAACTATTGAAAATGGACAGACTAAAAGTCACAAATAGATATTACAACTTGTAAACACAAAACACAATCTACAAATAGATAAAAAATCCGCAAACAAAGTCCTCATGATCCGCAAATGTAAAACAAGATCTACAAATAGATACAAAGTCCTCAAACAAACTCTTTGTGATCCACAAATATAAAGCATGATCTACAAAAAGATTAAAAATCCACAAATAAACACATCCTGATTCACAAATAGAAATCAGTGACTTGTTCTTGAAAACCAGAATTTGAATGAATGTAAAGTGACTTGTTTGCAGGTGAAGATTATGTTCTGTTTGTAGATTGTGTCACATTTGTTTCGCTGTTGTGACAAAATAATGCCATAATAACTGAAAATGAAGAGACTATGAGTCAAAAATGCATATTACAATTTGTAAACACAAAACAAGATCTACAAATAAATTTAAAATCTGCAAATGTAAAACACAATCTGTAAATAGATTCCAAATCTGCAAACAAACTCCTCATGATCCGCAAATGTAAAACAAAATCTACAAATAGATAAAAAAATCCACAAACAGACTCTTCATGATTCACAAATAGAAATCAGTGACTTGTACTTGATAACCAGAATTTGAATGACTGCAAAGTGATTTGTCTGCGTATGAGGGTCATTATTTGTTTGTAGATTGTGTTGCATTTGTTTTCAGAATTTTGGCACAGCTGTTTCGCTATTTTTTCCATTAAAAAAAAATCTACAAATGCCCTCCTCACCTCCACGTACACATTCTGTGCAAAGCTCAACATGCAAGTGTTGAATCTGTGTTTGCAGATCACAGGGCATTCACAGATCCCTCTGTGATCCCTCTGCACATGTCTACAGATCTTTTTGGCACTATCTTTCCGCAGAGTGTGTGACTACGATCCACACGTGTAGTCAGCCAATCAGGGGTATTGATTCAATGTGATGTCACGCCCCCTCAATAAGCCCTTTTCAAAATAAGAGCTGACACTTCTCTGATGTGTGGGCTGGGCTCACTGCCATTTACCGTTGCCGGTGTCACAGCGCTGACAGGCGGAGAGAGCCTGGGCAGCGCTGCAGTAGGAGTAAAATCTTTGCGTGGCATGGGGAAGCTGCCACGGGACCTGGCACCGTTATATGCGCCTGCCTCGGGACCTGGCACGGTTATATGCCCCTGCCTCCGGACCTGCCACGGTTATGTGCGCCTGCCTCGGGACCTTATGGCAAGCCAAAGTACTCACAAACGCCTGGTCGGACGTCTGATTGCACACTGACGCGTCAAAAGCGCGCGTTTTGACAGCAAAACGCATGTCCTCTACGCGCTTTGGTATCATGGGAAACGCGCGTCAAGAACGCGCGTTTTTGTGTGCCAAAACGCGCGTTCTCGGCGTGTGATTTGCTATTAAAACGCGCGTTCTTGATGTGCGCTTTGGAGTGATCAAAAACGCGCGCTTTTGACGTGCGTTTATCATAACAAAAATGGGCGTCGAATACGTGCGTTTTGAGTCAGACAAAACGCTCGTTATGAACGTGTAAACGGGTAAACCAAACAGGCAGTGCAAACGTGTGTTTGAAGTGTCCATCAGGCGAAGAGAACGCGCTCTTTCCTTAGAGTTCTCAAAAGTGCATGTCGAAAGCGTGTGCTCACTCTTTAGGGCTTTGAGTCTGTTATGTTTTTGTCCGCTATAGGTTTAGGACAGTATTATCATTAAACTCAATCAAAACAACATGGAATTGTCGAGGATAAATTTGGCAGATGATTATAATGGTTGAGTTATAATCCATAATAATTAATATGAAATATGCATATGAAAACGTAAAACTATTATTTAAAATAGCCGTGGGGGGATGACAGTGGATATACCTTCGATCAAGGCCAAAACTTTGTAAATTTGTAAGGAGTCAATAAAATACTACACCATATGTGTGATCATCTTGGCTATTTATTACGGTGGCGTATTGCCTCATACATAATATTTTTTTCCCTCAATTATGTCGTTAAGACATCTTTTCTCGTAATAACGAGAATTTATGTTGTTAAGACATCTTTTCTCGTAATAACGAGATGTTATGTCGTTAAAACGACATTTTGTTGGCATATATGACGTGAATGTATAGGCTATACCTTTATCTGATCTATAATAGAGAATTTATCATGCCTTTATCACACTTCCGCACTCGAAAAGCAGAAGCAAATATAGTGTAAAATACCTTTAGATGCCTGTATCGATGGCAATGCCCATAGAGTAATGAACACAATATTATTGTTTTATTGGCGTGTAGCCTATGCAGTTTCTAATAGCCTAATAAAACACAGTTTTATTATTTAGCATTACTTACTTTCTGGAAAATAACTCGCACCTGATTATGCCACATGCACCAAGTCAGAATTAAGTTTTTGAGAGAAATAAATTATCATTGGTGTTTCAGTCGCATTTTATTATAGGTCTATTCAAAAATATTTTTGCTAAAATAAACAGGCCTGCGCTACGGATACAACAATAATGCTATATTGTCATAGACCTATTCAAAATAAAACTGATGAAAGAAAGTGGAGACAATACCTCAAAAAAGGTCTACATTACTTTTCCAACATTTGTGTCATTATTCTTAAAAGTAGCCTAATGTAAATTATGTTTGCAGCTGTAGGTTTATTGGCCTCGATGAGTCTGAGACTCCCGGTCAGAGATTGTGTCTTAGACGGCATTAAATAATTCGTGAATATTTGTAAATATTCGTGGCTTAAACAGCTGGAAAAATTCCTGTATAGGTATACTGCAGTTCTGTGGATGTTTTGCCTTGGCAAGGTTATTAGCCTATAGTTAACTAAAAAAAACTATTCAAAACATTTATGCTAATCGAAATAAACCTGAAATATAAGAAAATATAGCCTAAATATTTGTTGAAAATGATATTTTCAATATAATTTCCTTTCCCCAACGACCTTCAACCGACGCGATCCTTTCATTAACCGACAAGATTATGTTAAATTAAAACTAAATGAAATTAGAATGAGGGAAAAAAAATCCCATGGCTTTAGTTTTAGCCGAGGCTATATAGGAGAAACAACAAAACATGAGGATTCATTGCATCACATGCAACGCTTCTGTGAACGAAGAAAAAACAAGATGAAATCTTATAAAAGGAATAAATAGCCTATTTCTAGCTAGGCATATACGAAATATATTAAACCTAAATAATTAACATATTAAGAAAATGAAAGAAAAAAAATGCGACAAGTAGACCATATGATGAGTTTCGATTCATTTTTGAGAAGTTCACGGAAAGGCATTGCTTGTCTTTATTTTTCAAGCAATGTTTTATTGTGTGAGTGCAAATAATAGTTACAATAATAGTTATACTTACACAGATTCGAATGGTGTTACTCTTATGACCATAAATGTCTGAGTATTTTAAGTTGTTTATGCTTTTATAAGAAAATTCAAGTGAACGCGCCGGCGCCATATCAGTTTTAGCTAGGCTACTATAACTTGACATCGCATGCAGCCTGTTTATTGTCAAACAAAATACATTCAACCAAATACAGAAAAAGCCACTGCTCATTTTAAATAGTCTGTGTACAATCAGGGCTGAATTTCCCGAAACCTTGAACTCTACGTCGTTAACGTTAATACATGTTTCCCGAAACGTTCTTAGTTAAGTATACCTTCTGTAAGTCATACTTTCGTAAGGTTGGTCTGGACCACTCTTAACTATACCTTATCACTGCTGACAGTCTATACGAATATAATTCTGAAGTTGTAATGCACCCAGTGTTCAATTAGGATAATGACAAAGAATAAATGCAAAGATTCACTTCAAATGTGCTTTAGCTCTGATCCAGAGACAGACGCGCTCAGCTCTTGTCATATATCACAACTATATTTAGTGTTTTCAACCCCACATCAGGTTTATTTAGATTTCAGTCATTTAAACACACATATGAATGAGGCACTAGGCTATATAAAAATACATTTATAGTTTGTTAAATTCAAATTCAATACACCGATGTCTATAGAAGCTGCAATAATAACCCTTTCAATTATATAATTTGACGAAGTGTTTTATTCAACCCTATCTCACGGCGAATTCGTACTAATTCGTACGAATTAACCAAGTGGCTAAATCGTACGAATTCGTACGAGCTGGGTCGTACGAATTCGTACGATTTGTTCCTTGCATTTAAAACAACCTCGTCAAGGCGAATTCGTACTAATTCGCACGATTTAATTACGTGGTTAAATCGTACTGTATAGTACGATTTCTTGTTCGCGTTGAATAACTCTCGATTGGAAAGCATCGCGATATTAAACAGCAGTTACACGTGCCACATCTCGGTAAGTAGTCTGTCATATGCTGTCCTAATGTCCTTTTATAATGTTCTATATAAGTCCATTATATGTTATTTATGAATCAAATCGGCTCCATAATGCTCGCTGGATTTAATCTGCCATCTCTTACCATGTTTTGTTCCAAAAAGTTGAACATATATGGCTAGCTAGGGTGATTAAACTCGTTAGCGTTAGCTAGCTTCGATCAGTTTATGTTCATATTGGTGGAATTATAGCTCAATACGGCAATGATTACTATGCTTTTACTATAGTTACTGTTATTCTACTGTGTTAATCTGTAGCTAAAGCACAAGCATTTATTTATATATAGTCCTTGTTATTTATGCTGTTAATTCCTTTTATTTACTATGCAAAAATTGTAATTCAGCATTTCTTTTTCTACCTTGCAGTTACTTCAGATCCTACACTACTCCTTCATATAGACTTCCTTCGACATATCAACCCAACGGCTCTTTTAAGAGCCATCTCTTTCAAAAGCTCTCTCTCTCTCTCTCTCTCTCTCTCTCTGACTCACTCACTCTCTCTCTCTCTCTCTCTCTCTTGACACTCTCTCTCTGACTCACTCACTTTCTCTCTCTCTCTCTCTCACTCCTTCTCTCTCTCTCTCTCTTTGCTCTCTCTCTCTGACTCACTTTTCTCTCACACACACACTCACACTCTCTCACTCACTTACTCTTACTCTCACTCATTCTCTCTCTCTCTCTCACACACACACACACACACACACACACACACACACACACCACTCACTTTCTCTCTCACACACACTCACACTCTTTCACTCACTCAAACTCACACTTGCACACACACACACACACACACACATTAATGCTGTCACCTTTTTTTGCACGCTTTTTACTTAGGCCTACATTAATTATAGATTTTTAGGGACATTTTAGGGACGTTACATAATTTTCTCACACAAAAACATGGCACCTGGAGCCACATCACAGCAGTGTACTGTTTGCTATAAACAGATCGGAAGTGCCTCCAAATCATGTAAACACTGTGGAATAACAGTTAAACAAAAGAAAAGTCTGGAACACCAAAAACTTAAATTTGATCACCAGTGGGCAGCCAAATTAAAAAAAGATGGAAATATTTGCAAAATCATGAATTCTGTTGACTTGATTGTAAGTTTTTTTTAATATATGAAATTATAAAAAAAAAAAAATGACACAAAAAGCCTATTAGCACTAAAGTAAGTTTCTTAACTTTGATGTATACTCTTGTTTAAAACATTTTGTTCTCTCTTCTCAGCTCCATAAGTTGGAATTACTAGGTGTCTCACCAATGCTTTTCATTACAACACAGAAAGGCCAGCACCGCTCTACAAAAGTCTTAGTTAAAAGCTCATACATTCAGAGCCATCCCTCAGTTCCAGTTATGCAGAGGCTTTATGAGGCTGTTACAAGAGGTATTTATTTGTACATTTGCATTCACAATTTGAAAAACTTCTCATTGTAATACCTACTCATTTACTCTTGTCTCCAAAAGATTGTTATGATGTCACACTAAATATATGTTTTTTTAGAGTGCATGTAGTGGCATAACTACTGTTAGTGTTTCATTAGTATTCATCAATATATAAATCATAACTTACTCTAAAATTATTATTATTATATTATAGTTAGGAAGGACTATTATCAGCTGTAGATGAGTGTCAAAATAATGTCAATTGAAGAAAAGTTGCAACACTCGCCCTAGAAGAGAAAAAAAGTTTAAATTTAGTAACATTTTAGCCATTGTCAAGAGCATAAGGACTTTGTCAAGAACAACTATATCACACAATGCTTTACACCTTCTCACAATCACCTTTAGATATTTTGGATGTCCATGTCACCAAGTCTGGACAGTCATTAAGTACAGACCATTACTGAAAGTCTGGACATGGTACCCAATGTCTATACACTGGGATGCTGAAATATTTTTCACCCCTAGAACAGGCAAAAATAAATGTATTCATAAAAAGTATCATCACCTGTAATTTATGCAATGTCATGTATGCTATATTTCTCATGTGGGCATTGATGTATGTTTGAAAAACATCTAGAGAACTTGTATATGCGAACATTGTAGTGCCATAAGACATGAGGATGTTAGTCACCCTGTAGCACAATATTTCAGATAGCATTCACATTGAACAAGTTCATGTATTAGGCCAGGGACGAGATATTGATGTGAATCATAGGTCCAAGGAAACTTTTGGGATTTTTACTTTAGATTCGTTGTTTCCCAAAGAGCCTATTTAGGTAATAGGCTATGGTATGTTTTATTGAAATTTCTCTTTTTCCCTTTTGATCTTGTAAAAGAAGCCACTCCCACAGTTCGTAGAGTACACCTGTTGCTGATTGTAAGAATGTTAAAGCAGTGTGTGATGAAGTTGTTTTTGATGTCTTATGAAGGCCTTGACAGTGGCTAAAACATTGCTTGTTTTAAACTGAGGGGCTGTTTACACAACAAACTGAAAATGGAAACATTTTATGCATTTTGCATTTTGTCCATTCATTTACACAACAACAACATTTTGGGGCATGAAAACAAGCTTTTGAAAATAGGATTTAAAGTGCAAGTTTTTGAAAACAATGCCTTTACAGTCACCACATAAACAACAAAAATGTGAATTTGTGAAAATGGTGACATCATGGTAATGCGTATTACGTGTTCACATTTGTATTGCGTGTTTCTTGACAAAGTGACATCTCCAACTACTGGCCTGGAAGTGAATAAAGTTCTAATGTTTTTTTGTTTGTTTTTTTTCTTGAGTGTTGCACATTTTCTTCAATTAAGATTAACTTTTGTTTTTGATAGTACCTCCTCTTTAGATGGTTGAATATATCTTTTTAACCCTTTTTTGTCAAAATAATATCCATATAGCAGGAATTAATATAGCTATAATATAAAACATGTTATGTGGTTAGTTAATATCATGTATTAAGCTGACTCACTGGAATTGTTCTTAATGTAAGCAGTTTCTGCTCATAATGACTAAAATATAAGAAACATATTTGACAGTTTTGAATTACAATCCAAATTTGGAGTCATCTGAAATCTTTGGAAAGACTGGAACTAGCACAATCTGTAGTTTCCTCAGGATGGCTATCCCGAGGCAAAATCAGGAAAACAAATTAAAAAGAATTAACGTAGCTGCAGTTCATTGCATTTCAGGCAGAAGACGATCAGGTATATTTCATACTTTTTCATCAGATACCACTGTTTGTATAGATGCAGTGAGTGAATGGTAATTTATATGATGTGTGTAATCTAGAGTCACATTATCAGGAAGACTATTCTAGAGTTGAGGAAGCAAATGTGAAAACGCTCTACCTTCTTTAGTTCTATTCTATGTACTATCAAAAGATATATGACCTAAGAGCGTGATGTATAGCGTCGGTTAAATACAAAGGATCTGGTGCAGGTGTGCCCAATCCTGGAGATCTATCTACCTGCAGAGTTCAGACCCAATCCTTATCCAACACAGCTGTATTTAATTATCAAGTGCTCCTGAAGATCTTAAACCAGGTTTACACTGTACAATTTTGACCACAATTTGGCCACCTTGGACAAATTTAAGAAATACTAAAGATTCCTCTGATCCTAGGCTAAAATATGTAATCTTGTTAGTTTGACGTTCACTGACAGGACATTGCAATCAGATTTGACCTCAGACAGAATTCTAGCAGTGTCAGAAGATTTGGCACACGATCCTGCAGTGTGACTTCCCCTATGACATCAATCAAATTGTCTTCATTTTCAAGACAAGCCATGATCACACTTAATGTTAGAAATTTCTTTGTTAGCCACCATTTCAGTCTTGCGTGTAATGCAGCTCACAGTCATCAGACGTGTTAACATAAAACTCCAGACAGGTTTTCTTGTGCACGTATTTTAACATGTCTTGATTGCTGTATGGTCTGTATATTTAATTAGTGTTAGTTTGGTCAGAAATGGAGCTGAACTTTACTGTTCAAAAAGTTTGGACACTATTATTTAGAATGTTTTTGAAAGAAGTCTCTTATGCTCATCATGCCTGGATTTATTTAATCAAAAATACAGAAAAAATAGTCATATTGTGAAAATCTATTACAATTTAAAATGTTTTTTCATATTAATATACATTAAGGAAACTTTACAATAAGGTTAATTAGTTAACATAAACTAATAATGAACTGCACTTATACAGCATTTATTAATCTTTGTTAATTTTAATTTCAACATTTACTAATACACTATTAAAATCAAGAGTTGAATTTGTTAACATTAGTTATGTACTGTGAACTAACATGAACAAACAATGAACAACTGTATTTTCATTAACTAACATTAACGAAGATTAGTAAATACAGTAACAAATGTATTGCTCATGGTTAGTTCATGTTAGTTAATAAATGAACTAATGTTTAACTAATGAACCTTATCGTAAAGTGTTACCACTTTAAAATATAATTTATTCCTGTGATGGCAAAGCTGAATTTTCAGTATCATTACTCCAGTCTTCAGTGTCACATGATCCTTCAGAAATCATTCTAATATGATGATTTACTATCAATGTTGGAAACAGTTGTACTGATTAATATTTTGTTTTGTTTTTTTTGTTTTTTTTTAACCTGTGATATTGTTTTCAGGATTAGCATAAAAAGTTTATTTATTCAAAATAGAAATCCTTTCTAACAATACATGTCTGTACTGTCACTTTATCAATTTAACATGTCCTTGCTGAAAAAAGTATTAATTTCATTATTTCCTTTTTTTTTTTTTTTTTTTTTTTTTTTAAAGAGAAAAAAAGTGTATATTGTTACAAAAGATTTCTATTTTAAATAAATGCTTTTCTTTTTAAACATTTTATTCATCAACGAATCCTGAAAAGTATCACAGGTTATAAAAAATATTAAGCAGCACAACTGTTTCCAACATTGATACTAAATCAACATATTACAATGATTTCTGAGGAAAGGATCATGTGAGACTGATACTGGAATAATGATGCTGAAAGTTCAGTTTTGCATCAAAGATATAAATTGTATGGTATAGAATATTAAAATGGAAAGCCATTATTTTGTTTTAATTGTAATACTATTTCACAATATTACAGTTTTTGTCTTTTTTTGGGTCAAATAATGCAGGCTTGATGAACAGAGAAGAGACTTTTTTACAAAAACATTAAAACATTAATGTCTCCATTTTTGACCAGTATTGAAGACCTCCAGGAACATGATTGTGCACCCTGAGCTAGAGCATTATAGGCAAATAGGCTGTATAGGTAAGCAGCAGTATAAATAAGTTAATACTGTTCTTTTTTCTTAACCCTCTACAGGGAACACCTCTGCCTCTGTGTCCAACACCTCTGCCTCTGCGTCCAGTGACCCTCCGTCTGTGTCCAACACCTCTGCCTCGGTGTCCAGTGACCCCGCCTCTGTGTCCAACACCTCTGCCTCGGTGTCCAGTGACCCCGCCTCTGTGTCCAACACCTCTGCCTCTGCGTCCAGTGACCCTCCGTCTGTGTCCAACACCTCTGCCTCTGCGTCCAGTGACCCTCCGTCTGTGTCCAACACCTCTGCCTCTGCGTCCAGTGACCCTCCGTCTGTGTCCAACACCTCTGCCTCTGCGTCCAGTGACCCTCCGTCTGTGTCCAACACCTCTGCCTCTGCGTCCAGTGACCCTCCGTCTGTGTCCAACACCTCTGCCTCTGCGTCCAGTGACCCTCCGTCTGTGTCCAACACCTCTGCCTCTGCGTCCAGTGACCCCGCCTCTGTGTCCAACACCTCTGCCTCTGCGTCCAGTGACCCTCCGTCTGTGTCCAATGACCCCGCTTCTGCATCTGCAGCTGCAGCCAGTCACCCTGCATCTGTGTCCAGCAACTCTGCCTTTGAGACCAGTGGAACTGCTTCTTTGTCAAATGACCCCACCCCTGCATTTAACGACCACACCTCTGTGCCCAACGACTCCGCCTTTACAGTCAATATTTCCAATGTGTTCTACAAGCCAATGAAAAGAAAGGGGAGACAAATACATAATGGTAATGTTTCCATCTTTGTAATGCTTATTGTTGAACTACATTCAGTTAATTTGAAAGCTATTTCAAACTATTTTTTTTTTATTGGTTTCAAAATTAACACATAACACTGAAAAAAAGACATTTTTTTTGTTATTGTCTAATTAAGTTGTAATTATGGATGCATGTTGTTGCGTTACAGAATGTTCACATAACAGCCAGGATGTGTACCATGGAGAGTTGTGAGGGAGAGAGATAGGGAGGTTGGTCAGAATAAAGAAGGAAAAAAGCCACTTCATTACTACTATTTATTCCTCTTTTAAAACCTTCAAATGAATTGTAATGTTACATGTAAGTTTTGCTACTGAAACAGTAAGTTAACAGCACTGGTAACTGGCAACATCCCTAAACAGTTTCACTGATCAGTAAATTGTCCAATTATATTATTGTTAGGTAGACAAGTACATGAAAAATAACTGTAGCAGAAAACAGTTATTTTATTCCTTGTGCTGTTTAGCTTGAAGTATAATGATGTAACAGATCTTGATACATTTTTTTGTCTGTCCGTTCTTTAAAGGGAAGAAAAGAATATCTTTTTCGTTGGCAGCCTTGCGCATCTTGGTAAGTACAGACATTTTATTTGGTAGCTTATTCGACCTTATTGTTCCCAACCACATTCCTGGAGACATTTTGCATGTCTCCTTTGTCTGACACACCCATTTTAGATCTTTGAGTCACTACTAATGAGCTGATAGCCTTAATCACTAATCAGGTGTACTCATCCATGACCGTTAGGGTAATTTTCACCTAAATTCTACAGGGGTTGGACAAAATAAACTGAACACCCATTATCATAGGGGTCAATATCATTTGTGAAGGCTCTGGTGAAAAAACAAACATTACAATTTGTCTTTTTTATATTGTTGCTGTTTATCTTCTCCAGTTTGAATATCAATGCAGTGTAAGTGGTTTTCAGCAGTATTTGGTACAAGCCATGGGTAAGATGGGTGATATGTCAGACGTCCAAAAAGAGCAAATCATTGGAGCCCATTTAGCATAAGCCTCTGTAACCTTAACCGCCAAACTGGCAGCTGTTCTGATTGATGACATTCAACAGGAAACTATTCAAAAGTTGTATAATAAGTTTGAAAGCTGTATTTAACACAAATTTTGGTATAACACCTTAATGAAGAAATATTGCATTATTATATATAATGTGTGTGTATATATATATATATATATATATATATATACAGCTATGGAAAAAATTAAGAGACCACTTAACATTGATTTCTGAACTTGGAGTGGTCCCTTAATTTTTTCCATTGCTGTATATATGTACAGTACAGTCCAAAAGTTTGGAACCACTAAGATTTTTAATGTTTTTAAAATAAGTTTCATCTGCTTACCAAGACTACATTTATTTAATTAAAAATACAGTAAAAAACAGTAATATTGTGAAATATTATTACAATTTAAAATAACTGTTTTCTATTTGAATATATTGACAAAGTAATTTATTCCTGTGATGCAAAGCTGAATTTTCAGCATCGTTACTCCAGTCTTCAGTGTCACATGATCCTTCAGAAATCATTCTGATATGCTGATCTGCTGCTCAAGAAACATTTATGATTATTTTCAATGTTGAAAACAGTTGTGTACTTTTTTTTTTCAGGATTCCTTGATGAATAGAAAGTTCAAAAGACAGCATTTATCTGAAATACAAAGCTTCTGTAGCATTATACACTACCGTTCAAAAGTTTGGGGTCAGTAAGAATTTTTATTTTTATTTTTTTGAAAAGAAATTAAAGAAATGAATACTTTTATTCAGCAAGGATGCATTAAATCAATCAAAAGTGGCAGTAAAGACATTTATAATGTTACAAAAGATTAGATTTCAGATAAACATGTTCTTTTGAACTTTCTATTCATCAAATAATCCTGAAAAAAAATTGTACACAAATATTTTGTACAATGTACACATTAAATGTTTCTTGAGCAGCATCAGCATATTGAATGATTTCTGAAGGATCATGTGACACTGAAGACTGGAGTAACGATGCTGAAAATTCAGCTTTGCCATCACAGGAATAAATTACTTTGTGAAATATATTCAAATAGAAAACAGTTATTTTAAATTGTAATAATATTTCACAATATTACTGTTTTTACTGTATTTTTAATTAATAAATGTAGCCTTGGTGAGCAGACGAAACTTCTTTTAAAAACATTAAACATCTTAGTGGTTCCAAACTTTTGAACTGTACTGTGTATATTTGCATTATTATGTGTAAAATTAAATTAAAATTAAATTATGTGTAAATTGGTATTTATTGTTTTATTTGCACATATAGAGGCACCTCTTTCATTTGATCATAGAACATTAATTTTTGTTAATTATGTAATTAATTATTTTGTTAATTATTAATGCCATTTGAAGAAACAGGCACAATGGAAATATTGCTGGTCATATAATTATTGCAAGCCATCATTCTGATACAAAGTTTAGTGTATTTTATTATTATATTCATAACAATACTTATGACTAAACTATAGAACTATTGAAGTGAAGGACATGTAGGGCCTCATTCAAAATCATAGCATGTTATTAAATATAAAAACAAGTTATTAAATATTTTTTAAAAAAATAGCCTACACCAAACACTGTATCAGCATACGATAGCTTATGGATTGTGATCAATACCTGCTTCAGATGTCATGCATAGTTAACAGTGAGTGGTGGTTCATGGAAATATTTTTTATAGTATAAACTCATGGGCAGTGCTGGACAAAATAATTTTTGGCTGACAGAATTATTGTTGTATAACTGATAAGATGAAAAAGGTGTTTCTGTGTCAATGAAATATTGAAACTATAAATGAACCAATGTAGGGGAAAAAAGAAATTGAGTCAAATTCTCATTTTTACATTGTTAAACTAAACTTTCCAGTGAGTGAATTGAATGGTCAAAAAGACTGGGCACATCTTTTGACAGGGTGATTTCAAGTTTTATAACAACTACTGTCTTTTTTTTTCTTAGTGGCAAGAAGTGGCGGAGTACATGGGTGTCCGAGGATGCTGTACAGTAGTTTGCGAACTATTTGCTTCTGTTTAAATTCATAAACATTTGACATATCAATGCATATGAAATAAATACAAAATATGAGTAGTAATTGTGCTTCAATGAATTTGTTTTAACAAATACATTGTACTTGAACAGTGGATGCATGCCTATGTTAATCTTGCAAAACAGCAAAGCATCTATCACATAATACATCCTACAATAAAGTATTGTGTTCTGCAATGAAGTGTGTTTAATGTTGTACATTAAAAATGGGGTTTCATTAAAAAATAAATTTATGATTGATTTGTAAGAAAGGTATCCTGATTCTTTTAATAAAATGATACAGTAACATTGATATAACATGCTGTGGTAAATACAGTAAACATGCCAGGTTTCAGTTACTTGGGAGGAATGCTGCAAAATGCATTACAGGACTAGGTTATAGATAATTCTACAGACACTTTTGGCACAACTTTGTCTAGGATATGTACTAGGGAATTATCAACATGGATCCTTTACTGCATTATAAAATAGAACATACACCGTACCAAGGAAGCATTTAAGGAAGTGCAAGAAGATGAGGATAAAAAAATTGTTTTTCTTCAAATTACAGAAGGTTTTATATTGTGATTATTTATATTGCATGCATTTTTGCACCTTGATCTATGTCATAGTAACAAAATTATCTCAATGATATCTGAATGGCATATTGGCCTTATGTAATATTACAAGGTGTGTCAGACTGTAATGCTTTCTTAAATGTAATGAATATCTGAATAATTCTACTATAGAGCAGCTAAAAATAGAATTTGAATTTGAGCTGAATGACAACTCTGATTGTTAGAGCTGCTTTACAGCAGAATTTGAATGTCATTTGAATATTTTTCTGTTTATTACTGAGCTTTGAATCAATCTTGTATAAAGCACTACAACAATAAATGTGACAACTTCTGTTATACATATAAGTTGGATTAGTTGTTTCAGGTTCACCCAATGCCACTGTTTATAAAACACAGATATAAAAAGAGATAATCAGTATGTAATATAGCCATATAAGTTTTTAACATTTTTGACAACTGCTTGTGGTATAAATTCCCACTGTATGCACATAAGCTAGATAACTGGTTCAGTCACCACATATCTCTATTATCCACTGGTGGCCCTCACACTGAGTCAGATGGTGTCCCATCCCCTGCGATCACTATAACTTGGGAATTAAGAAACTCTTGTGCCTCACTAACTTGTTGCACAGAAGTAACCAGGCAGGACTCCAGACAATGCCCTTGACATTTGACATCACAGTCAGGTGCATCTCAGACAAATCACAGCGAAATACCCACTGCATGTATTTATTTAGAATTATGCATGTAAAACATATCATAAATATCAGTGCTGCAAAGTAAAAGTGATTAAGTTTTGATTCTTTTTTTTTTTTTTTCATCAGATCAGAGTCTCACAATACCCATCAAAAACTGATACAAGCATAATGAAAATATGGAAAAGAGGAAAAAGATAAAATTCTAGAATATAAATGTGACTCAACATAGTTTGTTGTACATGATGAGGAGAATACATATGTGTAGGATTTATTGCCCTTCCACCCCCAGGGGCCCAGTAGTGACCCCTTGAAGAGCAAAAAAATGCATACTTTGAATGACTGTAAATCAAAGTCTGATTAGTATATTTAAAAGAAAATTTGCAGGACAACTCTTTATGTTGTGTTTAATAAATAATGTTAGATACAGTTTCCTGACATATATAGAAAGGTGGTATAAATGCGTTTTAAAAAGTGTGCATAGTAATATACAAAATTTCAGCATATCTCTTAAATATGTCACAGAGGTTTGCCCAATGAACATATTTAAATATCCATTGATTCTTTAAAGATGGAATTTATTTTATTTAATAAGTAAACGTTTTTAAACTACATTACCCATAAGCCTCCGCCATTCTGTCGATGGAACGTGAAATCATGGCGCTGATACTTGTAGTTCTTTGAAGTGTGTGCTTAGGATTAGGGTTAGGGTTGGGATGTCGATAATGGGGTAATTTCTCTCAACATAGCAACGTGGTATTGTTAACTGAATGTATAAGTGGCATAATATTAACAGCAAAACGTACTTTGCAACAAGAAGCGCTTTTTAATAGGGGTTTAAAGATCAACCAACCAGAGCGGTTCCTGCCGGTGCTGTGGAGCCAATGACAACGCAGTTCAAAAGAGGCGCCATGCACACGTCTACATATATGGTCAATTACGACAGGATCTTCCGGTTTTATATGGCGAATTTATTAATGAGATGAATGCAAGATTCCTATAAACATTTATTTGGTTATGTTTTATACATTTATAATTTCCCATTAAACGTAAACTAGCATTTTTAAACGATAGATTCCTTTGTGTGGTTAACCTGATGTAGAAATAGGCTTTAAGTTAGGCTCTTCTAAGCAAGGGCCAAATGGTTTCCATCCATTGCATACACCATGGGGTTAAGTAATATTAATTAAATATATTAATTAATTACACATATTAAATACATAAACATTTACCCCCAGTTTCACAGACAAGGCTTAAGATAGTCCTGGACTAAAATGCATGTTTGAGCTGTTTTTAGGCTTTTAAAAAAAATGTGGCACATGTAAGCTTCTGAAAACAGTCTTAAGCCTGAAATAAGATCCTGAATTTGAATCATTACACACAAATCCAACAGTACTCACCTGAAATGGGCTAAAAATCAAATAAACCAGTTGTCAATCAGTCTATTAGGGCAAGGATGAAAAAGGACCTGGGTAGGCATTTTAGTTATATCAGCTCTAGAGCAAAGCAGTTTAGCACATTTATTGGACAAATCTGCAGCACACTCATACTGTAAACAACAAAACTGGTTGGGAGCTTCTCTGTGAATTTGTCATGAATTTGGTACATTTTGGTAAAACATTGTACATATAGTCATGAATATTACAGGTTACATCAAGAAGCTATTTAACAATAAATAATAGTGAATGCAAGTAATATTTTACAGTGCAATTTTTACCATGTAAATTATGAAATTTAATATAAAAACAAGAATTTAACAGTAGGATTACACATTTGCACAACACCTTGTCAGTGTTTTATCAAGTAATATAGACAGTTAAGATTTAATGGAAATTAAATGAGTATCATAAATTAGTGTATGTTACTCAGTTTTTTCACAGTAATGATTTACAAGGTTTTTAAATTTCAAATGAAACTTCGTCTTCATCCTCCTCCTCATCCTCTGAACCATACTGGATATAATCCTCATCCATGTCAAGGTAATCATCATCTTGCAGTTCCTCACACACCTCACAATTGTCTAGGACACTACCATACAGCTGCCGAACCGAGGATATGTGACTTTTTAGGTAGCATAGTTTTTTCTGTAGTAGAGCGTGAAGTCCCAGAATTCCACTTTTGGAAAGGTCAGAGTCCTGTTCTGTAAGTAACACAAAAACACAAAATTATAAATCATTTTAAGGAGTTATAATCATTTATAGTCATTTTAAGGAGGTTCTATTCTGCTTTAATTTTCTGCAATTACAGCATCAATTAACTTATTCACCAATTGAAGAAAGTGATTATGGATTATTAACAGAGATTCAGTTAAAGTGCAAGATATTATGGACATATTGATTTTAATATTGTTTTTTAACAAAATTAACAGAGATGTAGTACTTACTCTTCTTTGTTATATCAACAGCAACATGACATGAAAGGTCATTTAGAAGAGACAGATCCCTTTTGAGGCTTTTCCAGTGATTCCTGATTTCATTCAGGACAATGCACTCCTCTTCGGTAAGGCGCTTTAGCAGCATCAGTTGGTCAAAGGCCCTTTTTTTGGTGACAAGATTATCTGTGAAGATATTTCCAAAAATAATGACATGAATAGTTTATCAATATACTTTGTACAAAGGTGTTTAAATATTTAATTAAAAAATGAATATAAATTTTAAAAAAATTCTGACGTTTGCATGTATAAACAGAAACAATTATCAAAGCTACAATTTTTATGAATGTATTATACATTTCATTAATGACAACTATTTTATATTCATCATATCTATCAATATACTACAAACTTATTTAATAACCCTAACCCTAACCCTAAACCTAAAGCATGCAAGATGTCCTGCTGCACAATAGGTATACACAACATCCACTGTAAGCAGATAAGCTGCTACATACTGTAAATACAGTACACACATCTAAATGAGTAACATAACATACCACGCTCATCCAGTACCCATGGCCATGCATAGCTCTCACATGCCAGAATTGAGTCGGCTGACTGCAGCTTTTCAGGTGCTTCCCTGTTGTACTCATCCACAGCTGCACTAAATTTGGCCTTTTCCTCCAAAATTTTTCTACGGAGTTTGTGTCTTCTTTTGTTTCCATCTGAAAAGACAAATGCAATGCCATAATACGTGCAATTTAAGACTCTTTCTTAAATTAATTAAAATGCAAAATACTGTACATATTTGTTAAAGAACATGACATTTATTTCCTTTCCCAAAGTTCTTCAGCTTAGTGCTTAGAGCTAAGGTCTCACTTTTATAAAACACCACAACAGAGTGTAGAAATTGTTAAGAGGGCCTATTATGTAAAATTCACTTTTTGAACATTGTGTCCCCTGTGTGTATAACCAACCACCCTACAATCATAAAAATCTATTTTTTTTAATGATCCCCATAAATCAGAAGCAGTGTCTGAAAATGCACTGTCCCAGTTTTCTCCCTACTGTGACATCATTGAAGGGAAAAGCCCCATTCACTGGCAATGATCTCTGCCCTATTAGCATAGATCCCTAAGGGAGCCGCACACAGTCCGCCATGTTTATACACTCTCTAGAGCAGATAGTGATATAATGTTTCAGCTATTCACACAATATAACTAATCTGTTGATGGCTGTAATAATGAATATCTGTGGTTAAAAACTAAGCTCAGAATCGATCCAGAATCGTTGGGAGAGAGAATCGTGATGCATTGTTTTTTTTCTCCCACCCCTAGTATGACCAACACAATATTAGGTTAAACATAAACTGTTCCTGTAGGCCAGGCCTATATGCGTAACATGCCAAGTTGATGCTTACTCTGAACACTGCTTTACTCTCTCGCATGTCGCAGCCTTTGCATTTAAAAAATCGTATTTTATCATATTGTGATATTATCACAAATGCAATTAATCATTCAGCCCTATTTGTGATTCAACTTTTCATATCCAGAACATGCAAGTACTGCACCTTATAACGTGTTTTCGCAATCGCCTTTCTGAATGTGCTAATGTGGCTAAAGTTACCATTGTCTCTTACTGTATTCACAGAGACCAGAGCTTGTTATTTTTAACCTGAAAACGCTCACTGTCTATAATTCTGAAGCACACTTTTAGTACTTAAAAACAAATTAATGACATAGCTCTGATCTCTGTGAATAGAGACAAAAAGTTTAGCCACATTAGCCATACAGTAGGTGTAAAAACCCACACAAACATTCACAATATATAATGTGGTACTTGCATGTTCTGAATATGAATTTGGATCACAAACATTTTTATTCACTGCATGAGATTCTTCAGACTCCAGTTGTTGATGCTGGAGAATCCAAACTAGCACAAGCTATAAAGGTTACACACTCTTGAAAAGGGAGTGAAAGCAGCTGATCATTTGTATTTAAAAAGACACTTGAAAACACCATGTTTTTGCTCACACCCAAATAAAACATACTATAATAAATAATCCCTGGGATTAGGGCTGGGCGATATATCGCATGCGATTGTCATTCGCATTTCGTCAGTAAAGCCGGTTCCCTGATTACCGCTAAATCGCCATCACCTGCTTTCAAATGGAGCAGCATTTAATAGACAGAACCGTAGTTGACTGACAAGCTACGCAATATCGCGTTCATTATCGAAGGCGATTCATCTGTGATATTGAACGTGATATTGCGTGGCTTGTCAGTGATGTACGGCTCTGTCTATTAAATGCCGCTCCATTTGAAAGCAGGTGATGGTGATTTAGCGGTAATCAGGGAACCGGCTTTACTGACGAAATGCACGTGACAAAAGCATGCGATATATCGCCCAGCCCTGCCTGGGATATTTTGAATTGAAACTTCACAGACACATTCTTTTATTACAGCTTGTAAAAAGGGGGATAATATGTCCGCTTTAAGGCCAACTCACACCACACACAGATTAATGCCAACAAACACCAACAATCAAGCTGGCCATTAGATTTAGAGATTTATGAAAATAACTGCCCCAACAGACACCAACAAACGCTGACGGAACATGTTGAGACAGGAGAAAACAAATCCCAACAAACACCAACAGACTTGATGCATTTGTTGGTGTTTGTCTGAGTGGTGTGAATTGGCCTTTAAAAGCTTTAAAATTATTTAATGTTTAAAATGATCTAACCTGTTTGACGGTAAAGATCTCGCTTCCTCTGCCTGATGCTCACATAAAGAGTCTCAATTGTCTTCTGGAGTCCCTGTTGACTGCTTGCATTCTCCTTACTTGTTGCTAAATTATTGATAAGATATGCTTTTACAATAGAAATAAACATGTACATTATGATTACATCAGAGGTATAAGGATGAGGCTTAAATTTAAAAAAAAGTAGAAACAAAAGTCATACACAACACTACAGTCAAAGTTCTGTTACTGAAAGGGTTAAAACAATAAGTACAGTGCTAAAATAATCTAAAATATGCCTACCTGTATCAGCCCACTGCTGGATTTCACTGGTCCAGTCTTTAAGCGTGTCATCTGTTACTGCAAACTCTGTCTTTAGTGCATCAAGGTTTAGGGACTCCTCCTTAATTTGTGCTTTTGTCTAATGAACAATACCATAAAGTGCATTTGTTAAAAGATAAAAACTAATGACAGATGCATACATGATTATTGACCCTTTTCAAAAGGAAAAACAGGATATACATTTTTTTTTTTTATTAATACATAAAGTTGGTCTTGGAATTCACAGTTTTGACTTTATAGTTGTCACTTGCCTACTGAACCACAGCAAATACTACAGCAAAATTAAACACTAAAAGACTACAGCTGTCACCTGTAAAAGAGGAAAGCAATTTAGAAACATACCTTTATTAATCTTCGGGACAGCACGTTTGCAAGGTTGTCAATTTTGCGTTGATTCCATGCCATGGCCTGGATAGTAATCATGTCTGTCCTAGCTAAACAATGTAAAATAATATAAATAATCGATAGCTCCCATTAATGTTGCATACTATTTTTTCCATTTTGGTTTGTTTAGAAGACTGATATGAAAATTATGTTGGACTTGCATTAACACCTCTAGGGATGATCAAGTGTCAGGTAAAAGTTTAATACTAATGCCATTTAAAAATGAATGGATTTTTTGAGTCCCATTAGGTAACTTTGCATTGTATATGTTTGTAGTTATGCACTTACCTCCTTTGGTCATGTATTTACTGCATATAGCAGTTCTCGACAAGAAGCTGTTTACTTGTTCCACCTCTTCACCCAAGGTGGTGCCTGCTCCTTCTTGGTTTCGGCCACCCCACTTAATCTTGTGCACGGAGATCAAATATTTAACAAATAAAACAACCACATCTTTTAGAATATACACACAAATTTACTGATCATAAATACACAAGTCACAAATGTCATGTTCTGGAAAACAGTTTACCTCACATTTCCACGAGTGGGCCTTTGCATACATCACTGACAGGAATGGCTTCATGTGCAGGAGAGGAGAAAGCTCTGGACAATCATTAACAACTCTCTGCAGGTATGGCCAGTACTTGCATATTACATCAGTGCACATGAACTGAACATTCCTTGGTGTCAGCTCCTTTTGGAGAAACAACGGATATGCAAATATTTCCCCCCTCATCATGTTCAGACTTCTCAGCAGCACACCATGCCGACAGACAGCCACCTCCATCCCCTCCTCATCCAGCTTGTTGATTTTCTTTGGGATGGACTCCCGTGCTGCAGTCCACTGACTCGATCCACAGACACCTTTTCCACCGGACTATCAAGAGGAGAAAGAAATGTGATGATCCAACAACACTGTATTAAATTATGTTTGTGAATAAATGTCTAAGGAAATAAGTGGGGTGAAAATACGCCAACAGACAAACATTTCAAATGACCACACGTTGAATTTTTGCTTTACTGCAAGCCATGTGAGATAGAAATATATGACAATTCAATGCATTGGTCTTAATTTTGCTATTGTGTTTACATGAATATGTGCATTGCTATTTTTTGTTCAGGAAATACAATTTTTGAAAGCACTATGACAAAACAATACAACCTACGTGCTTTGTCTTCTTATTAATGTAGTCCACGAACTTGGAAACATCTTCATCCTCACAGACAAAGACACCCTTGAACAGACCATGATCTTCAGCCCTTGAATATAATTACATCATTATTTAAGGAAAAGCTAATTGGCATTAAATATTATTTTAATGCTTTTCACACAGTTATAGAATTTCTGCTACCCTCTTTTGAAGCGATACAATTTCCTGTTACCATCTACTGACACAGCAAGCATAAATGGAGAACAGGCTGGACACTCAAACACTTTCAGTCCACAGAGCTGATCAATTTGGAACTGGCAGTATCTCCATTCGAAAAAACTTCTTTGAAAAGCATCTGTGCAGATCTTTCCATCCTGTGAAATAACACACAAAAAAAACATAAACCTTGTAAGAATGTAAGAGTAATCGCTCACTCCTAAACATGAGATGAAAAAAGGAAATGATTCAGTAGTTCATTTAATTAATACTCGGCCAAAGAACTCCGTCCGTTGTTCCAATAAACTGATGAAGGACTGTCTAGAAAGTCCAGGAGCAGTCAATTTCATGTGGTCATATGACACAAACACATCAATTTTATAAAGTGTTTCACAGCTTGCTGTGGCAGGCCAGTAACCAGACTTGATCAGGTGTGGGATGCTGGTCGTTCTGCTCATATGGCATGTCGAGCATGTGAAGGTTGGCAAGCTGACGTTGTAGCGACCTATTGAAATAATGTATAGTATAAAAACAAAGTAATCAAAAATTTATTTATTTATTTTTTTTAAATACACTGGACTCACCATCAATTCCAATGAGAATAGCCTTTTTACCTCCTGACACCACAATGGTATCAGTGGCGCAGCTGCAAATTTGATCAGGTGTCTCTAGAGGCAAAAGACAATCTGGGAAAAAAAGTAAGGCTAGAAAATTCAACCTTTACCAAAAAACTATAGCTGCGTTATTATTATGATTACATGGAAATTCACATGATAGATTAACATGAAGGTATTATAAATTCTAAAACAACTGAATTACATGCCTTTTTCCTCAAAATGGAATTGGTCGTCAATATCCACCTTCACCAAAGTAGACGGGGATATGGCCCGAAAGAATCCCTCTACATCTGTCTCTCGGTTGTGCAGTTTCCTTTCATGGGCCAATATATCGCAGTCTGCACAGTACAGCTGTTTAGGAACACAGTCTTTACAGCGGATAACAGATCGCTTCAGTTGGTAGTGCTGGCACGGTCTGATCTCTGTGTACTCAGCTGTTAATAAAGATTCCACCATCTCTGACCTCAAAGCTGCCCACTTCTTTTTAGCCTGGGCCATGCGAACTGACCATGTGTTTGAGGAGGTCGGATTTGAGCACTGAATGTCTCCAGTATCAGCCAACAGATCCTCTACCTCTTGATGAAGAGTTTCTGGATTAGAAAAAAACTAAAGTAATTATAGTGTTCATGGCAGTTGGTTAGACGGATCATTACAAAGCAGTGATTATACTGAGAACTCTTTAAACAATACAAACATACACACCTATATCTTCAACTGCTGGCCAAACAGTGTGAGAAGGCAGTGATGGAACTTCACCTAAGAACAATGAAACAAGAAAAAGTCACTAATAACTCTGCATGACTAGTTATTTTGAAAAGTGTTGATGTCATTACTCACCATAATCAATGTCTACTTGCCCAGACTCCAAAGATGACATTGCTGGACTGTTAATCGTTGTAGCTAAAAACAAATTAAGAGTAATTGAAACATACAGAACAGCCAGATTATGATGCTACTCATTATGAGAGGAGAAACATGTATAAGCTGCAAGAATACATTGTGTAAAATATAACAAACATACATTTGGAAATGTTTGCCTTGGTGAGTTTTGGCCTTCTCCGTTTTGGCACAAGATGCCCAAACTCATTCCTCTCTACAAACGAGACACGAGTGCTACAGGCTTGTTTGGTCTTCTTTTTCAGCTAGAAAAAAAAGGACTTATTTTTTCTTTTGTAAATTCATCTTGAAACAAAATGCAAAGATGACCGTAAGCTAGGTCTTTTAAATATATTAACAGATAAAAATACAGCAAATTAATTTGAATTAAAAAGTAGTTAAATGAAAACAAAACAAAAAATTGAAATGAAATGTATTCATCATTACTGGTGGAGGGTTGAAGGTTTGTAGAATTTCTTCAGCCTCCTTGGTAGCTGCTTCAAGTGCAGCACTGGCAGCTTTGAGTTCAAGTTCCCTTGTAATAATTGCAGCTTCCTGACATAATTGGTCAAAACCTGAGTTTTGACAAGATGCCATATTGAAGAGGAGAAAGAGAAATAATCAAAGAAAAGTCAAAAGACAGAGAGACAAAGGAAGAGAAGAGGGATGGAGGGGGAAAGAGTTGCTGTGTATGTATGTGTGAGTGAGTGTGTGTAAGAGAGAGAGAGAGAGAGAGAGAGAGAGAGCTTTTGAAAGAGATGGCTCTTAAAAGAGCCGTTGGGTTGATATGTCGAAGGAAGTCTATATGAAGGAGTAGTGTAGGATCTGAAGTAACTGCAAGGTAGAAAAAGAAATGCTGAATTACAATTTTTGCATAGTAAATAAAAGGAATTAACAGCATAAATAACAAGGACTATATATAAATAAATGCTTGTGCTTTAGCTACAGATTAACACAGTAGAATAACAGTAACTATAGTAAAAGCATAGTAATCATTGCCGTATTGAGCTATAATTCCACCAATATGAACATAAACTGATCGAAGCTAGCTAACGCTAACGAGTTTAATCAGCTCGTACGAATTCGTACGATTTAGCCACTTGGTTAATTCGTACGAATTAGTACGAATTCGCCGTGAGATAGGGTTGGTATATCTAGTGTTATAGGAAATGTTCTCGGTTCCGGCCGACCTAATTATTGCAGCGTAACAATCCTTTAACGGATTTGAAAAATGTTAATGTATTGATAATGTGTTATGTGTATGCAAGAGCAAAGAGATGTGTTTTTAGTCTAGATTTAAACTGACAGAGTGTGTCTGCTTCCCGAACAATGCTAGGAAGATTGTTCCAGAGTTTAGGTGCTAAATAGGAAAAGGATCTGCCGCCTTCAGTTGATTTTGATATTCTGGGTATTATCAACTGGCCTGAATTCTGAGATCGCAATAAACGTGAAGGACTATAATGCATTAAGAGCTCGCTTAGGTACTGGGGAGCTAAACCATTTAAAGCTTTATAAGTAAGTAGCAAGATTTTAAAATCTATACGATGTTTAATAGGGAGCCAATGTAAAGTTGACAGAACTGGGCTAATATGGTCATACTTTCTGGTTCTAGTAAGAACTCTAGCTGCCGCATTTTGGACCAACTGTAGTCTGTTTAAAAGCCGAGCAGAACAACCACCCAGTAGAGCGTTATAATAATCTAGTCTTGAGGTCATGAATGCATGAACCAACTGTTCCGCATTTGTCATTGAGAGCATATGTCGTAATTTAGATATATTTTTTAGATGGAAGAAGGCGGTTTTACAGATACTAGAAACATGACTTTCAAATGAAAGATTGGTATCAAAGAGCACACCCAGGTTCCTAACTGAGGACGAAGATTTAATGGAGCACCCGTCAAGTGCTAGAGAGTATTCAAGGTTTTTTCGTGAGGAAGTTTTTGGTCCAAAAATTAGGATATCAGTTTTTTCTGAATTTAATAATAAGAAATTTCTTGTCATCCAGTTTTTAATGTCAGCTATGCATTCTGTTAGTTTTGTGAATTTGTAGGTTTCGTCAGGGCGCGAGGAAATATAGAGCTGAGTATCGTCAGCGTAGCAGTGAAAACTAACACCATGCTTCCTAATTATCTGTCCTAAGGGCAGCATGTACAGAGTGAAAAGCAACGGTCCTAGTACTGAGCCTTGTGGTACTCCATATTGAACCTGTGATCGATACGACATCTCTTCATTAACTACTACAGACTGATAACGGTCAGATAGGTACGATTTGAACCATGCCAAAGCAATTCCACTAATGCCAATATAGTTTTCAAGTCTTTTTAAAAGAATGTTGTGATCGATAGTGTCAAAAGCAGCACTGAGATCTAATAACACTAATAGAGAAATACAGCCACGATCGGATGATAAGAGTAGATTGTTTGTAACTCTAACAGTCTCAGTACTATGGTATGGTCTAAATCCTGACTGGAAATCCTCACAGATTCCATTTCTTTCTAAAAAAGGAGCACAGTTGTGTTGAAACTGCCTTTTCTAGTATCTTTGACAGAAAAGGTAGATTCGAGATTGGCCTGTAATTTACTAAATCTCTCGGATCTAGTTGAGGTTTTTTAATAAGAGGTTTAATAATAGCCTGCTTAAAGGTTTTTGGCACGTATCCTAGTGTTAGAGATGAATTAATTATATCAAGAAGTGGACCTACGACCTCTGGAAGCATTTCTTTCAGTAGTTTAGTCGGCATTGGGTCTAACATACATGTCGTTGATTTTGATGATTTGATAAGTTTAGATAATTCTTCCTCTCCTATAGCAGCGAATGATTCTAGTTTTACCTCAGGGACACTACAGTGCACTGTCTGAAGCGAAACTGTAGATGGTTGCATATTTATAATTTTCTCTCTAATATTATCAATCTTGCAAGTAAAGAAGTTCATAAAGTCATTACTGCTGTGCTCTATGGAAACGTCAGCAATTGAATCTCTGTTTCTAGTTAATTTAGCCACTGTGTCAAATAAATACCTAGGATTATGTTTGTTTTCTATTAAGAGATTTGAAAAATAAGTAGATCTAGCATTTCTTATAGCCGTTCTGTACTCAATCATTTTTTCTTTCCACGAAAGGCGAAAAACTTCTAGTTTTGTTTTCTTCCAACTACGTTCAGCTTTTCTAACAGCTCGTTTTAGAGCCCGAGTGTGCTCATCATACCACGGCGTTGGATTAGTTTCCTTAATCTTCTTTAGACGTAAAGGAGCGACTGCATCTAATGTGCTGGAAAGGAGAGAGCCAATAGTTTCTGTTGCAGCATCGAGGTCTTCTAAGTTGTCAGGTATACTAAGGCGATGAAACTGCTCGGGGAGATTATTTATAAAGCAATCTTTAGTGGTAGACGTGATGGTTCTACAATATTTATGGCTGGGTGGTGGTTTTGTAGTCTTGGCTAATTGTATTATACACGAGACTAAATAATGATCTGATATATCATCGCTCTGCTGTAGAATTTCAACAGCATCAATATCAATTCCATGTGACAGTATTAGATCTAGGGTATGATTACGACAACGAGTGGGTCCTGACACGTGTTGTCTAACTCCAATAGAGTTTAAAATGTCTGCAAATGCCAATCCAAATGCGTCTTTATTATTGTGTTTTATTTGTTTAGCTGCTTCAAGCCAAGCGCGCACTTGCAGTGTTACCATGGCCACTTGTATGCATTTTTGGGCTTGTTATTATTATTATTATTTTCCATATTAAGAGGTGGAGGCCTTAGTTCAGCTGGAATTCCCCTGTGCCGGTGTGTCCTTTGAACGGAGAAAAGTCAGCCGTTAATTCGGTGCTTGCTCAACAGAGGTGGCCGGAGGAATGGCCAAGCTTCAATCATGGAGACAGATTTGTAATGCTTCCTCCAACTTATGAACATTTACACCTTAAAGCTTCCTTTGGGCAAAATAGGAATAAAGCTAATATCATTAGTGTTATCCACACATACATTATCCAGACGTTAGTCTATGCGTACGTTATCCAGACGTTTATCCACACGTACGTTATCCAGGCGTTTATCCACACGTACGTTATCCAGACGTTTATCCACACGTACGTTATCCAGACGCAAAGTAAAAAAATATACTTTCTCAACTACGTCGCCGCCATCGCCGCCGCGCACTTTGTGTTATCCGTCGTGCTTGTCAGTCTCGTCGCCGAATGACACAAAGGGAGCGCCATATTCCATAGTATGGTGCCAAAAAGATCTGTAGACGTGTGCAGAGGGATCTGTGAATGCCCTGTGATCTGCAAACACAGATTCAACACTTGCATGCTGAGCTTTGCACAGAATGTGTACGAATGTCTTTTTACAGTGGTTTGAAAATACAAGTTAGACCGTGTTTGTTTGCAAATTGTGAGGAGGGCATTTGTAGATTTTTTAATGGAAAAAACAGCGAAACAGCTGTGCCAAAATTCTGAAAATAAATGCAACACAATCTACAAACAAATAATGACCCTCATGCGCAGACAAATCACTTTGCATTCAGATTCTGGTTATCAAGTACAAGTCACTGATTTCTATTTGTGAATCATGAAGAGTCTGTTTGTGGATTTTTTATCTATTTGTAGATTTTGTTTTACATTTGCGGATCATGAGGAGTTTGTTTGCAGATTTGGAATCTATTTACAGATTGTGTTTTACATTTGCAGATTTTAAATTTATTTGTAGATCTTGTTTTGTGTTTACAAATTGTAATATGCATTTTTGACTCATAGTCTCTTCATTTTCAATTATTATGGCATTATTTTGTCACAACAGCAAAACAATAGTGTCAGAATTATGAAAACAAATGTGACACAATCTACAAACAGAACATGATCTTCACCTGCAAACAAGTCACTTTACATTAAAGGTCCCGTTCTTCGTGATCCCATGTTTCAAACTTTAGTTAGTGTGTAATGTTGTTGTTAGAGTATAAATAAAATCTGTAAAATGTTAAAGCTCAAAGTTCAATGCCAAGCGAGATATTTTATTTAACAGAAGTTGCCTACATCGAACGGCCAGTTTGGATACATCCCTCTACTTCCTTCTTTAATGACGTCACTAAAACTGACTAACCTGACTAACCTCTGCCCACAGGAATACACAAGAGTTGCGTTTGTAGAGTGTGTTTGTCGCCATGTCGTCAAAACGCTGTTATTTTCATCCCGCAGTCCAATCACCGGGTCTGATTCCGGCTCAAATTGATAGGGTAAAATTAAAGACATGTTTACAATAACACTGAGCGCGTGCATTTCCACGTTATGGTAAGAGGCGTGACCTTTCCGGGCAAGATGCGCTAAACTGCTGTCGAATCACAACACAGGAACCGCTGGCACAATCAGAACTCGTTACGTATTTCTGAAGGAGGGACTTAATAGAACAAGGAAGTCATCAGCCCATTTTTATGACAGTGGAAACAGCGGTATACAGATAAGTAAATTATGTGAAAAATACTGTATTTTTTTACACACGAAACATGAACACATGTTATATTGCACACTATAAACACAATCAAAGCTTCAAAAAACCACGAAAAACGGGACCTTTAATTAAAATTCTGGTTTTCAAGTACAAGTCACTGATTTCTATTTGTGAATCAGGATCACAAAGAGATTGTTTGAGGACTTTGTATCTATTTGTAGATCTTGTTTTACATTTGCGGATCATGAGGACTTTGTTTGCGGATTATTTATCTATTTGTAGATTGTGTTTTGTGTTTACAAGTTGTAATATCTATTTGTGACTTTTAGTCTGTCCATTTTCAATGGTTTTGGCATCAATTCACCCCCATAGAGTCCCGCCCATCTGGCATGGGGACTATGTGACAGGGTGATAGTGACACTGGGAAATGGAGGCTAAATGTTATGTTTCAGTTTCCAGGGGGGTGGGGGGAAAATGTTATGTCTGAAAACGTTCAGTATTGTGTCCTGTTGGACTCTGTTATGTTATACACTGCGTGTAACAGGTTACGGTGCCTTTAAGGCTTACAGCAGTGGTTTACGGCAAAGATCGAAAAACGCCAGGTTGGCGGTAGTATGATAAACGTCATATGAACGAAGCTACATGGTGTGGTTATCAGTGTTGGGGAAAGTTACTTTTAAAAGTAATGCATTACAATATTGCGTTACTCCCTAAAAAAGTAACTAATTGCGTTACTTCGTTACTTTTTATGAAAAGTAATGCGTTACATTACTTTTGCGTCACTTTTTCACACTGGGGCTGGGTTTGTTTGTTTTTAATAACAACAAAAAAGTTCTATTTTTGGCAAAAAGGCCCTTTCACACCAAAAGTGAAATGAATAAGCCTCAGGCTGAAGGAAAAGCATATTTACACCTGTACAGTAGAGGGCGCAGCTCAAACAAACCTTTCTAATCTAAAGTATTTTTTGCTTATTAGTATGGTTGAATTAGGTATATTGAAGATCAGCAGCAAAGACATTGGTTAATAATTGAGATTAAATACATAAAGTATATTTGTGTAATTTAATATAGTTAATTATTACAGGTTTGCAAAAATTCTGAGATTGCATTTCACTGTTTTTATTCATTTTGAGGAATACTGAATGTTTTCATGCAAGTGAGATAAGTAAATGCATGTTCACATTTAGTCTAAAACTACAATAACCATCATGTTCACACAGCGCACACAACACCCTCTGCACTTTATTTCTCTCAACATGGGGACAGGAGAGCTGTCAGTCAATAAATGTGAAAAAGTAACTTGCGTTACTTATTTGAAAAAGTAACTTAGATATTTTGTTGTGAATTGAAAAAGTAATGCGTTACTTTACTAGTTACTTGAAAAAGTAATCTGATTACGTAACTCAAGTTACTTGTAATGCGTTACCCCCAACACTGGTGGTTATTGAGTCCTACACAAATACAACAGTAACATCAGAAGGAGTCAATAGTCAATAGTTCAAGTCTGAGAACTCTTTGGCCAGCAATATGACCTTTAGGTCAAATTTGCTGTATTCTTTGGCTGACGTATCGTCAGATGGAGTCAATGAGTATGTATAGAAAGTTTATGATCGAGGACTTGTTATTTGCCAGAAATATGTCCATTAGGTGAAATATGCAATGCTCTATGGCTGAAGTAACATCAAAATGAGGCATGTATATAAAGTTCATAATCGAGGACTCTTGGGACAGAAAAACTTTAATCAAGTCTAAAATGGACTCCTGTATGGCTGAAAAATATCAGATGAAGCCAATGACTATGTATAGAAAGGTCAAGACTGGGCCAGAAATATGTTCTGAAAGTCATGGACCTATATGGCTGATGTGAAATCAGAAGGCGTCAATGAGTGTATATAAAATCTTCAAAGTCGAATACTTTTTGGCCAGAAATATGGACTAATGTCTAGCTTATCTAACATCAGATGGAGTCAATAATTATGTAGACAAAATTCATGATCGAGGACAAAAAATGTTTAAGTAGGTTTAAAATGGACTTCTGTATGGCTGAAGTGTGTTTCTATATGTTTCTAAGGTGGACTACTGTCTGTCTGATGAAACACCAGAAGGAGTAAATAAGTCTGTATGGAATTTTCAACATCAAGGACTAATTTGCCAGAAATTTGTTCAGTAGGTCAAAATGGGTTCATATATGACTCAAGTAAGATCAGAGTGACTCATATGTATTGAAAGTTCAAGATAGAGTACTTTTGGGCCAGAAATAGGTTCATTTGGTAAAATATGGACTACAGTATGGCTGATGTAACATCAGAAAGGCATCAGTATGTATATATAAAAACTTCAAGATCGAGTACTCTTTGGCCAGAAATATGTCCATTGGGTCAAATATGCAATACTTTATGCCTGACGTTTCATCAGATGGAGCCAATGAGTAGGTAAAGAAAGTTCTTGATCGAGGACTAATTTGCCAGAAATATGTTCAGTAGGTCTTATGTGGACTGTATGGGTGAAGTCAAATCCGAAGGAGTCAAAGAGTATATATAGAAAGTTCAAGATCAAGCGCACTTAGAAATATGTTCCTTAGGTCACATATGGCCTACTGATGTAACTACTGGAGTGAATCAATGAGTGTGTATTGAAAGTTCAAGATTGAGTACTTTTCGACCAAAAATATGTCCATTAGCTCAAATATGGAGTAAGTGTATGTAAAAAGTTAAAGATCGAGTATTCTTTGGCCAGAAATATGTCCATTAGGTCATATGCAATATACTCTATGGCTGATGTAAGATCGAAATGAGGCATCTATATAAAGTTCATGATCGAGGACTCTTAGGACTGAAAAACTTTAATCAAGTCTAAAATGGACTCCTGTAAAGCTGAAGGAAAAAACCCCAGAAGGAATCAATGACTATGTATGGAAAGTTCAAGATTGAGGACTAATTTCCCAGAAATATGATCAGTATGGGTGAAGTAACATCAGAAGGAGTCAATAGTCATGTATGAAATGTTCAAGTTTAAGAACTCTTTGGCCAGCAATATGACCTTAAGGTCAAATTTGCAGTATTCTATGGCTGACGTATCATCAGATGGAGTCAATGAGCATGTATAGAAAGTTTATGATCGAGGACTTTTTATTTACCAGAAATATGTCCATTAAGTGAAATATGCAATGCTCTATGGCTGAAGTAACATCAAAATGAGGCATGTATATAAAGTTCATAATCGAGGACTCATGGGACCGAAAAACTTTAATCAAGTCTAAAATGGATTCCTGTATGGCTAAAAAATTTCAGATGGAGTCAATGACTATGTATAGAAAGGTCAAGACTGGGCCAGAAATATGTTCTGAAAGTCATGGACCTCTATATATGGCTGATGTGAAATCAGGGGCGGAGCCAGGGGCTGGCCTAAGCTTGGCCACTCCTTTGGCCACCCCGCTCACAATTGCTGTTTCTGTCTTCTTTTTTTTTTGTTGTTGTTGACAAGAATTGCGTTTATTTAAACGCAGAATCGTCTCTTTAAGACCACAAAAAAACGGGAGACTTTTCAGACGTGCACTCCAACTTCGCCTCAGCGCCAGGCGCAAGTCAAACGCGCGCGGAAACGATACAGGTGATGAATGAGCTTCAGCAGAACAACAGTGAACAGCAAACATTATATAGCTTACGTAAATGTTTCTCAACTGGTGGGTTGCAAGACCGCACACTTTTCAATCACGCGCAAATATGACGCGCTGTATATTACTCAGTATAAATGTAACGTCGTAGTTCTGTCATCTATTAAGTCATGAAATAACCAAAAAAGGCAATTAAAGCTGCGTTAAAACTGCATGCATGTAGGCCTATTTATGCGTCATATGTCTCTGGACTAAAATATTCTGCTATGTGAGATCACAATATAAGGCACAAGCTTATATGTAATTTTTTAATGCATAACTAAATGTGAGAACTGTGCATTACTAGAAGATGCTAATTTTGCGTTCATTTATAAAGTACGAATAAAAATTTATCACATTTAAATGCATAATTAATTTTACATTCTGGCATTTATGTGCTGTTGACTTCCACATCAGCAAATGGGAATTCAAAAGAGAACACTTTTTTTTTCTTTGTAGGCCTTGTAAGGGTGGAACTCCTACAGCGGTTCAGACTGTAAGGTTTGCCGAGCGACTAAAGAAACTTTATCAGATGTTAGAAAACTGTACATTTCTTGTCTATTACCACCCACTGCAACTTATACCAATGACGGAAATAAGTGCAGAATAATAGCAAAATATGTGGGAGAGCGTTGCTATAGTATGACAATATTGTATTGCAATAGGGAGCACATTAATGTTACTAAATCAAAACTAGTTAGCACATCATTTGTAATTGAAAGGGTTTAATGACAATGTCTGATTATGGTTACACTTAAAATAATCACAAAATAGATGTATGAGATGATAAAATCATATACCATTAATCGTACCCAGCATGAATGTAAAAAGTTACCTGAGAGAGAGAGAGAGAGAGAGAGAAAGGAAGAAAGAGGGCCAGAGAGTGCCCAAGAAAAGCCAAGAATAAAAGAAAGAGCAGAGCATAAAAAAGAGACCCGAGCAACAGTTACAATCTTCTTTTATCCCTTCTTTGACCATGTAGTGATTTTTACTGTGTCCATTCAAGGACGCAAAGTAAAATAGGGATTGGTACTCACGTCACCGCTGACGTTGTGATTTTTGGATCACACGTCTCTTAAGGTGTGATTATGAGTACATCAGATGACCACTTCCCCCTTTTTCCCTAGTTCAGGGCACCAGTCAAGGTCTTTTACCTTGGTAGTATGAGAACACTCTCAACAGGGGCTTTTCATTTATTTAGAATTAATGTGAAGTGGTCAGCTGATTTATCTGAAAGATGGTGAGATTGCTAACTTGTAGAACCTCTTCTGTATTATCAGCACAAGGAAGACACAAGTGTAATAAAAATAAATTTTATTAACAAAAATATAAACAAGAATAACTAACACAACTACTAAATGAATACCATGAGTGATAAAGGAATAAAGTGCATAAGATACATAGAGTACAAGTGATTAAGTTGGGTGTGGCTATGGAAGAGTTACGTTATCTTGTGGAAAGATAAACTGTTTCTCTTAAAATAATAAGGTGGAGAACCTTATTATGCACCAAACAAATAAACGAGAGATTATTTGTTATTAACTAACATCAGCTATATTACATCTAATGGGAATTAGGAAATTATATACTGATAATATACAACAATGCCAAGGTCTCTGGAAAGAGGTTTGGTTAAGTGATATTTACGTTCCACGTGGTTGAATCCGATGACGGTGACGTCTTCCACCGGTTGTGCGGGGTGACAATGCAGTGGGGAAAGGAGCCAGAATCTGTCTCAACAGTCTTGATCACGAAGCTCTGTGGGATGCTGATCTCCTGGAGCACCAAAGGGTCCTAAAATCTGGAACACGCAGATGAGGCCTTGGTGTAGGTGCAGAAAGTCCTTAACAATCTGGAACACACAGACGAAGGTACCTTGGAGTGAAGGTTTGCTCTCCTGAGCGTATCCTTGTTGCAGATATCGTTACTGTCTCTCTGGACGGAAACTCTGAACGTAGTGTTTGTTATTGTCTCTTTCCTCACAAGCTGGAGGCTTAGAGCTTGGTCGTCTCTGTTGCTGCCTCACAAGCTGTAGACTCAGATCATGGGATCTGTTGTTGTCTCTTCTGGATAGACCAGAGGCTCAGAACAGTGTTGTATCTGTTGTGTCTCACCCGATGGGAGACTCAGAAGAATATTTGTTAATGTCTCACTACATACAAAGTTGAGACCCAGAACAATATCTGTTGATGTCTCACTCCATACAAAGTTGAGACCCAGAACAAGGAGAGTCTGTTGAAAGGGTACCTTTATCCCTTTCCGATGAGGAGGAGATTGCATTTTGGTGCTTCTCCATTCGAGTGCTGTGATTGGCTGCTGGCGTCAGAGGGGACACACAAAGTGTGGCCCACCCTTCTCTCCCCTGTGGAATTCATTTGCATAAAGCACAAAGTTGGAAGTCTTTACAGTGTCTTTAACGTTTACCAATGCATTTCTCACTTTCCAAACCACCACCAGAATACCTTTGGCAATATTCTAAACAAATAGAGACTAAACATGATGGAAAAAGATTGAACTGTCATTCAATTGTACATTAACAGCTGAATTATCAGATGTTGCACTACAAATGGCTGTCACTGAGAATACTTATTTCTGTGAATAAGTATGAAATGGATGTGTAGTTTGCATCAGTTCTAAGGTTTTCAAACATAGTTTTGAATGGATTTGGATGGATCTTTGTGATCTCTCTTTGTTTCACCGATTTCTGCTAAGGTCCTGAGGAATTTTTATGGCGGGTCTGTGGCTAACCTTAGGAAGTAGTCTCTAGATGGGTGAAGGGCAGAAACTGCCTGTGGACCAATGAGAAGTCCTGTCCTTTCCAGGCTTGGTACAAGAGGTCTTCCTCTTGCCTTCTAAGAGAGGTCTGGATGTTGTCCTTACATCTTTATCTGATGGCGTTGGACAGTTTGTTTGTGTTAGTCCACCAAGATCCAATCAAAATGTAGCAAACCTTTGTCCGCTGTTATGGACAGAGAGGGGCCCGGCCATAAACTGGGCCCTAGAATGTGCTGTTCACTACAACCATGTGACCAAAACTCATATGTGAGACATTCAAACTGACCAATCAGAAGATTAAAACTTCCCCCACTGTACTAAAGGTGTGACCATTTGTAAACCCCCGATGTACACACATCTTGGCCTACAGGGCTTGATCACTATCAGCACCTTTGTGCCTTCCAAATGGCCCTTGTAGCAAGAGAGAGGGGGTTGAAACAGTAAAGCAAATATCTTTGTTCATATTAAAATATTGTTAGATATTTTCAATTCTTACAGCCTACTGAGTTTAATTTTAAGTATGATAGAACTGTTCCCTTTCAAAGGCTACACTCTAAGCTGCGCTTTATTCAGCGCTATGGGAACGTCTTTTAGTCGTGACCAGCTGTGAATATATGTGTAAAACAACATCAATGAAATTGACCTATATTTATAGCCTTGCATGACGTCATTGGAATGTGTCGTAGCGAGGCTATAATTAGATGATCCACCTGTGCATCAGCAGGTCTTTTGTCTGAAGAGACCATACTGTGAAGTGTGTGTGTGAAGCAGCTCTGCTCAAACTCTTTCCTTCCTTCATTATTTTGTTAGGAGTTAGATTTGACAGGCAGTGCGCAGAACTTTCTCTCCCTCTGTTCCTTTTTCAACTCTGTCTGACAAGTGAAAAGCGAACACACATATATGATATATATTATATATTTGAGAGAAAGTCATCGCTGAACAAAGCAAACGGTGTGTGTCTCCGTGTTCGCGGTCCATCTCCGAATCGGACACACACCAGTATTGTTTTGTTTGTTTGGGGAAGAGCACGCTGCCCTTGCGTTGTAACAGGGCGAGTGCGAGCATTGTGAATGTTCACAGTTAAAGTGCTTCGCGTTCACTTTGCTCATTTCAAAGGGGCAGCACCCACAATGTGATCGTGGGGCTCGTGTGGCGATCTGGCTGAGGAGCGAGAGACGGGTTTATACTTTATTGCTCTCACTCTGTCTCCGGATCGCAATGTCCTTTACCGAGACCGAAGCGTGCTCCGGCGCTTCTTCGGCTCGGGCAGAGGACAATTAATCTCTCCCCTGGGGGCGCATCATCAGAGGCATTTCACAGCGAGTCGGGCTGGTACTGCGCTGTACACAATGGCTGTGTTACAGGCATATCAGACTGATCTATGAAAGTTTTAAGCACAGCCTTTCATTCAGACCATGTTTACTTGTCTGGTAATTGGCTGCATTTAATTCTGAGGAATTTATTAAGTGAAATGGCCTTATAATATATGTTTATATTTATATATTTAATTATATGATATATAATATGCATATATAAGCAAAATAAATAGGTTCTCCATGACGTTAACTCGTTCATGGGGAAAACCTTATTTTTCTTTTGCCTTTGTGCCTTCAATGTCAACTTATTTGACTATCGTGGGTGCAAGGGCGTGTGATTTAAACAATGATGCTGTAGCAAATTAGCTCAAAATAAATATGAATAATTAATCATAACTAGTTATAATTAATTATTAATATTTGAATCAGTTAATAAAATTAACTTAATGTAATAAAATTAATATTACAATCAATTAACCTGTTGTCCAATGAACGCACAGTGTTAATTGTTTATTAATTCTAAGAAATGTTCATTTCCAGGTTATGGGAAATAACAATCTTAATGTACAATACTACTAAAAGCCTGTAGTCAGGATCGACATGAATAGGGACTCCAGTATATGAGCGCAAAACATGGACAACTTTACGTGTGACATGAACAAGACTTTATTAACTAGATTAAACACTTAACTACTCTAACATTCACACACATACATGCATACAGTTTACTGAGAGAGAGAGAGAGAGAGAGAGAGAGAGAGCTAAAGCAGAGTACAGGAAAGCAAGAAGTTACAGCATTGTTTGACATTCAGCAGATCAACAGCCTTGAGCAAACCATCAGTTTAGTTTTAACAGGCCCTTCTTTAAAAAGGGGTAAGGATACTCAATGTATCTGATAATGAGACTAAGTTTGATACTTGCATGTCTCTCCAAGTTGAATTAAAACTGTCCTGATGCAATTTGTGGAGGCTTCCGTTGAATCTTTGCTGATATTGTCTTGACGAAAGAAAACCAGTTGGATTCAGAGGATCTTTGGTGAATGGAAGGTCTAGGCCGAGGCCTGGCACGAGCTTGGGGTTCCTTAGAAGCTTCTAGCTTCTTAAAGCGTCATCTTGACGTCAGAAAGAGAGAGTTTGATCTTGTGATCAGTGAATATAAGGGGTGAAGATGTCACACCCTCTTAAGGTGTCTGAGCCAATAAGGAGTTGCCCCCTCGGAGGGAAGTTTTACGAGTCTTTGTTCTGTGGCAAGATATTAGCATAAGACACTGGATTGGATGAATGAGAAAAGAACCCTCTAGATTCTTATAATACTAATGTGTCACAGAGTTAGTAACATGTAACATAAATTGCCAAATAGGAAACAAAAGTTGGAGTCCGTAGATACCAAACATGCAACTAGTGTGATTTCAGTTAACTATACATTTGCAACTATGGAACATTAATGCCAAAATAGTTCAAAAGAGAGAATTAATACATAGAATAAAGCCTATAAAAGGAAAGTCATGAGATGGGAAAATTGGATACATGTTTATACATTTCCCAAGTGGTTATATAGAGAAAACATAGGATTAAGAGAGTTTATTTGTCCTTCTCAGAAAGAATGAGTCACTAGTCTCTATAGCATTCTTGCTGATCATAAAAGTACCATATATCTGTAACAGGACACCTAGTTGTGCCTGTGTGCTAGCTACATTTGGGATGCTGGTTGCAGTTTTAGGTGGATGGGTTCACAGAACTTTGATAAAGTGAGTTCATAGGTAATTCATTAAATATATTGAATAATTTTGTGTGCCTGATTGGTCCAGACGCTACAATGCTCCAGTTTGAAGAGACGCTTGCGAGCTATCTCTTCTCTGGAGTTCATAGTCACTTAAAGAGACAGCACTCCCTACCAAGCTATGCATAATAACATCCATACTGGTGGGAAGGTGTTTTGATCAGTGTATCAGACTGGTACTGCTGCACACTATGGCAGTGTTGCAGGTGGACCAGGCTGACCTGCTAAGAAGGCTGTGGTGAGTTGTGCTTCCCCTTATAAATCTAGGGACCAGCTCGTCACGTTCAGCAGCCTCATAATATCTAACACCCGCCCCTTCTCAATATCTTCACATAAACCCTCCTTCCCCGCCACCTCTGGAGCAGCGGGGGGCAGCGGTTTTCAGTGACATGTTAGGTGTTCCGTTGATTTCTGTAACATATCAGGACGTGGAACATCTAACATCCCCTCAAGGGAAGTATCAAAATTAGTGCCCATTTCAGAGAACCTGGCAGCGTGGAAACTACTGCCAGGGGTGTCTGTGTGGGTTCTAAAGACAGTAGAATCAGGATACAGAATCCAATTTATTTGTCGTCCTCCGCGTTTCAGGACACCCCTGGCAGTAGGGGTGTCCTGACTCTAGAGAGACAGTCTCTAGAGAGACAGTCAGGTTACTACAGCAGATACTTCTTAGTTCCCAAGAAGGACGGGGGGCTGCGTCCAATCTTAGATCTTTGAGGCTTAAACCGTTCAGTCAAAGCTCTCAAGTTCAAGATGTTAACCGTAAAAATGATCGTGTCGCAAATCCAACATCACGATTGGTTTGTCACGATCGATTTCATATTTTCACATAGAAATTTTGCCACAACACAGGAGGTTCCTGAGGTTCGCTTTCGGGGGCAAAGCTTACCAATATCAGGTTCTTCCATTCGGCCTAGCCTTATCGCCCCGCACATTAAAAATGCATGGATGCAGCACTGGCTCCGTTGCGACTCCAGGGCATTCGTATTTTGAACTACATAGACGACTGGCTAATACTAGCACAGTCGCAAGAGATGGCGTTACAACACAGGTGTCGTACTAGCCCATCTAGTTTCTCTAGGTTTGAGATTAAATGAGAGGAAAGTGTTCTCTGTCCTACCCAGAGAACGACATATTTAGGGGTCATATGGGATTCGACCATGATGCGGGTACGATTGTCTCCCGCTCAAGTCGAGACAATTCTAACCACCCTGAACAATGTCAGGCTAGGCCAAGATTGCACTGTTCTGCAGTATCAAGAAATGTTAAGTCTCATGGCATCAGCGTCCTCTGTGATTCCTATGGGCCTCTTGCACATGAGACGTTTCAGTTGTGGCTCAGAGCCGAGAGGTTTTGTCTAGGCAATTCTCTACGGCAAATAAGGGCAAGGGTACGCGCTGAGTGCTTCGTGCCCTTTCTAAAATTCATGTTTATGGTAAGTCACGCGCTAATGCTTCGTGCACTTTCTAAAATCCATGTTTATGGTAAGGGTTACGCGCTGCGGCTTCGTTCCCTTTCTATGTGGCTCAGACCTCGGTTCTTCACCCTGGGTCCCACTCTAGGTGCGTTGATGTTGCAAGATGCCAACAACAGACGCTTCCCGTACGGGCTGGGGAGCAGCCTTAGGTGGCCGTCCAGTCCAAAGGGATATGGTGAGGTTATCATCTCGATTGGCACATCAATTGCCTCGAATTGATGGCTGTATTTCTGGCCCTGAAGTACTTCCTCCACCAGTTAAGGGGTTACCATGTCCTAGTGCGGGTGGACATTACTGCGGTAGCCTCTAATATGAATCGCCAGGGTGGCCTGCGTTGCAACATCTAGACAGGCTAGTGCAGCGCGTTCTGCTCTGGGCTCAGGACAAGTTCCTGTCCCTCATGGTGACTTATATCCCCAGATATCTGTCCAGACAGAGCATACCGACGGGGGAGTAGAAAATCCACCCGAGGTAGTCAAATCTGGTAAAGATTTTATGAAACAGATGGACCTCTTCGCCCCAACAGGCAGCACAATGTCCACTCTATTTCTTTTGGAGTCACCCAGCTTCCCCTGGGTCTGGATGTGATGAGCATATGTGGCCCAGAATGTGCCTGTATGCGTTTACTCCGGTTTCTGTGCTCCCAGGAGTTCTAGCCAATTTCGCCAACAAGTGACTTGCCTCTTTCTGATAGCGCCGCATTGGCTGAATGGAATATGGATCTCAGAGATATCTCTCCTCGATGGCTCGCCTTGGGCGATACCGAGCAGGAGGGACCTTCTGTCTCAGGCGCAGGGGACAATATTTCATCCCCGGCCAGAGATGTGGAATCTTCATGTTTGGCCCCTGAGGGGAACCAACTGAGGGACACAGGGCTTTAACCTGAAGTTATCGAGACTATTTTAAATGCTAGAGCTCCCTCTACTAGAGCAAGTTATACCAACAAATGGGGTGTCTTTGAAAGATGGTGTACTGCACACAATGCAGATCCAGTAAACTGCCAAACTGCTACAGTTCTGGACTTCCTGCAGGAAAAATTATCGACAGGTACATGCCCCGCCACTCTCAGGGTTTATGTAGTTGCTCTCTCGGCTTGCCACGCTCTGATTGACGGGGTGCTTTTTGGGCAAGCATGTCCTTCTCTCTCGCTTCATTCGAGGAGCTAGGCGGCTTAAGCCTCCTTCTAGAACCAGGATCCCTTCATGGGACCTAGCAATAGTCCTGGAGGGCCTGGTTGAGACCCCTTTTGAACCGTTAGAGTCAGTTTCTGACAAGCTGTTAACTCTGAAAATGGTTTTTCTTATGGCTATAACTTCTCTCAAAAGAATTGGGGATTTGCAGGCTCTGTCCGTTGTGCCATCCTGCTTAGACTTTGCCCCAGGAATGGTGAAAGCTATTTTGCATCCTCATCCTGACTATCTGCCTAAGGTTTCTTTCTCGAACTTGATCTGTTCACTCTTGAAGCCTTCTGCCCTCCGTCGTTCACAACGCCGGATAAGGAGAGACTTCACAGACTGTGTCCAGTCTGTGCTCTCAAGGACTAATTTGCCAGAAATTTGTTCAGTTTGTTCAGTGGCTCAAGTAACATCAGAGTGAATCAGTGAGTGTGTATTGAAAGTTCAAGATCCACTACTTTTCGGCCAGAAATATTAGGTCAAATATGGACTCCAGAAAGGCTGATGTGACATCAGAAGGCATCAGTAAGTATATATAAAATGTTCAAGATCGAGAATTCTTTGGCCAGAAATATGTCCATTATGTCAAATATGCAATACTCTATGGCTCAGGTAACATCAGAGTGAGGCATGTATGTAAAGTTCATGATCGAGGACTCTTGGGACCGAAAAACTTTAATCAAGTCTAAAATGGACTTCTGTATGGCTGATATAAAATCAGGAGTCAATGAGTATTCATAGAAAGTTCAAGATCAAGTGCTCTCAGGCTAGAAATATGTTTCTAAGGTCAAATATGGACTACTGTCTGTCTGATGAAACACCAATAAGTCTGTATAGAATTTTCAACATCAAGGACTAATTTGCCAGAAATTTGTTCAATAGGTCAAAAATAGGTTAATCCTTGGCTGAAGTAAAATAAGACTGAGTCAATGAGTATGTATTTGAAAGTTCAAGACTGAGTACCAATTCGACAGAAATATGTGAATTAAGGGTCAAATATGCAATACTCTGTGTCTGACGTATCATCAGAAAGAGTCAATGACTTTATATAAAAAGTTCATCATCGAGGACTAATTTGCCAGAAATTTGTTCAGTAGGTCAAAATGACTCAAGTAAGATCAGAGTGACTCAATGAATATGTATTGAAAGTTCAAGATAGAGTACTTTTGGGCCAGAAATATGTTCATTTGGTAAAATATGGGCTACAGTATGGCTGATGTGACATCAGAAAGGCGTCAGTATGTATATATAAAAAGTTCAAGATCGAGTACTCTTTGGCCAGAAATATGTCCATTGGGTCAAATATGCAATACTTTATGCCTGACGTTTCATCAGATGGAGTCAATGAGTAGGTAAAGAAAGTTCTTGTTTGAGGACTAATTTGCCAGAAATATGTTTAGTAGGTCTTATGTGGACTTCTGTATGGGTGAAGTCAAATCTGAAGGAGTCAAAGAGTATATATAGAAAGTTCAAGATCAAGCATACTTAGGCCAGAAATATGTTCCTTAGGTCACATATGGCCTACTGTCTGTCTGATGTAACACCCAGAGTCAATGAGTCTGTATAGAAATTTTATCATCAAGGACAAATTTGCCAGAATTTTGTTCAGTAGGTCAAAATGGCTTCATATATGACTCAAGTAACATCAGAGTGAATCAATGAGTGTATTGAAAGTTCAAGATTGAGTACTTTTCGGCCAAAAATATGTTCAAATCAGTTCAAATATGGACTCCAGTAAGGCTGATGTGATATCAGAAGGCGTCAGTAAGTGTATGTAAAAAGTTAAAGATCGAGTATTCTTTGGCCAGAAATATGTTCATTAGGTCACATGCAATATACATTATATGGCTGATGTAAGATCAAAATGAGGTATCTATATAAAGTTCATGATTGAGGACTCTTAGGACTGAAAAACTTTAATCAAGTCTAAAATGGACTCCTGTATGGCTGAAGGAAATAAACCCAGAAGGAGTCAATGACTATGTATGGAAAGTTCAAGATTGAGGACTAATTTGACAGAAATATGTTCAGTATGCCTAATATGGACTTCTTTATGGGTGAAGTAACATCAGAAGGAGTCGATAGTCATGTATGAAAAGTTCATGTTTGAGAACTCTTTGGCCAGCAATATAAACTTTAGGTCACGTTTGCAGTATTCTATGGCTGACGTATCATCAGATGGAGTCAATCAGTATGTATCGAAAGTTTATGTTCGAGGACTTGTTATTTGCCAGAAATATGTCCATTAGGTGAAATATGCAATGCTCTATGGCTGAAGTAACATCAAAATGGGGCATGTATGTAAAGTTCATGATCGAGGACTCATGGGACCGAAAAACTTTAATCAAGTCTAAAATGGACTCCTGTATGGCTGAAAAATTTCAGATGGAGTCAATGACTATGTATAGAAAGTTCAAGACTGGGCCAGAAATATGTTCAGAAGGTCAGATATAGACCTCTTTATATGCCTGATGTGAAATCAGAAGGTGTCTTACAGAGTGTATATAAAATCTTCAATGTCGAATACTTTTTGGCCAGAAATATGTTCCGTCAGTCAAATATGGACTACTGTCTGGCTTATCTAACATCAGATGGTCAATAATTATGTACACAAAATTCATGATCGAGGACAAAAAATGTTTAAGTTGGTCTAAAATGGACTTCTGTATGGCTGAAGTAAAATCAGAAGGAGTCAATGACTGTCTATAGAAAGTTCAAGATAAAGCGCTCTTAGGCCCAAAATATGTTTCTAAGGTCAAATATGGACTACTTTCTGTCTGATAAAATACCAGGAGTCAATAAGTCTGTATGGAATTTTCAACATCAAGGACTAATTTGCCAGAAATTTGTTCAGTAGGTCAAAATGGCTTCATACATTGTTCAGGTAACATCAGAGTGAATCAGTGAGTGTGTATTGAAAGTTCAAGATCGACTACTTTTCGACCAGAAATATGTTCATTAGGTCAAATATGGACTCCAGAAAGGCTGATGTGACATCAGAAGGCGTCAGTAAGTATATGTAAAAAGTTCAAGATCGAGTATTCTTTGGCCAGAAATATGTACATTATTAGTAGCATATGTATATGTATTAGCACAGTACACATAGTGTAATGCAGAAACCAAATGAAAGTTATTGTTTTATTGCAGTGCAACAGCACGTTATGTTTTCTCTTTAATTCACAAAGGAATTTGTTTTTGTATGCAATGCAAAACAGTGCATAGCTTATATGTCTTTCTTCACTGCACAACGCATTAAGGTAGATCATTATAACGGTATAAGTTAGTTTAACCTTAAGCGCATTCCTTATATGTATTCTTTTATGCATTGCAATGTAACAGCACATATGCGTTATTTCTGTAACATCAAGCATAAGGAAATAAGTTAGTTAGGATTTTGAATGCAATGCAATATATAATTTATGTTCTGTGTTATCGCTTCACCGCATAATGGATTAAGGTTAAATCGTGTATGAAATGCAATGCACGTATGTTATCTCTTTATTACATTAGGAATATGTTAGTCCTTGTATAAGAAACAGAAACAGTGCATATCTTACATGTTGCAATGCAATAGCACTTATGTTATATTAATTTCTTCTATTAAACTGTTCTTGATGCATTGCAATACAACAGCATATGTTGTTTTCTGTTTAATGCAAAAGGAAAGAGTTAGTTCATCTATGCAACGCAGTGCAACAAGCACCTGTCGTGTTGTTATGTCTTTGTAAAGACGCAAGCAACACAGAGATAACTTATGAACATGCTTTTTACTCAGACTAACTCATCTCTACTCTCTTGGTACACTTATATGCATTTCACATCTTCTAGTGCCACCCACAGGACAAGTGGTGACACCACATGTGTTCTTTCTTAACTGCAAAACAAGCTAACTTGTTATGGGTATGCAATGAAGTGCAACACGCACCTTTCATGTGTTATAGCTTCACTGCACAACGGATCAAGTTACTGCAATGCAATACACGTTATTTGTTATCTCTTCAATGCATAATGGATGAGTTGGTTCATAAATCGCAACACAACGAGTTATGTGTTATCTCTTCAATGCATGAGCAATACGTTAGTTCTTGTATAGGATGCAAGCATAGCTTACATGTTGCAATGCAAAACATATATTATATTAATTTCCTCTATGCACATCGTAATAAGTCAACTATTGTAAGCAATGCAATTAAACAGTTCTTGATGCATTGCAAACCAACAACATATGTTATTTGTTTTTTCTTCAATGCACAAAGGAAAGAGTTAGTTTCTGTATGCATCGCATTGCAACAAGCACCTGTAGTTTTATCTCTTCACTGCAAAACGGGAAAACTTGCAATGCACGTTATGTGTTATATCTCCATACATAATACTGCATACTCTTCAATGCATAAGGAATAAGTTAGTTTGTGTACACAAAGCAAGGAAACAGTGCATAACTTATATGTTATTTCTTGTATGCATTGCAATGCAACAGCACATTATATTAATTTCTTCTTTCCACAACATGTTAATTATTGTATGCAGTGCACTGAAAAACTTACTGAAGTGCAATGCACGTGTTATGTGTTATCTCTTCAATGCATAACGGATGAGTTGGTTCATTCATCGCAACGCAACGAGTTATGTGTTATCTCTTCAATGCATGAGTAAAACGCTATTTCTTGTATAGAATGCAAGCAAACGTATACGTTCTTAAATAATAAGTTAACTATTGTAAGCAATGCAATTAAACAGATCTTGATGCATTGCAAAACAACAACATATGTTATTTAGTTTTTCTACGATGCAAAAAGGAAAGAGTTAGTTTCTGTATGCAACGCATTGCAACAAGCACCTGTCGTCTCATTTCTTCACTGCGGGAGAACTTGCAATGCACGTTATGTGTTATATCTCAATACATAACGGATGTTAGTTCATTCATGTGTTTTCTCTTCAATGCATAAGGCATAAGTTAGTTTTTGTACACAATGCAAAGAAACAGCGCATAAATTACGTTAGTTTTTTTATGCATTGCAGTGCTACAGCACGTTATATAAATGTCTTCATTGCACAACATATATTAATTAAAGTATTATTTATTATGTAATTATTGTATTATTGTACAATGCACTGAAACAGTTCTTAATGCATTGCAATGCAACGGCATTTGTGGTTCGTTTTCTCATTAATGCACAAAGTAAAGAGTATGTTCTTTTATGCAACGCGGTGCAACAAACACCTGTCGTGTTTTCTCTTCACAGCGAAACGGAATAAATGACATGTAATGTGTATGCAATGCAGCGCAACAAGCACCTGTCACGTGTTATCTCTTCATTTCACTACAGATTAAGTTACTGCAATGCAATCTGTTATCTCTTAAATGCAAGAGGAATACGTTATTTCTTGTAGAGGATGTAAGCAAACAGTGCATAATGCAATGCCACAGCACATATCATATGTTATATACATTTCTTCTATACACAACATAATAAGTTAACTATCGTAAGCAGTACAGTTAAACAGTTCTTGATGTTGCTTATGTTGCAAAACAACAACATAAGTTATTTGTTTTCTCTTCAATGCAAAAAGGAAAGAGTTAGTTCCTGTATGCATCGCATTGCAACAAGCACCTGTCGTTTTATCTCTTCACTGCAAAACGGGAAAACTTGCAATGCACGTTATGTGTTATATTGTTATGAAAGGGAGGCTCAGGCAGGAGATCCAAGTGCAGCGTTTATTTACAGTGAAGGATGGTCGTACAGACAGAGACAGAGTTAATCAGGGGCAAACAGGAACAGCAAAGGACAGGCAGGGACGAAGTCAAGGTACAGGCGGTAGGTCAAAAGGCAGGCAGATATCGATCATAAAACAGGAAACAATAAACAATCCAAGGGTCCAAAGGCAAGCAGCAGAGAATCAACACGGGAGACAGACAAGATCGGGAACAGAAAGGCAAACAGGGAAAAACGCTCAGAAATTGCAACATGAACATTAAACAATACTTCGCGGTGAGGTGGTGTGAGTGGAAGTCCTTTATAGTCCTGATAATGAGCAGCAGCTGGGTGTGGTGATCAGTGTGGTGTGCTAGGGTGGATGTGGCAACAGGTGATTGGTGTGATGTGAACATGTGACTGACAGGGAGGATTGTGGGAAGTGTAGTCCGGGAACTGACAGGAGCAGACGGTGATCGTGACATATATCTCCATACATAATACTGCATACTCTTCAATGCATAAGTAATAAGTTAGTTTGTGTACACAAAGCAAGGAAACAGTGCATAAACTTATATGTTAGTTCTTGTATGCATTGCAATGCAACAGCACGTTATATTAATTTCTTCTTTCCACAACATGTTAATTATTGTATGCAGTGCACTGAAAAACTTACTGAAGAGCAATGCACGTGTTATGTTAAGAGTCCTCGATCATGTTTGAACTCCTGAACATATTTTTGGCAAATTAGTCCTCAATCTTGAACTTTCCTTACATAGTCATTGACTCCTTCTGTTTTTTTCCCTTCAGCTTTACAGGAGTCCATTGTAGACTTTTTTTTTTTTTTTTTTAATGGTTTTATTTTCATTTATAATGCATGAAAAAATACATATACACATAACATTACAACCTTCATTTTTCTTATACAAAAACAAAACAAAAAACTAAATTTAAAAAAAAACAAAAAAAAAAAGAGCAACAGATGACATTACAATTAGTTTGCAGTAAGAAAAGGATTTTCTCAGGGGTGCAGTATGAAAGGAGTTCATTGATCCATTGTTGTCTGGATGGGGAATGAATCAATTTCCAGTTCACTAATATACATTTTTTCCTGCAGTTCCTGCTAACAGTGAAAAATACTTTTTATGTTGAGAAGAGCCTAATACATCAATATTCCCTAATATCCAAATTCTAGGATCTTTACTAATTGGGATATCTATAATCTTTGAAGTGGTATAAATTATATATTCCCAAAAGTCATTCAGTACAGGACAATTCCAAAGCATATGAAGTAAATTGCCTTCAGATGTTTTACACCTTTGACATTGTGAAGATATACCGGTATTTAACAAGTTTTTGAGGAATATAATATGTTCGGTGTAAAATATTGAATTGAATTTGTCTATGTTTGGTGGATATTAGAATAGTCTGCATACTTTCCATAATATACTCCCATTCTTCCAGGTCATATTTACAGTTAAGATCTACTTCCCATCTCTGCTTCAAGCTTACATTGTCAAATGGCTTAAAGTTATTTGTTATTGTGCTGTACCCTACAGAAACAATGCCTCTTGGAGAGGACACAATTTTATTAAACATAACATTTTCAAATGGTGATAGTGTAGGAATCGTAGGAAAAGTCTGGGGGGTAAACTCTTTGATCCAATGTCTGGCTTGCAAATTTTTAAAGAAGCTGTGTTTTGGTATTTTGTATTTCTTGGATAGTAATTCAAAGCTCATTAAAGAATCAGTGTCATACATGTCCTCCAATGTCTTTATACCTTTATTCACCCATGCTTTTAAGGAATTATCAGCAATGCCATGAGGTATAATAGGGTTTTCCCAAAGTGGTAAATATCTAACAGGAACAATGCCAGAGCAGCATAACTTATGCGATTCTAACCATGCAGAAAATGAATGCAGCATTAATGGAGTCCATTGTAGACTTGATTAAAGTTTTTCAGTCCTAAGAGTCCTTGATCATGAACTTTATATAGATGCCTCATTTTGATGTTGCTTCAGCCATAGAGCATTGCATATTTCACCTAATGGAAATATTTCTGGCAAATAACAAGTCCTCGATCATAAACTTTATATACATACTCATTGACTCCATCTGATGATTATGTCAGCCATAGAATACTGCAAATTTGACCTTAAGGTCATATTGCTGGCCAAAGAGTTCTTAAACTTGAACTTTTCATACATGACTATTGACTCCTTCTGATGTTACTTCACCCATAAAGAAGTCCATATTAGGCATACTGAACATATTTCTGGCAAATTAGTCCTCAATCTTGAACTTTCCATAGTTCCATGAACTTCTGTTTTTTTTTCCCTTCAGCTTTACAGGAGTCCATTTTAGACTTGATTAAAGTTTTTCAGTCCTGAGTCCTCGATCATGAACTTTATATAGATGCCTCATTTTGATCTTACTTCAGCCATAGAGTATTGCATGTGACCTAATGGACATATTTCTAGCCAAAGAAGTCAAATATGCAATACTCTGTGTCTGACGTATCATCAGAAAGAGTCAATGACTTCATATAAAAGGTTCATCATCGAGGACTAATTTGCCAGAAATTTGTTCAGTAGGTCAAAAATGGGTTCGTATATGACTCAAGTAAGATCAGAGTGACCAAATGAATATGTATTGAAAGGTCAAGATTGAGTACTTTTCGGCCAAAAATATGTTCATTTGGTAAAATATGGACTACAGTGTGGCTGATGTGACATCAGAAAGGCGTCAGTATGTATATATAAAACATTCAAGATCGAGTACACTTTGGCCAGAAATATGTCCATTGGCTCAAATATGCAATACTTTATACCTGACGTTTCATGAGATAGAGTCAATGACTTTATATAAAAAGTTCATCATCGAGGACTAATTTGCCAGAAATTTGTTCAGTAGGTCAAAATGACTCAAGTAAGATCATAGTGACTCAATAAATATGTATTGAAAGTTCAAGATAGAGTACTAGTGGGCCAGAAATATGTTCATTTGGTAAAATATGGACTATGGTATGGCTGATGTGACATCAGAAAGGCGTCAGTATATAAAACGTGCGAGATCGAATACACTTTGACCAGAAATATGTCCATTGGGTCAAATTATGCAATACTTTATACCTAACGTTTCATGAGATGGAGTGAATGAGTAGGTAAACAAAGTTCTTGATCGAGGACTAAATTGCCAGAAATATGTTCAGTAGGTCTTATATGGACTTCTGTATGGGTGGTCAAATTAGGAGTCAAAGAATATATAAAGAAAGTTCAACATCAAGTGCACTTAGGCCAGAAATATGTTCCTTAGGTCAAATATGGACTATTGTCTGGCTTATCTAACATCAGATGGAGTCAATAATTATGTAGACAAAATTCATGATCGAGGACAAAAAATGTTTAAGTAGGTCTAAAATGGACTTCTGTATGGCTGAAGTAAAATCAGGAGTCAATGACTGTCTATAGAAAGTTCAAGATAAAGCGCTCTTAGGCCCAAAATATATTTCTAAGGTGGACTACTGTCTGTCTGATGAAACACCAGAAGGAGTCAATAAGTCTGTATGGAATTTTTAACATCAAGGACTAATTGCCAGAAATTTGTTCAATAGGTCAAAAATAGGTTAATCCTTGGCTGAAGTAAAATACGACTGAGTCAATGAGTATGTATTTGAAAGTTCAAGATTGAGTACCAATTTGACAGAAATATGTGAATTAAGTCAAATGTGCAATACTCTGTCTGACGTATCATCAGAAAGAGTCAATGACTTTATATAAAAAGTTCATCATCGAGGACTAATTTGCCAGAAATTTGTTCAGTAGGTCAAAATGACTCAAGTAGGATCATAGTGACTCAATAAATATGTATTGAAAGTTCAAGATAGAGTACTATTGGGCCAGAAATATGTTCATTTGGTAAAATATGGACTACAGTATGGCTGATGTGACATCAGAAAGGCGTCAGTATATAAAACGTGCGAGATCGAGTACACTTTGACCAGAAATATGTCCACTGGGTCAAATTATGCAATACTTTATACCTAACGTTTCATGAGATGGAGTCAATGAGTAGGTAAATAAAGTTCTCGATCGAGGACTAAATTGCCAGAAATATGTTCAGTACGTCTTATATCGACTTCTGTATGGGTGAAGTCAAATCAGAAGGAGTCAAAGAGTATATATAGAAAGTTCAACATCAAGTGCACTTAGGCCAGAAATATGTTCCTTAGGTCAAATATGGCCTACTGTCTGTCTGATGTAACACCCAGAGTCAATAAGTCTCTATAGAAATTTTATCAAGGACAAATTTGCCAGAAATTTGTTCAGTAGGTCAAAATGGCTTCATATATGGATCAAGTAACATCAGAGTGAATCAATGAGTGTGTATTGAAAGTTCAAGATTGAGTACTTTTCGACCAGAAATATGTTCATTAGGTCAAATTATGCAATACTTTATACCTAACGTTTCATGAGATGGAGTCAATGAGTAGGTAAACAAAGTTCTTGATCGAGGACTAAATTGCCAGAAATATGTTCAGTAAGGCTGATGTGACATCACAGTGCATCAGTAAGTATATGTAAAAAGTTCAAGATCGAGTATTCTTTGGCCAGAATTATGTCTATTATGTCAAATATGCAATACTCTACGGCTCAGGTAACATCAGAGTGAGGCATGTATGTAAAGTTCATGATCGAGGACTCTTGGGACCGAAAAACTTTAATCAAGTCTAAAATGGACTTCTGTATGGCTGATATAAAATCAGGAGTCAATGAGTATCCATAGAAAGTTCAAGATCAAGCGCTCTCAGGCTAGAAATATGTTTCTAAGGTCAAATATGGACTACTGTCTGTCTGATGAAACACCAATAAGTCTGTGTAGAATTTTCAACATCAAGGACTAATTTGCCAGAAATTTGTTCAATAGGTCAAAAATAGGTTAATCCTTGGCTGAAGTAAAATAAGACTGAGTCAATGAGTATGTATTTGAAAGTTCAAGATTGAGTACCAATTTGACAGAAATATGTGAATTAAGTCAAATGTGCAATACTTTGTGTCTGACGTATCATCAGAAAGAGTCAATGACTTTATATAAAAAGTTCATCATCGAGGACTAATTTGCCAGAAATTTGTTCAGTAGGTCAAAATGACTCAAGTAAGATCATAGTGACTCAATAAATATGTATTGAAAGTTCAAGATAGAGTACTATTGGGCCAGAAATATGTTCATTTGGTAAAATATGGACTACAGTATGGCTGATGTGACATCAGTATATAAAACGTGCGAGATCGAGTACACTTTGACCAGAAATATGTCCATTGGGTCAAATTATGCAATACTTTATACCTAACGTTTCATGAGATGGAGTCAATGAGTAGGTAAATAAAGTTCTTGATCGAGGACTAAATTGCCAGAAATATGTTCAGTACGTCTTATATCGACTTCTGTATGGGTGAAGTCAAATCAGAAGGAGTCAAAGAGTATATATAGAAAGTTCAAGATCAAGCGTACTTAGGCCAGAAATATGTTCCTTAGGTCAAATATGGCCTACTGTCTGTCTGATATAACACCCAGAGTCAATAAGTCAGTATAGAAATTTTATCAAGGACAAATTTGCCAGAAATTTGTTCAGTAGGTCAAAATGGCTTCATATATGGCTCAAGTAACGTCAGAGTGAATCAATGAGTGTGTATTGAAAGTTCAAGATTGAGTACTTTTCGACCAGAAATATGTTCATTAGGTCAAATATGGACTCCAGTAAGGCTGATGTCACATCACAATGCATCAGTAAGTATATATAAAAAGTTCAAGATCGAGTATTCTTTGGCCAGAAATAAGTCCATTAGGTCACATGCAATATACTCTATGGCTGATGTAAGATCAAAATGAGGCTTATATAAAGTTCATGATCGAGGATTCTTAGGACTGAAAAACTTTAATCAAGTCTAAAATGGAGTTCTGTAAAAACTGAAGGGAAAAAACCCCAGAAGGAGTCAATGACTATGTATGGAAAGGTCAAGATTGAGGACTAATTTGCCAGAACTATGTTCAGTATGCCTAAAAATGGACTTCTTTATGGGTGAAGTAACATCAGAAGGAGTCAATAGTCATGTATGAAAAGTTCAAGTTTGAGAACTCTTTGGCCAGCAATATGACCTTTAGGTCAAATTTGCAGTATTCTATGGCTGACATATCATCAGATGGAGTCAATGAGTATGTATAGAAAGTTTATGATCGAGGACTTGTTGTTTGCCAGAAATATGTCCATTAGGTGAAATATGCAATGCTCTATGGCTGACGTAACATCAAAATGAGGCATGTATATAAAGTTCATAATTGAGGACTCTTGAGACCGAAAAACTTTTATCAAGTCTAAAATGGACTCCTGTATGGCTGAAAAATTTCAGATGGAGTCAATGACTATGTATAGAAAGTTCAGATATAGACCTCTATATATGGCTGATGTGAAATCAGAAGGCATCAATGAGTGTATATAAAATCTTCAATGTCGAATACTTTTTGGCCAGAAATGTGTTCCGTCAGTCAAATATGGACTACTGTCTGGCTTATCTAACATTAGATGGTCAATAATTATGTAGACAAAATTCATGATCGAGGACCAAAAAATATTTATGTTGGTCTAAAATGGACTTCTGTATGGCTGAAGTAATAGAAAGTTCAAGATAAAGCGCTCTTAGGCCCAAAATATGTTTCTAAGGTCAAATATGGACTACTGTCTGTCTGATGAAACACCAGAAGGAGTCAATAAGTCTGTATGGAATTTTCAACATCAAGGACTATTTTGCAGAAATTTGTTAGTAGGTCAAAATGGCTTCATACATTGCTCAAGTAACATCAGAGTGAATCAGTGAGTGTGTATTGAAAGTTCAGGATCAAGTACTTTTCGGCCAGAAATATGTTCATTAGGTCAAATATGGACTCCAGAAAGGCTGATGTGACATCAGAAGGCATTAGTAAGTATATGTAAAAAGATCAAGATCGAGTATGGCCAGAAATATGTCCATTATGTCAAATATGCAATACTCTATGGCTCAGGTAACATCAGAGTGAGGCATGTATGTAAAGTTCATGATCGAGGACTCTTGGGACCGAAAAACTTTAATCAAGTCTAAAATGGACTTCTGTATGGCTGATATAAAATCAGAAGGAGTCAATGAGCATCCATAGAAAGTTCAAGATCAAGCGCTCTCATGCTACAAATATGTTTCTAAGGTCAAACATGGACTACTGTCTGTCTGATGAAACACCAATAAGTCTGTATAGAATTTTCAACATCAAGGACTAATTTGCCAGAAATTTGTTCAATAGGTCAAAAATTGGTTAATCCTTGGCTGAAGTAAAATAAGACTGAGTCAGTGACTATGTATTTGAAAGTTCAAGATTGAGTACCAATTTGACAGAAATATGTGAATTAAGTCAAATGTGCAATACTCTGTGTCTGACGTATCATCAGAAAGAGTCAATGACTTTATATAAAAAGTTCATCATCGAGGACTAATTTGCCAGAAATTTGTTCTGTAGGTCAAAATGGGTTCGTATATGACTGAGGTAAGATCAGAGTGAATCAGTGAATATGTGTTGAAAGTTCAAGATAGAGTACTGTTGGGCCAGAAATATGTTCAATTGGTAAAATATGGACTACAGTATGGCTGATGTGACATCAGAAAGGCGTCAATATGTATATATAAAAGTTCAAGATCGAGTACTCTTTGGCCAGAAATATGTCCATTGGGTCAAATATGCAATACTTTATGTCTGACGTTTCATCAGATGGACTCAATGAGTAGGTAAAGAAAGTTCTTGATCGAGGACTAATTTGCCAGAAATATGTTCAGTAGGTCCTATGTGGACTTCTGGTGATGTAAAATCATCTCAGGTTACGCATGTAACCATGGTTCCCTTAGAACAGGGAACAAGACTCTGCGCTAGACTGTGCTTTGGGGAACGTCACTCGTGACAGGTGTTCGAAATGCCAGGAATCACACAACTCCAATCCTATTGGCCGGCGACAGCCTATGACGTCGAACGGCGCAAACCGTGACGTATAAAGGGAGCGCCTGAGGAAGCAGTAAACACCTTCTTGTCTTTGAGGGACTGTTCCGCAGGCACCCAGAAGCATGGCAGGGAAGCGCAGAGTCTCGTTCCCTGTTCTCAGGGAACCATGGTTACATGCGTAACCTGAGACGTTCCCTTTCGAAAGGGAACTTCAACTCTGCGCTAGACTGCGCTTTGGGGAACGATATACCCACGCCGCCATGCTGAAGGAGAGTGCAGGCCTAAGAAAAACTGGACAAACGTCCGGCAGTTCCAGGGAAAAGCCGGGAGCAACCCTCCAAGGCTGTCAGTGACAGCATTCCCTACGGCCAACAGCCAAAGTCGAGCCTACAGCGGCCTTCCTCAAAAGGCCTGCCAGGGCTGCTAAGGCATCTGAAACCAACAACTTGAAAGAAGTGGTGCTTAAAGGGAATGTGGCCAGGACATGTATGGAGTCCCGGCCAGTCACTAGGGGGAAAGAATTCACCCCTGACACCACCAAGGAGGCCGTACCAATTAGCAGAGCCAAGTGTAGAAAGGGCCAACCTTGTCTGATGACAGAATCTCCAATGCGCGAACTCCAAAGAGGAGAGCAGGTAGGAGCGACTGCGAAAGGGCAGTGAGCAACTCAAACCTACGCGCAGAGATGGGCATCCTGGAGAGCGGAACTCAGCTGAACGCTATAAACCCTCGTATGAGGGGAGTAAGACCACTCACCCTAGGATCTACTCAGCTTCTGATAAAGCGCTGAGGAGGCCGTGCGCTAGAAAACCCTGGTACAGGGGAGCACAAACCAGCCTGGGGCCAGTCTGCGCAGGAGACTTCACAGAAGTCTACGACCAATGACCAGCTTAGGGAGCTAAGCACAATTACGCAGTCAACCCAGAGGGAAGTACGAAGCTCTTCCTAACAGACAGACCATACTGCAGGCACATAACCATGGAGGCCGAACAAAAGGGGCCTACAGCATAGTACAAGTTCCGTAGAGAACTAATCATCACAACACAAACCCAATCATACCAGGTGGTATTCAGGATGGCCGAAAGGCCAAAGAACTGAAAAACAAAGCATGCTGAGCACATGACCAACCAAGTGATTAGGTAGCTGTGAGTGCCCACAAGACAGCCCATCCAACACAATCCGACGAGCAGTGTACTCGGTAACAGCACCCTTTTACCCTTTAAGCAAGAGGAGTACAACGTACGCCAACACGCGCCAAAGAAGGCCCACTGGGCCTATAACCTCAGCAGACATGTGGCATCAGCTCGTGGCAGTGTTATCGAGGCTCAGGCTAGACAGACCGACTACCAAGGAGGTCATTAGCTAGTCCGAGCCCCGGCCTGCCAGCGACACAAGACCCTTTGCTAAAAAGCCAGCATGTTTACAAGGAGGCCCTCAAGCCTACCCATCACACGCGGCGTCAGCTAGCGGCCACTAAAGTTCTAGGAGCAAAATAGAACCGAGAAATAGACAGGGTAGCTATTTAGCTCACTAGAGCTAAAGGAAGTGAACAAACTGTTAACCAAGAACCAACCATAATGATACGTTCACGACTAGGGCAAGCCCATAGGCTGATACTTGAGAAAAACCCTCGGGTTTAAAGAAGTATATACAACACACCAGAACTCAACGAAAGGCCTAACGTGGGGCCTATTCATGTAGAGGTGGGCGTGGCCGAAGGCGGCACAAGTCAGGAACATAACAAACCATGAAGGAGCCTGGAAACGGAACCAACCCAGCTGGAACGACACAGAGGCACAAAGGAGGCCTGGTCAGACCTACTACCTTAGCACCAAGTGGCGTCAGCCCGTGGTCATAACAGGGCCCAAGCTCAAGGGGGGGGCAGAACTAAACTTCACATAACATGGGGAAGTGACTACCAAGCCTGAGCTCAAGCCCATGCACTCCACCAGGCAACGTACCTCAGTACGAATAAACATGCAATCACGGTCTGAGGAAGGCCAACCAGGCCTGTCACCCCAGACAGAGTGAGCGAATGCCTGGGGTAGTGATGAAAAATATATGAGCAAAATCTTACCGGAGTGGTGAGACAGGCACGAACAAAACAGTCCCGAAAAGACAAGAAGATGTTTACTGCTTCCTCAGGCGCTCCCTTTATACGTCACGGTTCGCACCGTTCGACGTCATAGGCTGTCGCCGGCCAATAGGATTGGAGTTGTGTGATTCCTGGCATTTCGAACACCTGTCACGAGTGACGTTCCCCAAAACGCAGTCTAGCGCAGAGTTGAAGTTCCCTTTCGAAAGGGAACTGAAGGAGTCAAAGAGTATATATAGAAAGTTCAAGATCAAGCGCACTTAGGCCAGAAATATATTCCTCAGGTCACATATGTCTGATGTAACACCCAAGAGTCAGTGAGTCTGTATAGAAATTTCATCATCAAGGACAAATTTGCCAGAAATTTGTTCAGTAGGTCAAAATGGCTTCATATATGGCTCAAGTAACATCAGAGTGAATCAATGAGTGTGTATTGAAAGTTCAAGATTGAGTGCTTATCGGCCAAAAATATGTTCATTAGCTCAAATATGGACTCCAGTAAGGCTGATGTCACATCGGGCGGCGTCAGTAAGTGTATGTAAAAAGTTAAAGATCGAGTATTCTTTGGTCAGAAATAAGTCCATTAGGTCACATGCAATATACTCTATGGCTGATGTAAGATCAAAATGAGGCATCTATATAAAGTTCATGATCGAGGACTCTTAGGACTGAAAAAAATTTAATCAAGTCTAAAATGGAGTTCTGTAAAGCTGAAGGAAAAAAACCCAGAAGGAGTCAATGACTATGTATGGAAAGTTCACCATTGAGGACTAATTTGCCAGAACTATGTTCAGTATGCCTAAAAATGGACTTCTTTATGGGTGAAGTAACATCAGAAGGAGTCAATAGTCATGTATGAAAAGTTCAAGTTTGAGAACTCTTTGGCCAGCAATATGACCTTTAGGTCAAATTTGCAGTATTCTATGGCTGACATATCATCAGATGGAGTCAATGAGTATGTATAGAAAGTTTATGATCGAGGACTTGTTATTTGCCAGAAATATGTCCATTAGTCGAAATATGCAATGCTCTATGGCTGAAGAAACATCAAAATGAGGCATGTATATAAAGTTCATAATTGAGGACTCTTGAGACCGAAAAACTTTAATCAAGTCTAAAATGGACTCCTGTATGGCTGAAAAATTTCAGATGGAGTCAATGACTATGTATTGAAAGTTCAGATATAGACCTCTATATATGGCTGATGTGAAATCAGAAGGCATCAATGAGTGTATATAAAATCTTCAATGTCGAATACTTTTTGGCCAGAAATGTGTTCCGTCGGTCAAATATGGACTACTGTCTGGCTTATCTAACATCAGATGGTCAATAATTATGTAGACAAAATTCATGATCGAGGACCAAAAAATATTTATGTTGGTCTAAAATGGACTTCTGTATGGCTGAAGTAATAGAAAGTTCAAGATAAAGCGCTCTTAGGCCCAAAATATGTTTCTAAGGTCAAATATGGACTACTGTTTCTCTGATGAAACACCAGAAGGAGTCAATAAGTCTGTATGGAATTTTCAACATCGAGGACTATTTTACAGAAATTTGTTAGTAGGTCAAAATGGCTTCATACATTGCTCAAGTAACATCAGAGTGAATCAGTGAGTGTGTATTGAAAGTTCAAGATCGACTACTTTTCGGAAAGAAATATGTTCATTGGGTCAAATATCGACTCCAGGAAGGCTGATGTGACATTAGAAGGCATTAGTAAGTATATGTAAAAAGATCAAGATCGAGTATGGCCAGAAATATGCCCATTATGTCAAATATGCAATACTCTAGGCTCAGGTAACATCAGAGTGAGGCATGTATGTAAAGTTCATGATCGAGGACTCTCGGGACCGAAAAACTTTAATCAAGTCTAAAATGGACTTCTGTATGGCTGATATAAAATCAGAAGGAGTCAATGAGCATCCAAAGAAAGTTCAAGATCAAGCGCTCTCAGGCTAGAAATATGTTTCTAAGGTCAAACATGGACTACTGTCTGTCTGATGAAACACCAATAAGTCTGTATAGAATTTTCAACATCAAGGACTAATTTGCCAGAAATTTGTTCAATAGGTCAAAAATAGGTTAATCCTTGGCTGAAGTAAAATAAGACTGAGTCAGTGAGTATGTGTGTGAAAGTTCAAGATTGAGTACCAATTTGACAGAAATGTGTGAATTAAGTCAAATGTGCAATACTCTGTGTCTGACGTATCATCAGAAAGAGTCAATGACTTTATATAAAAAGTTCATCATCGAGGATTAATTTGCCAGAAATTTGTTCAATAGGTCAAAATGACTCAAGTACGATCAGAGTGACTCAATGAATTATGTACTGAAAGTTCAAGATAGAGTACTCTTTGGCCAGAAATATGTCCATTGGGTCAAATATGCAATACTTTATGCCTGAGGTTTCATCAGATGGAGTCAATAAGTAGGTAAAGAAAGTTCTTGATCAAGGACTAATTTGCCAGAAATATGTTCAGTAGATCTTATGTGGACTTCTGTATGGGTGGTCAAACTTAGAAGGAGTCAAAGAGTATATATAGAAAGTTCTACATCAAGCACACTTAGGCCAGAAATATGTTCCTTAGGTCACATATGGCCTACTGTCTGTCTGATGTAACACCCAGAGTCAATGAGTCTGTATAGAAATTTCATCATCAAGGACAAATTTGCCAGAAATTTGTTCAGTAGCTCAAAATGGCTTCATATATGACTCGAGTAACATCAGAGTGAATCAATGAGTGTGTATTGAAAGTTCAAGATTGAGTGCTTTTCGGCCAAAAATATGATCATTAGCTCAAATATGGACTCCAGTAAGGCTGATGTGACATCAGAAGGCGTCAGTAAGTGTATGTAAAAAGTTAAAGATCGAGTATTCTTTGGCCAGAAAAATGTCCATTAGGACACATGCAATACTCTATGGCTGATGTAAGATCAAAATGAGGCATCTATATAAAGTTCATGATCGAGGACTCTTAGGACTGAAAAACTTTAATCAAGTCTAAAATGGACTAGATGGAGTCAATGACTATGTATAGAAAGGTCAAGACTGGGCCAGAAATATGTTCTGAAAGTCATGGAACTCTATATATGGCTGATGTGAAATCAGAAGGCGTCAATGAGTGTATATAAAATCTTCAAAGTCGAATACTTTTTGGCCAGAAATATGTTCCGTCGGTCAAATATGGACTACTGTCTGGCTTATCGAACATCAGATGGAGTCAATAATTATGTAGACAAAATTCATGATCGAGGACAAAAAATGTTTAAGTAGGTCTAAAATGGACTTCTGTATAGCTGAAGTAAAAAATCAGGAGTCAATGACTGTCTTTAGAAAGTTCAAGATAAAGCACTCTTAGGCCCCAAATATGTTTCTAAGGTGGACTACTGTCTGTCTGATGAAACAAAAGAAGGAGTCAATAAGTCTGTATGGAATTTTCAACATCAAGGACTAATTTGCCAGAAATTTGTTCAGTAGGTCAAAATGGCTTCATACATGGCTCAAGTAACATCAGAACGTGTCAGTAAGTATATATAAAAAGTTCAAGATCAAGTATTCTTTGGCCAGAAATATGTCCATTATGTCAAATATGCAAAACTCTATGGCTCAGGTAACATCAGAGTGAGGTATGTATGTAAAGTTCATGATCGAGGACTCTTGGGACCGAAAAACTTTAATCAAGTCTAAAATGGACTTCTGTATGGCTGATATAAAATCAGGAGTCAATGAGTATCCATAGAAAGTTCAAGATCAAGCGTTCTCAGGCTAGAAATATGTTTCGATGGTCAAACATGGACTACTGTCTGTCTGATGAAACACCAATAAATCTGTATAGAATTTTCAACATCAAGGACTAATTTGCCAGAAATTTGTTCAATAGGTCAAAAATAGGTTAATCCTTGGCTCAAGTAAAATAAGACTGAGTCAGTGAGTATGTATTTGAAAGTTCAAGATTGAGTACCAATTTGACAGAAATATGTGAATTAAGTCAAATGTGCAATACTCTGTGTCTGACGTATCATCAGAAAGAGTCAATGACTTTATATAAAAAGTTCATCATCGAGGACTAATTTGCCAGAAATTTGTTCTGTAGGTCAAAATGGGTTCGTATATGACTGAGGTAAGATCAGAGTGACTCAATGAATATGTGTTGAAAGTTCAAGATAGAGTACTGTTGGGCCAGAAATATGTTCATTTGGTAAAATATGGACTACAGTATGGCTGATGTGACATCAGAAAGGCGTCGATATGTATATATAAAAAGTTCAAGATCGAGTACTCTTTGGCCAGCAATATGTCCATTGGGTCAAATATGCAATACTTTATGTCTGACGTTTCATCAGATGGACTCAATGAGTAGGTAAAGAAAGTTCTTGATCGAGGACTAATTTGCCAGAAATATGTTCAGTAGGTCTTATGTGGACTTCTGGTGAAGTAAAATCTGAAGGAGTCAAAGAGTATATATATAGAAAGTTCAAGATCAAGCGCACTTAGGCCAGAAATATGTTCCTCAGGTCACAAATGTCCTACTGTCTGTCTGATGTAACACCCAAGAGTCAATGAGTCTCTATAGAAATTTCATCATCAAGGACAAATTTGCCAGAAATTTGTTCAGTAGGTCAAAATGACTTCATATATGACTCAAGTAACATCAGAGTGAATCAATGAGTGTGTATTGAAAGTTCAAGATTGAGTGCTTTTCGGCCAAAAATATGTTCATTAGCTCAAATATGGACTCCAGTAAGGCTGATGTCACATCGGGCGGCGTCAGTAAGTAATATGACCTATAGGTCAAATTTGCAGTATTCTATGGCTGACATATCATCAGATGGAGTCAATGAGTATGTATAGAAGTTTATGATCGAGGACTTGTTATTTGCCAGAAAGATGTCCATTAGGCGAAATATGCAATGCTCTATGGCTGAAGTAACATCAAAATGAGGCATGTATATAAAGTTCATAATTGAGGACTCTTGGGACCGAAATACTTTAATCAAGTCTACAATGGACTCCTGTATGGCTGAAAAATTTCAGATGGAGTCAATGACTATGTATAGAAAGTTCAGATATAGACCTCTATATATGGTTGATGTGAAATCAGAAGGCATCAATGAGTGTATATAAAATCTTCAATGTTGAATACTTTTTGGCCAGAAATGTGTTCCGTCGGTCAAATATGGACTACTGTCTGGCTTATCTAACATCAGATGGTCAATAATTATGTAGACAAAATTCATGATCGAGGACCAAAAAATATTTATGTTGGTCTAAAATGGACTTCTGTATGGCTGAAGTAATAGAAAATTCAAGATAAAGCGCTCTTAGGCCCGAAATATGTTTCTAAGGTCAAATATGGACTACTGTTTCTCTGATGAAACACCAGAAGGAGTCAATAAGTCTGTATGGAATTTTCAACATCAAGGACTATTTTACAGAAATTTGTTAGTAGGTCAAAATGGCTTCATACATTGCTCAAGTAACATCAGAGTGAATCAGTGAGTGTGTATTGAAAGTTCAAGATCGACTACTTTTCGGCCAGAAATATGTTCATTGGGTCAAATAACGACTCCAGGAAGGCTGATGTGACATTAGAAGGCATTAGTAAGTATATGTAAAAAGATCAAGATCGAGTATGGCCAGAAATATGCCCATTATGTCAAATATGCAATACTCTAGGCTCAGGTAACATCAGAGTGAGGCATGTATGTAAAGTTCATGATCGAGGACTCTCGGGACCGAAAAACTTTAATCAAGTCTAAAATGGACTTCTGTATGGCTGATATAAAATCAGAAGGAGTCAATGAGCATCCAAAGAAAGTTCAAGATCAAGCGCTCTCAGGCTAGAAATATGTTTCTAAGGTCAAACATGGACTACTGTCTGTCTGATGAAACACCAATGAGTCTGTATAGAATTTTCAACATCAAGGACTAATTTGCCAGAAATTTGTTCAATAGGTCAAAAATAGGTTAATCCTTGGCTCAAGTAAAATAAGACTGAGTCAGTGAGTATGTATTTGAAAGTTCAAAATTGAGTACCAATTTGACAGAAATGTGTGAATTAAGTCAAATGTGCAATACTCTGTGTCTGACGTATCATCAGAAAGAGTCAATGACTTTATATAAAAAGTTCATCATCGAGGACTAATTTGCCAGAAATTTGTTCAGTAGGTCAAAATGACTCAAGTACGATCAGAGTGACTCAATGAATTATGTACTGAAAGTTCAAGATAGAGTACTCTTTGGCCAGAAATATGTCCATTGGGTCAAATATGCAATACTTTATGCCTGAGGTTTCATCAGATGGAGTCAATAAGTAGGTAAAGAAAGTTCTTGATCAAGGACTAATTTGCCAGAAATATGTTCAGTAGATCTTATGTGGACTTCTGTATGGGTGGTCAAACTTAGAAGGAGTCAAAGAGTATATATAGAAAGTTCTACATCAAGCACACTTAGGCCAGAAATATGTTCCTTAGGTCACATATGGCCTACTGTCTGTCTGATGTAACACCCAGAGTCAATGAGTCTGTATAGAAATTTCATCATCAAGGACAAATTTGCCAGAAATTTGTTCAGTAGCTCAAAATGGCTTCATATATGACTCGAGTAACATCAGAGTGAATCAATGAGTGTGTATTGAAAGTTCAAGATTGAGTGCTTTTCGGCCAAAAATATGATCATTAGCTCAAATATGGACTCCAGTAAGGCTGATGTGACATCAGAAGGCGTCAGTAAGTGTATGTAAAAAGTTAAAGATCGAGTATTCTTTGGCCAGAAAAATGTCCATTAGGACACATGCAATACTCTATGGCTGATGTAAGATCAAAATGAGGCATCTATATAAAGTTCATGATCGAGGACTCTTAGGACTGAAAAACTTTAATCAAGTCTAAAATGGACTAAATGGAGTCAATGACTATGTATAGAAAGGTCAAGACTGGGCCAGAAATATGTTCTGAAAGTCATGGACCTCTATATATGGCTGATGTGAAATCAGAAGGCGTCAATGAGTGTATATAAAATCTTCAAAGTCGAATACTTTTTGGCCAGAAATATGTTCCGTCGGTCAAATATGGACTACTGTCTGGCTTATGGAACATCAGATGGAGTCAATAATTATGTAGACAAAATTCATGATCGAGGACAAAAAATGTTTAAGTAGGTCTAAAATGGACTTCTGTATAGCTGAAGTAAAAAATCAGGAGTCAATGACTGTCTTTAGAAAGTTCAAGATAAAGCACTCTTAGGCCCCAAATATGTTTCTAAGGTGGACTACTGTCTGTCTGATGAAACAAAAGAAGGAGTCAATAAGTCTGTATGGAATTTTCAACATCAAGGACTAATTTGCCAGAAATTTGTTCAGTAGGTCAAAATGGCTTCATACATGGCTCAAGTAACATCAGAACGTGTCAGTAAGTATATATAAAAAGTTCAAGATCAAGTATTCTTTGGCCAGAAATATGTCCATTATGTCAAATATGCAAAACTCTATGGCTCAGGTAACATCAGAGTGAGGTATGTATGTAAAGTTCATGATCGAGGACTCTTGGGACCGAAAAACTTTAATCAAGTCTAAAATGGACTTCTGTATGGCTGATATAAAATCAGGAGTCAATGAGTATCCATAGAAAGTTCAAGATCAAGCGTTCTCAGTTTAGAAATATGTTTCGATGGTCAAACATGGACTACTGTCTGTCTGATGAAACACCAATAAATCTGTATAGAATTTTCAACATCAAGGACTAATTTGCCAGAAATTTGTTCAATAGGTCAAAAATAGGTTAATCCTTGGCTCAAGTAAAATAAGACTGAGTCAGTGAGTATGTATTTGAAAGTTCAAGATTGAGTACCAATTTGACAGAAATATGTGAATTAAGTCAAATGTGCAATACTCTGTGTCTGACGTATCATCAGAAAGAGTCAATGACTTTATATAAAAAGTTCATCATCGAGGACTAATTTGCCAGAAATTTGTTCTGTAGGTCAAAATGGGTTCGTATATGACTGAGGTAAGATCAGAGTGACTCAATGAATATGTGTTGAAAGTTCAAGATAGAGTACTGTTGGGCCAGAAATATGTTCATTTGGTAAAATATGGACTACAGTATGGCTGATGTGACATCAGAAAGGCGTCGATATGTATATATAAAAAGTTCAAGATCGAGTACTCTTTGGCCAGCAATATGTCCATTGGGTCAAATATGCAATACTTTATGTCTGACGTTTCATCAGATGGACTCAATGAGTAGGTAAAGAAAGTTCTTGATCGAGGACTAATTTGCCAGAAATATGTTCAGTAGGTCTTATGTGGACTTCTGGTGAAGTAAAATCTGAAGGAGTCAAAGAGTATATATAAAGAAAGTTCAAGATCAAGCGCACTTAGGCCAGAAATATGTTCCTCAGGTCACAAATGTCCTACTGTCTGTCTGATGTAACACCCAAGAGTCAATGAGTCAATGAGTCTCTATAGAAATTTCATCATCAAGGACAAATTTGCCAGAAATTTGTTCAGTAGGTCAAAATGACTTCATATATGACTCAAGTAACATCAGAGTGAATCAATGAGTGTGTATTGAAAGTTCAAGATTGAGTGCTTTTCGGCCAAAAATATGTTCATTAGCTCAAATATGGACTCCAGTAAGGCTGATGTCACATCGGGTGGCGTCAGTAAGTAATATGACCTATAGGTCAAATTTGCAGTATTCTATGGCTGACATATCATCAGATGGAGTCAATGAGTATGTATAGAAGTTTATGATCGAGGACTTGTTATTTGCCAGAAAGATGTCCATTAGGCGAAATATGCAATGCTCTATGGCTGAAGTAACATCAAAATGAGGCATGTATATAAAGTTCATAATTGAGGACTCTTGGGACCGAAATACTTTAATCAAGTCTACAATGGACTCCTGTATGGCTGAAAAATTTCAGATGGAGTCAATGACTATGTATAGAAAGTTCAGATATAGACCTCTATATATGGTTGATGTGAAATCAGAAGGCATCAATGAGTGTATATAAAATCTTCAATGTTGAATACTTTTTGGCCAGAAATGTGTTCCGTCGGTCAAATATGGACTACTGTCTGGCTTATCTAACATCAGATGGTCAATAATTATGTAGACAAAATTCATGATCGAGGACCAAAAAATATTTATGTTGGTCTAAAATGGACTTCTGTATGGCTGAAGTAATAGAAAATTCAAGATAAAGCGCTCTTAGGCCCGAAATATGTTTCTAAGGTCAAATATGGACTACTGTTTCTCTGATGAAACACCAGAAGGAGTCAATAAGTCTGTATGGAATTTTCAACATCAAGGACTATTTTACAGAAATTTGTTAGTAGGTCAAAATGGCTTCATACATTGCTCAAGTAACATCAGAGTGAATCAGTGAGTGTGTATTGAAAGTTCAAGATCGACTACTTTTCGGCCAGAAATATGTTCATTGGGTCAAATAACGACTCCAGGAAGGCTGATGTGACATTAGAAGGCATTAGTAAGTATATGTAAAAAGATCAAGATCGAGTATGGCCAGAAATATGCCCATTATGTCAAATATGCAATACTCTAGGCTCAGGTAACATCAGAGTGAGGCATGTATGTAAAGTTCATGATCGAGGACTCTCGGGACCGAAAAACTTTAATCAAGTCTAAAATGGACTTCTGTATGGCTGATATAAAATCAGAAGGAGTCAATGAGCATCCAAAGAAAGTTCAAGATCAAGCGCTCTCAGGCTAGAAATATGTTTCTAAGGTCAAACATGGACTACTGTCTGTCTGATGAAACACCAATGAGTCTGTATAGAATTTTCAACATCAAGGACTAATTTGCCAGAAATTTGTTCAATAGGTCAAAAATAGGTTAATCCTTGGCTCAAGTAAAATAAGACTGAGTCAGTGAGTATGTATTTGAAAGTTCAAAATTGAGTACCAATTTGACAGAAATGTGTGAATTAAGTCAAATGTGCAATACTCTGTGTCTGACGTATCATCAGAAAGAGTCAATGACTTTATATAAAAAGTTCATCATCGAGGACTAATTTGCCAGAAATTTGTTCAGTAGGTCAAAATGACTCAAGTACGATCAGAGTGACTCAATGAATTATGTACTGAAAGTTCAAGATAGAGTACTCTTTGGCCAGAAATATGTCCATTGGGTCAAATATGCAATACTTTATGCCTGAGGTTTCATCAGATGGAGTCAATAAGTAGGTAAAGAAAGTTCTTGATCAAGGACTAATTTGCCAGAAATATGTTCAGTAGATCTTATGTGGACTTCTGTATGGGTGGTCAAACTTAGAAGGAGTCAAAGAGTATATATAGAAAGTTCTACATCAAGCACACTTAGGCCAGAAATATGTTCCTTAGGTCACATATGGCCTACTGTCTGTCTGATGTAACACCCAGAGTCAATGAGTCTGTATAGAAATTTCATCATCAAGGACAAATTTGCCAGAAATTTGTTCAGTAGCTCAAAATGGCTTCATATATGACTCGAGTAACATCAGAGTGAATCAATGAGTGTGTATTGAAAGTTCAAGATTGAGTGCTTTTCGGCCAAAAATATGATCATTAGCTCAAATATGGACTCCAGTAAGGCTGATGTGACATCAGAAGGCGTCAGTAAGTGTATGTAAAAAGTTAAAGATCGAGTATTCTTTGGCCAGAAAAATGTCCATTAGGACACATGCAATACTCTATGGCTGATGTAAGATCAAAATGAGGCATCTATATAAAGTTCATGATCGAGGACTCTTAGGACTGAAAAACTTTAATCAAGTCTAAAATGGACTAAATGGAGTCAATGACTATGTATAGAAAGGTCAAGACTGGGCCAGAAATATGTTCTGAAAGTCATGGACCTCTATATATGGCTGATGTGAAATCAGAAGGCGTCAATGAGTGTATATAAAATCTTCAAAGTCGAATACTTTTTGGCCAGAAATATGTTCCGTCGGTCAAATATGGACTACTGTCTGGCTTATGGAACATCAGATGGAGTCAATAATTATGTAGACAAAATTCATGATCGAGGACAAAAAATGTTTAAGTAGGTCTAAAATGGACTTCTGTATAGCTGAAGTAAAAAATCAGGAGTCAATGACTGTCTTTAGAAAGTTCAAGATAAAGCACTCTTAGGCCCCAAATATGTTTCTAAGGTGGACTACTGTCTGTCTGATGAAACAAAAGAAGGAGTCAATAAGTCTGTATGGAATTTTCAACATCAAGGACTAATTTGCCAGAAATTTGTTCAGTAGGTCAAAATGGCTTCATACATGGCTCAAGTAACATCAGAACGTGTCAGTAAGTATATATAAAAAGTTCAAGATCAAGTATTCTTTGGCCAGAAATATGTCCATTATGTCAAATATGCAAAACTCTATGGCTCAGGTAACATCAGAGTGAGGTATGTATGTAAAGTTCATGATCGAGGACTCTTGGGACCGAAAAACTTTAATCAAGTCTAAAATGGACTTCTGTATGGCTGATATAAAATCAGGAGTCAATGAGTATCCATAGAAAGTTCAAGATCAAGCGTTCTCAGTTTAGAAATATGTTTCGATGGTCAAACATGGACTACTGTCTGTCTGATGAAACACCAATAAATCTGTATAGAATTTTCAACATCAAGGACTAATTTGCCAGAAATTTGTTCAATAGGTCAAAAATAGGTTAATCCTTGGCTCAAGTAAAATAAGACTGAGTCAGTGAGTATGTATTTGAAAGTTCAAGATTGAGTACCAATTTGACAGAAATATGTGAATTAAGTCAAATGTGCAATACTCTGTGTCTGACGTATCATCAGAAAGAGTCAATGACTTTATATAAAAAGTTCATCATCGAGGACTAATTTGCCAGAAATTTGTTCTGTAGGTCAAAATGGGTTCGTATATGACTGAGGTAAGATCAGAGTGACTCAATGAATATGTGTTGAAAGTTCAAGATAGAGTACTGTTGGGCCAGAAATATGTTCATTTGGTAAAATATGGACTACAGTATGGCTGATGTGACATCAGAAAGGCGTCGATATGTATATATAAAAAGTTCAAGATCGAGTACTCTTTGGCCAGCAATATGTCCATTGGGTCAAATATGCAATACTTTATGTCTGACGTTTCATCAGATGGACTCAATGAGTAGGTAAAGAAAGTTCTTGATCGAGGACTAATTTGCCAGAAATATGTTCAGTAGGTCTTATGTGGACTTCTGGTGAAGTAAAATCTGAAGGAGTCAAAGAGTATATATAAAGAAAGTTCAAGATCAAGCGCACTTAGGCCAGAAATATGTTCCTCAGGTCACAAATGTCCTACTGTCTGTCTGATGTAACACCCAAGAGTCAATGAGTCAATGAGTCTCTATAGAAATTTCATCATCAAGGACAAATTTGCCAGAAATTTGTTCAGTAGGTCAAAATGACTTCATATATGACTCAAGTAACATCAGAGTGAATCAATGAGTGTGTATTGAAAGTTCAAGATTGAGTGCTTTTCGGCCAAAAATATGTTCATTAGCTCAAATATGGACTCCAGTAAGGCTGATGTCACATCGGGTGGCGTCAGTAAGTAATATGACCTATAGGTCAAATTTGCAGTATTCTATGGCTGACATATCATCAGATGGAGTCAATGAGTATGTATAGAAGTTTATGATCGAGGACTTGTTATTTGCCAGAAAGATGTCCATTAGGCGAAATATGCAATGCTCTATGGCTGAAGTAACATCAAAATGAGGCATGTATATAAAGTTCATAATTGAGGACTCTTGGGACCGAAATACTTTAATCAAGTCTACAATGGACTCCTGTATGGCTGAAAAATTTCAGATGGAGTCAATGACTATGTATAGAAAGTTCAGATATAGACCTCTATATATGGTTGATGTGAAATCAGAAGGCATCAATGAGTGTATATAAAATCTTCAATGTTGAATACTTTTTGGCCAGAAATGTGTTCCGTCGGTCAAATATGGACTACTGTCTGGCTTATCTAACATCAGATGGTCAATAATTATGTAGACAAAATTCATGATCGAGGACCAAAAAATATTTATGTTGGTCTAAAATGGACTTCTGTATGGCTGAAGTAATAGAAAATTCAAGATAAAGCGCTCTTAGGCCCGAAATATGTTTCTAAGGTCAAATATGGACTACTGTTTCTCTGATGAAACACCAGAAGGAGTCAATAAGTCTGTATGGAATTTTCAACATCAAGGACTATTTTACAGAAATTTGTTAGTAGGTCAAAATGGCTTCATACATTGCTCAAGTAACATCAGAGTGAATCAGTGAGTGTGTATTGAAAGTTCAAGATCGACTACTTTTCGGCCAGAAATATGTTCATTGGGTCAAATAACGACTCCAGGAAGGCTGATGTGACATTAGAAGGCATTAGTAAGTATATGTAAAAAGATCAAGATCGAGTATGGCCAGAAATATGCCCATTATGTCAAATATGCAATACTCTAGGCTCAGGTAACATCAGAGTGAGGCATGTATGTAAAGTTCATGATCGAGGACTCTCGGGACCGAAAAACTTTAATCAAGTCTAAAATGGACTTCTGTATGGCTGATATAAAATCAGAAGGAGTCAATGAGCATCCAAAGAAAGTTCAAGATCAAGCGCTCTCAGGCTAGAAATATGTTTCTAAGGTCAAACATGGACTACTGTCTGTCTGATGAAACACCAATGAGTCTGTATAGAATTTTCAACATCAAGGACTAATTTGCCAGAAATTTGTTCAATAGGTCAAAAATAGGTTAATCCTTGGCTCAAGTAAAATAAGACTGAGTCAGTGAGTATGTATTTGAAAGTTCAAAATTGAGTACCAATTTGACAGAAATGTGTGAATTAAGTCAAATGTGCAATACTCTGTGTCTGACGTATCATCAGAAAGAGTCAATGACTTTATATAAAAAGTTCATCATCAAGGACTAATTTGCCAGAAATTTGTTCAGTAGGTCAAAATGACTCAAGTACGATCAGAGTGACTCAATGAATTATGTACTGAAAGTTCAAGATAGAGTACTCTTTGGCCAGAAATATGTCCATTGGGTCAAATATGCAATACTTTATGCCTGAGGTTTCATCAGATGGAGTCAATAAGTAGGTAAAGAAAGTTCTTGATCAAGGACTAATTTGCCAGAAATATGTTCAGTAGATCTTATGTGGACTTCTGTATGGGTGGTCAAACTTAGAAGGAGTCAAAGAGTATATATAGAAAGTTCTACATCAAGCACACTTAGGCCAGAAATATGTTCCTTAGGTCACATATGGCCTACTGTCTGTCTGATGTAACACCCAGAGTCAATGAGTCTGTATAGAAATTTCATCATCAAGGACAAATTTGCCAGAAATTTGTTCAGTAGCTCAAAATGGCTTCATATATGACTCGAGTAACATCAGAGTGAATCAATGAGTGTGTATTGAAAGTTCAAGATTGAGTGCTTTTCGGCCAAAAATATGATCATTAGCTCAAATATGGACTCCAGTAAGGCTGATGTGACATCAGAAGGCGTCAGTAAGTGTATGTAAAAAGTTAAAGATCGAGTATTCTTTGGCCAGAAAAATGTCCATTAGGACACATGCAATACTCTATGGCTGATGTAAGATCAAAATGAGGCATCTATATAAAGTTCATGATCGAGGACTCTTAGGACTGAAAAACTTTAATCAAGTCTAAAATGGACTAAATGGAGTCAATGACTATGTATAGAAAGGTCAAGACTGGGCCAGAAATATGTTCTGAAAGTCATGGACCTCTATATATGGCTGATGTGAAATCAGAAGGCGTCAATGAGTGTATATAAAATCTTCAAAGTCGAATACTTTTTGGCCAGAAATATGTTCCGTCGGTCAAATATGGACTACTGTCTGGCTTATGGAACATCAGATGGAGTCAATAATTATGTAGACAAAATTCATGATCGAGGACAAAAAATGTTTAAGTAGGTCTAAAATGGACTTCTGTATAGCTGAAGTAAAAAATCAGGAGTCAATGACTGTCTTTAGAAAGTTCAAGATAAAGCACTCTTAGGCCCCAAATATGTTTCTAAGGTGGACTACTGTCTGTCTGATGAAACAAAAGAAGGAGTCAATAAGTCTGTATGGAATTTTCAACATCAAGGACTAATTTGCCAGAAATTTGTTCAGTAGGTCAAAATGGCTTCATACATGGCTCAAGTAACATCAGAACGTGTCAGTAAGTATATATAAAAAGTTCAAGATCAAGTATTCTTTGGCCAGAAATATGTCCATTATGTCAAATATGCAAAACTCTATGGCTCAGGTAACATCAGAGTGAGGTATGTATGTAAAGTTCATGATCGAGGACTCTTGGGACCGAAAAACTTTAATCAAGTCTAAAATGGACTTCTGTATGGCTGATATAAAATCAGGAGTCAATGAGTATCCATAGAAAGTTCAAGATCAAGCGTTCTCAGTTTAGAAATATGTTTCGATGGTCAAACATGGACTACTGTCTGTCTGATGAAACACCAATAAATCTGTATAGAATTTTCAACATCAAGGACTAATTTGCCAGAAATTTGTTCAATAGGTCAAAAATAGGTTAATCCTTGGCTCAAGTAAAATAAGACTGAGTCAGTGAGTATGTATTTGAAAGTTCAAGATTGAGTACCAATTTGACAGAAATATGTGAATTAAGTCAAATGTGCAATACTCTGTGTCTGACGTATCATCAGAAAGAGTCAATGACTTTATATAAAAAGTTCATCATCGAGGACTAATTTGCCAGAAATTTGTTCTGTAGGTCAAAATGGGTTCGTATATGACTGAGGTAAGATCAGAGTGACTCAATGAATATGTGTTGAAAGTTCAAGATAGAGTACTGTTGGGCCAGAAATATGTTCATTTGGTAAAATATGGACTACAGTATGGCTGATGTGACATCAGAAAGGCGTCGATATGTATATATAAAAAGTTCAAGATCGAGTACTCTTTGGCCAGCAATATGTCCATTGGGTCAAATATGCAATACTTTATGTCTGACGTTTCATCAGATGGACTCAATGAGTAGGTAAAGAAAGTTCTTGATCGAGGACTAATTTGCCAGAAATATGTTCAGTAGGTCTTATGTGGACTTCTGGTGAAGTAAAATCTGAAGGAGTCAAAGAGTATATATAAAGAAAGTTCAAGATCAAGCGCACTTAGGCCAGAAATATGTTCCTCAGGTCACAAATGTCCTACTGTCTGTCTGATGTAACACCCAAGAGTCAATGAGTCAATGAGTCTCTATAGAAATTTCATCATCAAGGACAAATTTGCCAGAAATTTGTTCAGTAGGTCAAAATGACTTCATATATGACTCAAGTAACATCAGAGTGAATCAATGAGTGTGTATTGAAAGTTCAAGATTGAGTGCTTTTCGGCCAAAAATATGTTCATTAGCTCAAATATGGACTCCAGTAAGGCTGATGTCACATCGGGTGGCGTCAGTAAGTAATATGACCTATAGGTCAAATTTGCAGTATTCTATGGCTGACATATCATCAGATGGAGTCAATGAGTATGTATAGAAGTTTATGATCGAGGACTTGTTATTTGCCAGAAAGATGTCCATTAGGCGAAATATGCAATGCTCTATGGCTGAAGTAACATCAAAATGAGGCATGTATATAAAGTTCATAATTGAGGACTCTTGGGACCGAAATACTTTAATCAAGTCTACAATGGACTCCTGTATGGCTGAAAAATTTCAGATGGAGTCAATGACTATGTATAGAAAGTTCAGATATAGACCTCTATATATGGTTGATGTGAAATCAGAAGGCATCAATGAGTGTATATAAAATCTTCAATGTTGAATACTTTTTGGCCAGAAATGTGTTCCGTCGGTCAAATATGGACTACTGTCTGGCTTATCTAACATCAGATGGTCAATAATTATGTAGACAAAATTCATGATCGAGGACCAAAAAATATTTATGTTGGTCTAAAATGGACTTCTGTATGGCTGAAGTAATAGAAAATTCAAGATAAAGCGCTCTTAGGCCCGAAATATGTTTCTAAGGTCAAATATGGACTACTGTTTCTCTGATGAAACACCAGAAGGAGTCAATAAGTCTGTATGGAATTTTCAACATCAAGGACTATTTTACAGAAATTTGTTAGTAGGTCAAAATGGCTTCATACATTGCTCAAGTAACATCAGAGTGAATCAGTGAGTGTGTATTGAAAGTTCAAGATCGACTACTTTTCGGCCAGAAATATGTTCATTGGGTCAAATAACGACTCCAGGAAGGCTGATGTGACATTAGAAGGCATTAGTAAGTATATGTAAAAAGATCAAGATCGAGTATGGCCAGAAATATGCCCATTATGTCAAATATGCAATACTCTAGGCTCAGGTAACATCAGAGTGAGGCATGTATGTAAAGTTCATGATCGAGGACTCTCGGGACCGAAAAACTTTAATCAAGTCTAAAATGGACTTCTGTATGGCTGATATAAAATCAGAAGGAGTCAATGAGCATCCAAAGAAAGTTCAAGATCAAGCGCTCTCAGGCTAGAAATATGTTTCTAAGGTCAAACATGGACTACTGTCTGTCTGATGAAACACCAATGAGTCTGTATAGAATTTTCAACATCAAGGACTAATTTGCCAGAAATTTGTTCAATAGGTCAAAAATAGGTTAATCCTTGGCTCAAGTAAAATAAGACTGAGTCAGTGAGTATGTATTTGAAAGTTCAAAATTGAGTACCAATTTGACAGAAATGTGTGAATTAAGTCAAATGTGCAATACTCTGTGTCTGACGTATCATCAGAAAGAGTCAATGACTTTATATAAAAGTTCATCATCGAGGACTAATTTGCCAGAAATTTGTTCAGTAGGTCAAAATGACTCAAGTACGATCAGAGTGACTCAATGAATTATGTACTGAAAGTTCAAGATAGAGTACTCTTTGGCCAGAAATATGTCCATTGGGTCAAATATGCAATACTTTATGCCTGAGGTTTCATCAGATGGAGTCAATAAGTAGGTAAAGAAAGTTCTTGATCAAGGACTAATTTGCCAGAAATATGTTCAGTAGATCTTATGTGGACTTCTGTATGGGTGGTCAAACTTAGAAGGAGTCAAAGAGTATATATAGAAAGTTCTACATCAAGCACACTTAGGCCAGAAATATGTTCCTTAGGTCACATATGGCCTACTGTCTGTCTGATGTAACACCCAGAGTCAATGAGTCTGTATAGAAATTTCATCATCAAGGACAAATTTGCCAGAAATTTGTTCAGTAGCTCAAAATGGCTTCATATATGACTCGAGTAACATCAGAGTGAATCAATGAGTGTGTATTGAAAGTTCAAGATTGAGTGCTTTTCGGCCAAAAATATGATCATTAGCTCAAATATGGACTCCAGTAAGGCTGATGTGACATCAGAAGGCGTCAGTAAGTGTATGTAAAAAGTTAAAGATCGAGTATTCTTTGGCCAGAAAAATGTCCATTAGGACACATGCAATACTCTATGGCTGATGTAAGATCAAAATGAGGCATCTATATAAAGTTCATGATCGAGGACTCTTAGGACTGAAAAACTTTAATCAAGTCTAAAATGGACTAAATGGAGTCAATGACTATGTATAGAAAGGTCAAGACTGGGCCAGAAATATGTTCTGAAAGTCATGGACCTCTATATATGGCTGATGTGAAATCAGAAGGCGTCAATGAGTGTATATAAAATCTTCAAAGTCGAATACTTTTTGGCCAGAAATATGTTCCGTCGGTCAAATATGGACTACTGTCTGGCTTATGGAACATCAGATGGAGTCAATAATTATGTAGACAAAATTCATGATCGAGGACAAAAAATGTTTAAGTAGGTCTAAAATGGACTTCTGTATAGCTGAAGTAAAAAATCAGGAGTCAATGACTGTCTTTAGAAAGTTCAAGATAAAGCACTCTTAGGCCCCAAATATGTTTCTAAGGTGGACTACTGTCTGTCTGATGAAACAAAAGAAGGAGTCAATAAGTCTGTATGGAATTTTCAACATCAAGGACTAATTTGCCAGAAATTTGTTCAGTAGGTCAAAATGGCTTCATACATGGCTCAAGTAACATCAGAACGTGTCAGTAAGTATATATAAAAAGTTCAAGATCAAGTATTCTTTGGCCAGAAATATGTCCATTATGTCAAATATGCAAAACTCTATGGCTCAGGTAACATCAGAGTGAGGTATGTATGTAAAGTTCATGATCGAGGACTCTTGGGACCGAAAAACTTTAATCAAGTCTAAAATGGACTTCTGTATGGCTGATATAAAATCAGGAGTCAATGAGTATCCATAGAAAGTTCAAGATCAAGCGTTCTCAGTTTAGAAATATGTTTCGATGGTCAAACATGGACTACTGTCTGTCTGATGAAACACCAATAAATCTGTATAGAATTTTCAACATCAAGGACTAATTTGCCAGAAATTTGTTCAATAGGTCAAAAATAGGTTAATCCTTGGCTCAAGTAAAATAAGACTGAGTCAGTGAGTATGTATTTGAAAGTTCAAGATTGAGTACCAATTTGACAGAAATATGTGAATTAAGTCAAATGTGCAATACTCTGTGTCTGACGTATCATCAGAAAGAGTCAATGACTTTATATAAAAAGTTCATCATCGAGGACTAATTTGCCAGAAATTTGTTCTGTAGGTCAAAATGGGTTCGTATATGACTGAGGTAAGATCAGAGTGACTCAATGAATATGTGTTGAAAGTTCAAGATAGAGTACTGTTGGGCCAGAAATATGTTCATTTGGTAAAATATGGACTACAGTATGGCTGATGTGACATCAGAAAGGCGTCGATATGTATATATAAAAAGTTCAAGATCGAGTACTCTTTGGCCAGCAATATGTCCATTGGGTCAAATATGCAATACTTTATGTCTGGCGTTTCATCAGATGGACTCAATGAGTAGGTAAAGAAAGTTCTTGATCGAGGACTAATTTGCCAGAAATATGTTCAGTAGGTCTTATGTGGACTTCTGGTGAAGTAAAATCTGAAGGAGTCAAAGAGTATATATAAAGAAAGTTCAAGATCAAGCGCACTTAGGCCAGAAATATGTTCCTCAGGTCACAAATGTCCTACTGTCTGTCTGATGTAACACCCAAGAGTCAATGAGTCAATGAGTCTCTATAGAAATTTCATCATCAAGGACAAATTTGCCAGAAATTTGTTCAGTAGGTCAAAATGACTTCATATATGACTCAAGTAACATCAGAGTGAATCAATGAGTGTGTATTGAAAGTTCAAGATTGAGTGCTTTTCGGCCAAAAATATGTTCATTAGCTCAAATATGGACTCCAGTAAGGCTGATGTCACATCGGGCGGCGTCAGTAAGTAATATGACCTATAGGTCAAATTTGCAGTATTCTATGGCTGACATATCATCAGATGGAGTCAATGAGTATGTATAGAAGTTTATGATCGAGGACTTGTTATTTGCCAGAAAGATGTCCATTAGGCGAAATATGCAATGCTCTATGGCTGAAGTAACATCAAAATGAGGCATGTATATAAAGTTCATAATTGAGGACTCTTGGGACCGAAATACTTTAATCAAGTCTACAATGGACTCCTGTATGGCTGAAAAATTTCAGATGGAGTCAATGACTATGTATAGAAAGTTCAGATATAGACCTCTATATATGGTTGATGTGAAATCAGAAGGCATCAATGAGTGTATATAAAATCTTCAATGTTGAATACTTTTTGGCCAGAAATGTGTTCCGTCGGTCAAATATGGACTACTGTCTGGCTTATCTAACATGGAGTCAATGACTGTCTTTAGAAAGTTCAAGATAAAGCACTCTTAGGCCCCAAATATGTTTCTAAGGTGGACTACTGTCTGTCTGATGAAACAAAAGAAGGAGTCAATAAGTCTGTATGGAATTTCAACATCAAGGACTAATTTGCCAGAAATTTGTTCAGTAGGTCAAAATGGCTTCATACATGGCTCAAGTAACAACAGAAGGTGTCAGTAAGTATATATAAAAAGTTCAAGATCGAGTATTCTTTGGCCAGAAATATGTCCATTATGTCAAATATGCAAAACTCTATGGCTCAGGTAACATCAGAGTGAGGCATGTATGTAAAGTTCATGATCGAGGACTCTTGGGACCGAAAAACTTTAATCAAGTCTAAAATGGACTTTTGTATGGCTGATATAAAACCAGGAGTCAATGAGTATCCATAGAAAGTTCAAGATCAAGCGTTCTCAGGCTAGAAATATGTTTCGAAGGTCAAACATGGACTACTGTCTGTCTGATGAAACACCAATAAATCTGTATAGAATTTTCAACATCAAGGACTAATTTGCCAGAAATTTGTTCAATAGGTCAAAAATAGGTTAATCCTTGGCTCAAGTAAAATAAGACTGAGTCAGTGAGTATGTATTTGAAAGTTCAAGATTGAGTACCAATTTGACAGAAATATGTGAATTAAGTCAAATGTGCAATACTCTGTGCCCGATGTATCATCAGAAAGAGTCAATGACTTTATATAAAAAGTTCATCATCGAGGACTAATTTGCCAGAAATTTGTTCAGTAGGTCAAAATGACTCAAGTAAGATCAGAGTGACTCAATGAATTATGTACTGAAAGTTCCAGATAGAGTACTCTTTGGCCAGAAATATGTCCATTGGGTCAAATATGCAATACTCTATGGCTGATGTAAGATCAAAATGAGGCATCTATATAAAGTTCATGATCGAGGACTCTTAGGACTGAAAAACTTTAATCAAGTCTAAAATGGACTAGATGGAGTCAATGACTATGTATAGAAAGGTCAAGACTGGGCCAGAAATATGTTCTGAAAGTCATGGACCTCTATATATGGCTGATGTGAAATCAGAAGGCGTCAATGAGTGTATATAAAATCTTCAAAGTCGAATACTTTTTGGCCAGAAATATGTTCCGTCGGTCAAATATGGACTACTGTCTGGCTTATCGAACATCAGATGGAGTCAATAATTATGTAGACAAAATTCATGATCGAGGACAAAAAATGTTTAAGTAGGTCTAAAATGGACTTCTGTATAGCTGAAGTAAAAAATCAGGAGTCAATGACTGTCTTTAGAAAGTTCAAGATAAAGCACTCTTAGGCCCCAAATATGTTTCTAAGGTGGACTACTGTCTGTCTGATGGCTCAGGTAACATCAGAGTGAGGCATGTATGTAAAGTTCATGATCGAGGATTCTTGGGACCGAAAAACTTTAATCAAGTCTAAAATGGACTTCTGTATGGCTGATATAAAATCAGGAGTCAATGAGTATCCATAGAAAGTTCAAGATCAAGCGCTCTCAGGCTAGAAATATGTTTCGATGGTCAAACATGGACTACTGTCTGTCTGATGAAACACCAATAAATCTGTATAGAATTTTCAACATCAAGGACTAATTTGCCAGAAATTTGTTCAATAGGTCAAAAATAGGTTAATCCTTGGCTCAAGTAAAATAAGACTGAGCCAGTGAGTATGTATTTGAAAGTTCAAGATTGAGTACCAATTTGACAGAAATATGTGAATTAAGTCAAATGTGCAATACTCTGTGTCTGACGTATCATCAGAAAGAGTCAATGACTTTATATAAAAAGTTCATCATCGAGGACTAATTTGCCAGAAATTTGTTCTGTAGGTCAAAATGGGTTCGTATATGACTGAGGTAAGATCAGAGTGACTCAATGAATATGTGTTGAAAGTTCAAGATAGAGTACTGTTGGGCCAGAAATATGTTCATTTGGTAAAATATGGACTACAGTATGGCTGATGTGACATCAGAAAGGCGTCGATATGTATATATAAAAAGTTCAAGATCGAGTACTCTTTGGCCAGCAATATGTCCATTGGGTCAAATATGCAATACTTTATGTCTGACGTTTCATCAGATGGACTCAATGAGTAGGTAAAGAAAGTTCTTGATAGAGGACTAATTTGCCAGAAATATGTTCAGTAGGTCTTATGTGGACTTCTGGTGAAGTAAAATCTGAAGGAGTCAAAGAGTATATATATAGAAAGTTCAAGATCAAGCGCACTTAGGCCAGAAATATGTTCCTCAGGTCACAAATGTCCTACTGTCTGTCTGATGTAACACCCAAGAGTCAATGAGTCTCTATAGAAATTTCATCATCAAGGACAAATTTGCCAGAAATTTGTTCAGTAGGTCAAAATGACTTCATATATGACTCAAGTAACATCAGAGTGAATCAATGAGTGTGTATTGAAAGTTCAAGATTGAGTGCTTTTCGGCCAAAAATATGTTCATTAGCTCAAATATGGACTCCAGTAAGGCTGATGTCACATCAGGCGACGTCAGTAAGTAATATGACCTATAAGTCAAATTTGCAGTATTCTATGGCTGACATATCATCAGATGGAGTCAATGAGTATGTATAGAAGTTTATGATCGAGGACTTGTTATTTGCCAGAAAGATGTCCATTAGGCGAAATATGCAATGCTCTATGGCTGAAGTAACATCAAAATGAGGCATGTATATAAAGTTCATAATTGAGGACTCTTGGGACCGAAATACTTTAATCAAGTCTAAAATGGACTCCTGTATGGCTGAAAAATTTCAGCTGGAGTCAATGACTATGTATAGAAAGTTCAGATATAGACCTCTATATATGGTTGATGTGAAATCAGAAGGCATCAATGAGTGTATATAAAATCTTCAATGTCGAATACTTTTTGGCCAGAAATGTGTTCCGTCTGTCAAATATGGACTACTGTCTGGCTCATCTAACATCAGATGGTCAATAATTATGTAGACAAAATTCATGATCGAGGACCAAAAAATATTTATGTTGGTCTAAAATGGACTTCTGTATGGCTGAAGTAATAGAAAGTTCAAGATAAAGCGCTCTTAGGCCCGAAATATGTTTCTAAGGTCAAATATGGACTACTGTTTCTCTGATGAAACACCAGAAGGAGTCAATAAGTCTGTATGGAATTTTCAACATCAAGGACTAATTTGCCAGAAATTTGTTCAGTAGGTCAAAATGGCTTCATACATGGCTCAAGTAACATCAGAACGTGTCAGTAAGTATATATAAAAAGTTCAAGATCGAGTATTCTTTGGCCAGAAATATGTCCATTATGTCAAATATGCAAAACTCTATGGCTCAGGTAACATCAGAGTGAGGCATGTATGTAAAGTTCATGATCGAGGACTCTTAGGACTGAAAAAATTTAATCAAGTCTAAAATAGAGTTCTGTAAAGCTGAAGGAAAAAACCCAGAAGGAGTCAATGAAAGTTCACAATTGAGAACTAATTTGCCAGAACTATGTTCAGTATGCCTAAAAATGGACTTCTTTATGGGTGAAGTAACATCAGAAGGAGTCAATAGTCATGTATTGAAAATTCAAGTTCGACTACTTTTCGGCCAGAAATATGTTCATTAGGTCAAATATTGACTCCACAAAGGCTGATGTGACTCCAGAAGGCGTCAGTAAGTATATGTAAAAAGTTCAACCTCGAGTATTCTTTGGCCAGAAATATCTCTTTATTGCATTAGAAATATGTTAGTTCTTGTATAAGATGCAAGGAAACAATGCATATCTTACATGTTGCAATGCAATAGCACTTATATTAATTTCTTCTATTAAACTGTTCTTGTTGCATTGCAATAAAACAGCATATGTTGTTTGTTTTCTGTTTAATGCAAAAGGAACGAGTTAGTTCATATATGCAACGCAGTGCAACAAGCACCTGTCGTGTTGTTATGTCTTTGTAAAGACGCAAGCAACACGGATCAAGTTACTGCAATGCAATACACGTTATTTGTTATCTCTTCAATGCATAATGGATGAGTTGGTTCACAAATCGCAACACAACGAGTTATGTGTTATCTCTTCAATGCAGGAGCAATACGTTAGTTCTGTATAGGATGCAAGCAAACAGTGCATAGCTTACATGTTGCAATGCAAAACACATCTATTATATTAATTTCCTCTATGCACATCGTAATAAGTCAACTATTGTAATCAATGCAATTAAACAGTTCTTGATGCATTGCAAACCAACAACATATGTTTTTTTTTTTTTCTTCAATGCACAAAGGAAAGAGTTCGTTTTTGTATGCAACGCAGTGCAACAAACACCTGTAGTGTTCTCTCTTCGCAGCGAAACGGAATAACTTACTGAAATGTAATGCACATGTTATGTGTTATCGCTTCAGTGGATAAAGGATGAGTTAACTCATTCATCGCAAAACAACGAGTTATGTATCTATTCCATGCATGAGCAATACGTGAGTTCTTGTATAAACAGCGCATAAACTTATTCGTTGCAATGCAACATCGTAATGAGTTAACTATTGCAATAGAAAATTGAATAACTTACTGCAATGCAGTGCACATTTTGTGTATGCAATGCATTGCAACAAGCACATTTCATGTGTTATAACTTCTCTGCACAACGGGATCAAGTTACTGCCATGCAATACACGTTATTTTCAATGCTTAAGGAATAAGTAGGTTTTTGTACACAATGCAAGAAAACAGCGCATAAAAACATGTTAGTTTTTTATGCATTGCAGTGCAACAGCACGTCATATAAATTTCTTCTTTGCACAGCATAAGTTATTGTATGCAGTGCACTGAAACAGTTCTTAATGCAAGGGTATTTGTGGTTCGTTTTCTCTTCAATGCACAGAGTAAAGAGTTATGCAACGCAGTGCAACAAGCAGCTGTCGAGTTCATCTCTTCACAGCGTATTGTATTGTAAGCAAGACATTAAAACAGTTTTAATTCACAACGTTAGTTCTTTTATGCTAGATGCACCGTGTTGCATAAAAGAACTAACTTTGTGAATTAAAACTGTTTCAATGTCTTGCATACAATAGTTAACTTATTACGCTGTGCATAGAAGAAATTAATATAACTTATGTGCTGTTTCATTACATGTAAGATAATGCACTGTGAAGAATACACAGCTAGTGTATTCTTAATGCATTCAAGATATAACACATATCTCGTTGTGTTGCTATGAATTAACTAACTCATCCGTTATGCATTGAAGAGACTACACGTAACATGTGCATTGCATTTCAGTAAGTTATTCCGTTTCGCTGCGAAGAGAGAACATTGCAGGTGCTTGTTGCAGTGCGTTGCAACAAGAACTAACTCTTTCCTTTGTGCATTGAAGAGAAAACAAATCAGATATGCTGGTGCATTCCAATGCATCATGAATTGTTTCAGTGCATTGCATTACGCTGTGCATAGAATTAAAAAAAAAAAAAATAATCATGTACTGCTGCATTGCAACATGTAAGATATGCACTGTTTCCTTGCATCCTATACAAAAACTAACGTATTGCTCATGCATTGAAGACATTAGTTGTATTGCGATGAATGAGCTAACTCAGCCGTCATGCACTGAGACATACACATAACGAGCATTGCATTTCAGTGAGTTATTTCATTTTCCATTAGTTAACGTATTACTCTTTTGCATTGCAACATGTAAGATATGTAATGTTTCCTTGCATACTATACAAGAACTAACGTATTCATCATGCATATCTGAAGAGATAACACATAACTCATTGTTGTTGCGATGAATGAACTAACTCATCCGTTATGCATTGAAGAGATAACACATAACACGTGCATTGCACTTCAGTAAGTTTTTCAGTGCACTGCATACGATAATTAACATGTTGTGGAAAGAAGTAATTAATATAACGTGCTGTTGCATAGCAATGCATACAATAACTAACATATAAGTTATGCACTGTTTCCTTACATCGAGCTAACGTATTCTTAATGCATTCAAGATATAACACGTAACTCTTTGTGTTGCGATGAATGAACAAACTATCCGTAATGCATTGAGAATTAACACATTACATGTGCATGGCATTTCTGTAAGTTATTCCTTTTCGCTGTGAAGAGATAACTCGACAGCTGCTTTTTGCACTGCGTTGCATAACTCTTTACTCTGTGCATTGAAGAGAAACCGAACCACAAATACCCTTGCATTAAGAACTGTTTCAGTGCATTGCATACAATAACTTATGTTGTGCAAAGAAGAAATTTATATGACGTGCTGTTGCACTGCAATGTATAAAAAACTAACATGTTTTTATGCGCTGTTTTCTTGCATTGTGTACAAAAACCTACTTATTCCTTAAGCATTGAAGAGATAACAGAGGAAACTTGATCCCGTTGTGCAGAGAAGTTATAACACATGAAATGTGCTTGTTGCAATGCATTGCATACACAAAATGTGCATTGCATTGCAGTAAGTTATTCCATTTTCTATTGCAATAGTTTACTCATTGCGATGTTGCATTGCAACGAATAAGTTTATGCGCTGTTTACTTGCATCCTATACAAGAACTCACGTATTGCTCATGCATGGAATAGATACATAACTCGTTGTTTTGCGATGAATGAGTTAACTCATCCTTTATCCACTGAAGCGATAACACATAACATGTGCATTACATTTCAGTAAGTTATTCCGTTTCGCTGCGAAGAGAGAACACTACAGGTGTTTGTTGCACTGCGTTGCATACAAAAACGAACTCTTTCCTTTGTGCATTGAAGAAAAAAAAAAAAACATATGTTGTTGGTTTGCAATGCATCAAGAACTGTTTAATTGCATTGATTACAATAGTTGACGTATTACGATGTGCATAGAGGAAATTAATATATGTGTTTTGCATTGCAACATGTAAGCTATGCACTGTTTGCTTGCATCCTATACAGAACTAACGTATTGCTCCTGCATTGAAGAGATAACACATAACTCGTTGTGTTGCGATTTGTAAACCAACTCATCCATTATGCATTGAAAAGATAACAAATAACGTGTATTGCATTGCAGTAACTTGATCCGTGTTGCTTGCGTCTTTACAAAGACATAACAACACGACAGGTGCTTGTTGCACTGCGTTGCATAGATGAACTAACTCGTTCCTTTTGCATTAAACAGAAAACATATGCTGTTTTAGTGCAATGCATCAAGAACAGTTTAATACATTGCAACATGTAAGATATGCAATGTTTCCACATAATACAAGACTAAATATTCATAATGCATTGAAGAGATAATACATAACTCCTTGTGTTGCGATGTGCATGGCAAGTTATTCAATTTCGCTATGAAGAGATAACTCGACAGGTGCTTGTTGCACCGTGTTGCATAATAAAAGAACTAACTTTGTGCATTAAAACTGTTTCAGTGCATTGCATATACAATAGTTAACTTATTACGCTGTGCATAGAAGAAATTAATACGTTCTGTTGCATTACAACATGTAAGATATGCACTGTTTCCTTACATCGTATACAAGAGCTAACGTATTCTTAATGCATTCAAGATATAACACATAACTCTTTGTGTTGCGATGAATTAACTAACTCATCCGTTATGCATTGAAGAGATAACACATAACATGTGCATTGCATTGCATTCCGTTTCGCTGCGAAACAGCGTTGCATGTTGCAATTGCGTTGCAACAAGAACTAACTCTTTCCTTTGTGCATTGAAGGGAAAACAAATCAGATATACTGGTGCATTCCAATGCATCAAGAATTGTTTCAGTGCATTGCCTTACGCTGTGCAGTGCATTACGCTGTGCATAGAATTAAAAAAAAAACATATGTACTGCTGCATTGCAACATGTAAGATATGCCAACACGATCACATGAGAATGCGTATCAATAGTACGAGTTTGTAATCTCGTAGAATATATACGCCAAAATGAGTTTTGGCGTGCATATGGTACGCGGTTTTTTCGCGTGCATATGAGACGCACTTTATGGCGTGTATATGATACGCTCTTGGGTAGGATGGGGGTGGGGGGGTGAGGTTTTCGTATGTATAATACGCCATAAAGTGCGTATCATATGCACGCGAAAAACTGCGTACCATACGCACGCCAAAACTCATTTTGGCGTATATATTCTACGAGATTACAAACTCGTACTATTGATACGCATTTTCGTGTGATCGGGCTCGATATGCACTGTTTCCTTGCATCCTATACAAAAACTAACGTATTGTTCATGCATTGAAGAGATACATAACTAGTTGTATAGCTATGAATATCTCAGTGCATGACGGCTGAAACTCATGCACTGATACATAACACATAACGTGCATTGCATACCGTATACGAGAGCTAGCGTATTCTTAATGCATTCAAGTTGTATTGAATTAACACGTTGTATTGCGATGAATTAACTAACTCATGCGTTATGCATTGAAGAGATTAACACATAACATGTGCATTTCTATAAATTTCTTCTGTGCACAACAAAAAATAAGTTAATTATTGTATGCAATGCAATGAAAGAGTTAGTTCTTATATTTATTGCAGTGCAACAGCATATGTGTTTTGTTTTCTGTTCAATGCACGAAGGAAAGAGTTAGTTCTTGTATGCAATGCAGCGCAACAAGCACCTGTCCATCTCTTCATTACACTTCGGATCAAGTTTCTGCAATGCAATGCACATGTTATGTGTTTTCTCTTCAATGCATGAGGAAAACGCTATTTCTTGTACAGAATGCAAGCAAACTTATAAGTTCTTAAATAATAAGTTAACTATTGTAAGCAATTATACAGTTCTTGCATTGCAAAACAACAACATACGTTATTTATTTTTTCTACAATGCAAAAAGGAAAGACTTAGTTTCTGTATGCAGCGCAATGCAACAAGCACCTGTCGTCTCATTTCTTCACTGCAAAACGGGAGAACTTGCAATGCACGTTATATGTTATATCTCAATACATAATGGATGTTAGTTCATTCATGTGTTATCTCTTCAATGCATAAGGCATAAGTTAGTTTTTGTACACAATGCAAGGAAACAGCGCATAAATTACATGTTAGTTTGCATTGCAGTGCAACAGCACGTTATATAAATTTCTTCTTTGCACAACATAAGTTAATTATTGTATGCAATGCACTGAAACAGTTCTTAATGCAACGGTATTTGTGGTTCGTTTTCTGTTCAATGCACAAAGTAAAGAGTTATGCAACGCAGTGCAACAAGCAGCTGTCGAGTTATCTCTTCACAGCGAAACGGAATAACTTACTGAAATGCTATGCACATGTAATGTGTTAAATCTCAATGCATAACGGATTAGTTAGTTCATTCATCGCAACACAGAGTTACGTGTTATCTCTTCAATGCAGAAGGAATAAGTTACTTTGTGTACACAAAGCAAGGAAACAGTGCATAACTTATATGTTAGTTCTTGTATGCAATACAACAGCACGTTATACTAATTTCTTCTTTCCACAACATGTTAATTATTGTATGCAGTGCACTGAAAAACTTACTGAAATGCAATGCACGTGTTATGTGTTATCTCTTCAATGCATAACGGATGAGTTAGTTCATTCATCGCAATACAACGAGTTATGTGTTATCTCTTCAATGCATGATGAATACGTTAGTTCGTGTATAGGATGCAAGGAAACAGTGCATATCTTACATGTTGCAATGCAATAGTACATATGTTTTTTTTATTCTATGCACAGCGTAATGCAATGCACAGGGTAATGCAATGCACTGAAACAGTTCTTGATGCATTGGAATGCACCAGCATATTTGATTTGTTTTCTCTTCAATGCACAAAGGAAAGTTGTCTTCAACGCATTGCAACAAACACCTGCAGTGTTCTCTCTTCGCAGCGAAACGGAATAGCTTACTGAAATGCAATGCATATGTTGTGTGTTATCTCTTCAATGCATAACGGATGAGTTAGTTAATTCATTGCAACACAACGAGTTATGTGTTATATCTTGAATGCATTAAGAGCTAGCACGTTAGCTCTCGTTTACGATGTAAGGAAACAGTGCATATCTTACATGTTGTAATGCAACAGCACATAAGTTATATTAATTTCTTCTTTGCACAGCGTAATAAGTTAACGATTGTATACAATGCATGAAGCAGTGTTAGCTTTGCAATGCAAACAGCATGTTCTACAAATTTCTTCTGTGCATAACAAAAAAAAGTTAATTATTGTATGCAATGCAATGGAAAAAAAATGTTTATTATGTCAATATAGACTAATGTTCTTCTGATGTAACATCAGAAGGAATCAAAGAGTCTGTATGGAAAGTTCATGATCGAGGACTCTTGGGCCAGAAATATGTTAATGTCAAATGCATTTCATGCCATTGCATTTCAGTGAGTTATTCCATTTTCCCTTAGTTAACTTATTACTCTTTTACATTGCAACATGTAAGATAGCAATGTTTCCACATAATACAAGAACTAAAGTATTCATAATGCATTGAAGAGATAATACATAACTCGTTGTGTTGCGATGTGCATGGCAAGTAAGTTATTCCATTTCGCTGTGAAGAGATAACTCGACAGGTGCTTGTTGCACCGTGTTGCATAATAAAAGAACTAACTTTGTGCATTAAAACTGTTTCAGTGCATTGCATACAATAGTTAACTTATTACGCTGTGCATAGAAGAAATTAATATAACTTATGTGCTGTTGCATTACAACATGTAAGATATGCACTGTTTCCTTATACCGTATACAAGAGCTAACGTATTCTTAATGCATTCAAGATATAACTCGTGTTGCGATGAATTAACTAACTCATCCGTTATGCATTGAAGAGATAACACATAACGTGCATTGCATTTCAGTAAGTTATTCCGTTTCGCTGCGAAGAGAGAACACTGCAGGTGCATGTTGCAATTGCGTTGCAACAAGAACTAACTCTTTCCTTTGTGCATTGAAGGGAAAATAAATCAGATATGCTGGTGCATTCCAATGCATCAAGAATTGTTTCAGTGTATTACATTACCCTGTGCATTGCATTACGCTGTGCATAGAATAAAAAAAAATAAAAAAAAACATATGTACTGCTGCATTGCAACATGTAAGATATGCTCTGTTTCCTTGCATCCTATACAAAAACTAACGTATTGTTCATGCATTGAAGAGATACATAACTAGGTGTATTGCGATGAATGTCTCAGTGCATGACGGCTGAAACTCATGCACTGATACATAAAACATAACGTGCATTGCATACCGTATACGAGAGCTAGCGTATTCTTAATGCATTCAAGATATAACACGTTGTGTTGCGATGAATTAACTAACTCATCCGTTATGCGTTGAAGAGATAACATGTGCATTGCATTTCAGTAAGTTATTCCGTTTCGCTGCGAAGAGAGAACACTGCAGGTGCTTGTTGCAATGCGTTGCAACAAGAACTCCTTCCTTTGTGCATTGAAGAGAAAACAAATCAGATATGCTCTTGCATTCCAACATGCATCAAGAACTGTTTCAGTTCAGTGCATGGCATTTCAGTAAGTTATTTCATTTCGCTGTGAAGAGATAACTCGACAGGTGCTTGTTGCATCGTGTTGCATAAAAGAACTAACTTTGTGCATTAAAACTGTTTCAGTGCATTGCATACAATAGTTAACTTATTACGCTGTGCATAGAATTTAAAAAAACATATGTACTGCTGCATTGCAACATGTAAGATATGCACTGTTTCCTTGCATCCTATACAAGAACTAAAGTATTGCTCATGCATTGAAGAGATACATAACTAGGTGTATTGCGATGAATGAGCTAACTCAGCCGTCATGCACTGAGACATATGAAATATTGTATTTAATAAACATTGCACATAATAAACATTGCATTTCAGTGAGTTATTCCATTGTCCATTAGTTAACTTGTTACTAACTTATCTGAAGAGATAACAACTCGTTGTGTTGCGATGAATGAACTAACTCATCCGTTATGCTTTGAAGATATAACACATAACACGTGCATTGCACTTCAGTAAGTTTTTCAGTGCACTGCATACAATAATTAACATGTTGTGGAAAGAAATTAATATAACGTGCTGTTGCATTGCAATGCATACAAGAACTAACATATAAGTCATGCACTGTTTCCTTACATCGAGCTAACGTATTCTTAATGCATTCAAGATATAACACGTAACTCTTTGTGTTGCGATGAATGAAAAAACTATCCGTAATGCATTGACATTTAACACATTACATGTGCAAGGCATTTCTGTAAGTTATTCCATTTCGCTGTGAAGAGATAACTCGACCGGTGCTAGTTGCACCGTGTTGCATAAAAGAACTAACTTTGTGAATTAAAACTGTTTTAATGCATTGCAACAATAGTTAACTTATTACGCTGTGCATAGAAGAAATTAATATAACTTATGTGCTGTTTCATTATATGTAAGATAATGCACTGTTTCCTTACACCGTATACGAGAGCTAGCGTATTCTTAATGCATTCAAGATAAAACACATAACTCGTTGTGTTGCGATGAATTAACTAACTCATCCGTTATGCATTGAAGAGATAACACATAACATGTGCATTGCATTTCAGTAAGTTATTCCGTTTCGTTGCGAAGAGAGAACACTGCAGGTGCTTGTTGCAATGCGTTGCAACAAGAACTAACTCTTTCCTTTGTGCATTGAAGAGAAAACAAATCAGATATGCTGGTGCATTCCAATGCATCAAGAATTGTTTCAGTGCATTGCATTACCCTGTGCATTGCATTACGCTGTGCATAGAATTAAAAAAAAAAACATATGTACTGCTGCATTGCAACATGTAAGATATGCACTGTTTCCTTGCATCCTATACAAAAAACTAACGTATTGCTCATGCATTGAAGAGATACATAACTAGTTGTATAGCGATGAATGAGCTAACTCAGCCGTGATGCACTGAGACATAAGACATAACGTGCATTGCATTTCAGTGAGTTATTCCATTTTCCATTAGTTAACTTATGTATTATCTCTTCAATGCATTATGAATAAGTTAGTTCTCTTGTACAATATGCAAGGAAACATTGCATATTTTACATGTTGCAATGCAAAAGAGTAATAACTCGTTGTGTTGCGATGTGCATGGCATTTCAGTAAGTTATTCTATTTCGCTGTGAAGAGATAATTCGACAGGTGCTTGTTGCACCGTGTTGCATAAAAGAACTAACTTTGTGCATTAAAACTGTTTCAGTGCATTGCATACAATAGTTAACTTATTACGCTGTGCATAGAAGAAATTAATATAACTTATGTGCTGTTGCAATACAACATGTAAGACATGCACTGTTTCCTTACACCGTATACGAGAGCTAACGTATTCTTAATGCATTCAAGATATAACACGTTGTGTTGCGATGAATTAACTAACTCATGCGTTATGCATTGAAGAGATAACATGTGCATTGCATTTCAGTAAGTTATTCCGTTTCGCTGCGAAGAGAGAACACTGCAGGTGCTTGTTGCAATGCGTTGCAACAAGAACTAACTCTTTCCTTTGTGCATTGAAGAGAAAACAAATCAGATATGCTGGTGCATTCCAATGCATCATGAATGGTTTCAGTGCATTGCATTACGCTGTGCATAGAATAAAAAAAAATAAAAAAAAATGTACTGCTGCATTGCAACATGTAAGATATGCTCTGTTTCCTTGCATCCTATACAAAAACTAACGTATTGTTCATGCATTGAAGAGATACATAACTAGGTGTATTGCGATGAATGTCTCAGTGCATGACGGCTGAAACTCATGCACTGATACATAAAACATAACGTGCATTGCATACCGTATACGAGAGCTAGCGTATTCTTAATGCATTCAAGATATAACACGTTGTGTTGCGATGAATTAACTAACTCATCCGTTATGCGTTGAAGAGATAACATGTGCATTGCATTTCAGTAAGTTATTCCGTTTCGCTGCGAAGAGAGAACACTGCAGGTGCTTGTTGCAATGCGTTGCAACAAGAACTCCTTCCTTTGTGCATTGAAGAGAAAACAAATCAGATATGCTCTTGCATTCCAACATGCATCAAGAACTGTTTCAGTTCAGTGCATGGCATTTCAGTAAGTTATTTCATTTCGCTGTGAAGAGATAACTCGACAGGTGCTTGTTGCATCGTGTTGCATAAAAGAACTAACTTTGTGCATTAAAACTGTTTCAGTGCATTGCATACAATAGTTAACTTATTACGCTGTGCATAGAATTTAAAAAAACATATGTACTGCTGAATTGCAACATGTAAGATATGCACTGTTTCCTTGCATCCTATACAAGAACTAAAGTATTGCTCATGCATTGAAGAGATACATAACTAGGTGTATTGCGATGAATGAGCTAACTCAGCCGTCATGCACTGAGACATATGAAATATTGTATTTAATAAACATTGCACATAATAAACATTGCATTTCAGTGAGTTATTCCATTGTCCATTAGTTAACTTGTTACTAACTTATCTGAAGAGATAACAACTCGTTGTGTTGCGATGAATGAACTAACTCATCCGTTATGCTTTGAAGATATAACACATAACACGTGCATTGCACTTCAGTAAGTTTTTCAGTGCACTGCATACAATAATTAACATGTTGTGGAAAGAAATTAATATAACGTGCTGTTGCATTGCAATGCATACAAGAACTAACATATAAGTCATGCACTGTTTCCTTACATCGAGCTAACGTATTCTTAATGCATTCAAGATATAACACGTAACTCTTTGTGTTGCGATGAATGAAAAAACTATCCGTAATGCATTGACATTTAACACATTACATGTGCAAGGCATTTCTGTAAGTTATTCCATTTCGCTGTGAAGAGATAACTCGACCGGTGCTAGTTGCACCGTGTTGCATAAAAGAACTAACTTTGTGAATTAAAACTGTTTTAATGCATTGCAACAATAGTTAACTTATTACGCTGTGCATAGAAGAAATTAATATAACTTATGTGCTGTTTCATTATATGTAAGATAATGCACTGTTTCCTTACACCGTATACGAGAGCTAGCGTATTCTTAATGCATTCAAGATAAAACACATAACTCGTTGTGTTGCGATGAATTAACTAACTCATCCGTTATGCATTGAAGAGATAACACATAACATGTGCATTGCATTTCAGTAAGTTATTCCGTTTCGTTGCGAAGAGAGAACACTGCAGGTGCTTGTTGCAATGCGTTGCAACAAGAACTAACTCTTTCCTTTGTGCATTGAAGAGAAAACAAATCAGATATGCTGGTGCATTCCAATGCATCAAGAATTGTTTCAGTGCATTGCATTACCCTGTGCATTGCATTACGCTGTGCATAGAATTAAAAAAAAAACATATGTACTGCTGCATTGCAACATGTAAGATATGCACTGTTTCCTTGCATCCTATACAAAAAACTAACGTATTGCTCATGCATTGAAGAGATACATAACTAGTTGTATAGCGATGAATGAGCTAACTCAGCCGTGATGCACTGAGACATAAGACATAACGTGCATTGCATTTCAGTGAGTTATTCCATTTTCCATTAGTTAACTTATGTATTATCTCTTCAATGCATTATGAATAAGTTAGTTCTCTTGTACAATATGCAAGGAAACATTGCATATTTTACATGTTGCAATGCAAAAGAGTAATAACTCGTTGTGTTGCGATGTGCATGGCATTTCAGTAAGTTATTCTATTTCGCTGTGAAGAGATAATTCGACAGGTGCTTGTTGCACCGTGTTGCATAAAAGAACTAACTTTGTGCATTAAAACTGTTTCAGTGCATTGCATACAATAGTTAACTTATTACGCTGTGCATAGAAGAAATTAATATAACTTATGTGCTGTTGCAATACAACATGTAAGACATGCACTGTTTCCTTACACCGTATACGAGAGCTAACGTATTCTTAATGCATTCAAGATATAACACGTTGTGTTGCGATGAATTAACTAACTCATGCGTTATGCATTGAAGAGATAACATGTGCATTGCATTTCAGTAAGTTATTCCGTTTCGCTGCGAAGAGAGAACACTGCAGGTGCTTGTTGCAATGCGTTGCAACAAGAACTAACTCTTTCCTTTGTGCATTGAAGAGAAAACAAATCAGATATGCTGGTGCATTCCAATGCATCATGAATGGTTTCAGTGCATTGCATTACGCTGTGCATAGAATTAAAAAAAAAAAAAAAAAATGTACTGCTGCATTGCAACATGTAAGATATGCACTGTGTCCTTGCATCCTATACAAAAACTAACGTATTGCTCATGCATTGAAGAGATACATTAGTTGTATTGCGATGAATGAGCTAACTCAGCCGTCATGCACTGAGACATAACACATAACGAGCATTGCATTTCAGTGAGTTATTCCATTTTCCATTAGTTAACTTATTACTATTACTTATTATTTTTGCATTGCATATAATACAAGAACTAACGTATTCATAATGCATTGAAGAAATAATGCATAACTCGTTGTGTTGCGATGTGCATGGCATTTCAGTAAGTTATTCCATTTCGCTGTGAAGAGATAACTCGACCGGTGTTTGTTGCACCGTGTTGCATAAACGAACTAACTTTGTGCATTAAAACTGTTTCAGTGCATTGCATACAATAGTTAACTTATTACGCTGTGCATAGAAGAAATTAATATAACTTTATGTGCTGTTGCATTACAACATGTAAGATATGCACTGTTTCCTTGCATACTATACAATAACTAACGTATTGCTCATGCATTGAAGAGATACATAACTAGGTGAATGAGCTAACTCAGCCGTCATGCACTGAGACATAAGAAATATTGTATTTAATAAACATTGCATATAATAAATATTGCATTTTCAGTGAGTTACTCCATTTTCCATTAGTTAACTTATTGCTAACTTATCTGAAGAGATAAGTTATGTTGCGATGAATGAACTAACTCAGTCCTCGCTGATGAACATTTTATATAAAGTCATTGACTCTTTCTGATGATACGTCAGACACAGAGTATTGCACATTTGACTTAATTCACGTATTTCTGTCAAATTGGTACTTAATCTTGAACTTACAAATACATACTCATTGACTCAGTCTTATTTTACTTCAGCCAAACCTATTATTGACCTATTGAACAAATTTCTGGCAAATTAGTCCTTGATGTTGAAAATTCTATACAGACTTATTGGTGTTTCATCAGACAGACAGAAGTCCATCTTTGACCTTCGAAACATAACCTCTAGCCTGAGAACGCTTGAATCTTGAACTTTCTATTTTCTGATGTTATATCAGCCATACAGAAGTCCATTTTAGACTTGATTAAAGTTTTTCGGTCCCAAGAGTCCTCGATCATGAACTTTACATACGTGCCTCACTCTGATGTTACCTGAGCCATGGAGTTTTGCATATTTGACATAATGGACATATTTCTGGCCAAAGAATACTCGATCTTGAACTTTTTATATACACTTACTGACACTTTCTGATGTTACTTGAGCCATGTATGAAGCCATTTTGACCTACTGAACAAATTTCTGGCAAATTAGTCCTTGATGTTGAAAATTCCATACAGACTTATTGACTCCCTCTTTTGTTTCACCAGACAGACAGTAGTCCACCTTAGAAACATATTTGGGGCCTAAGAGTGCTTTATCTTGAACTTTCTATAGACAGTCATTGACTCCTGATTTTTTACTTCAGCCATACAGAAGTCCATTTTAGACCTACTTAAACATTTTTTGTCCTCGATCATGAATTTTGTCTACATAATTATTGACTCCATCTGATGTTAGATAAGCCAGACAGTAGTCCATATTTGACCGACGGAACATATTTCTGGCCAAAAAGTATTCGACTTTGAAGATTTTATATACACTCATTGACGCCTTCTGATTTCACATCAGCCATATATAGAGGTCCGTGACTTTCAGAACATATTTCTGGCCCAGTCTTGACCTCTCTATACATAGTCATTGACTCCATCTAGTCCATTTTAGACTTGATTAAAGTTTTTCAGTCCTAAGAGTCCTCGATCATGAACTTCATATAGATGCCTCATTTTGATCTTACATCAGCCATAGAGTATATTGCATGTGACCTAATGGACTTACTTCTGACCAAAGAATACTCGATCTTTAACTTTTTACATACACTTACTGACGCCTTCTGATGCCACATCAGCCTTAGTGGAGTCCATATTTGAGCTAATGATCATATTTCTGGCCCAACAGTACTCTATCTTGAACTTTCAACACATATTCATTGAGTCACTCTGTTCTTACCTCAGTCATATACGAACCCATTTTGACCTACAGAACAAATTTCTGGCAAATTAGTCCTCGCTGATGAATTTTTTATATAAAGTCATTGACTCTTTCTGATGATACGTCAGACACAAGAGTATGGCACATTTGACTTAATTCACGTATTTCTGTCAAATTGGTACTCAATCTTGAACTTTCAAATACATACTCATTGACTCAGTCTAATTTTACTTCAGCCAAACCTATTTTTGACCTATTGAACAAATTTCTGGCAAATTAGTCCTTGATGTTGAAAATTCTATACAGGCTTATTGGTGTTTCATCAGACAGACAGTAGTCCATGTTTGACCTTAGAAACATATTTCTAGCCTGAGAGCGCTTGATCTTGAACTTTCTATGGATACTCATTGACTCCTGATTTTATATCAGCCATACAGAAGTCCATTTTAGACTTGATTAAAGTTTTTCGGTCCCAAGAGTCCTCGATCATGAACTTTACATACGTGCCTCACTCTGATGTTACCTGAGCCATGGAGTTTTGCATATTTGACATAATGGACATATTTCTGGCCAAAGAATACTCGATCTTGAACTTTTTATATACACTTACTGACACTTTCTGATGTTACTTGAGCCATGTATGAAGCCATTTTGACCTACTGAACAAATTTCTGGCAAATTAGTCCTTGATGTTGAAAATTCCATACAGACTTATTGACTCCCTCTTTTGTTTCACCAGACAGACAGTAGTCCACCTTAGAAACATATTTGGGGCCTAAGAGTGCTTTATCTTGAACTTTCTATAGACAGTCATTGACTCCTGATTTTTTACTTCAGCCATACAGAAGTCCATTTTAGACCTACTTAAACATTTTTTGTCCTCGATCATGAATTTTGTCTACATAATTATTGACTCCATCTGATGTTAGATAAGCCAGACAGTAGTCCATATTTGACCGACGGAACATATTTCTGGCCAAAAAGTATTCGACTTTGAAGATTTTATATACACTCATTGACGCCTTCTGATTTCACATCAGCCATATATAGAGGTCCGTGACTTTCAGAACATATTTCTGGCCCAGTCTTGACCTCTCTATACATAGTCATTGACTCCATCTAGTCCATTTTAGACTTGATTAAAGTTTTTCAGTCCTAAGAGTCCTCGATCATGAACTTCATATAGATGCCTCATTTTGATCTTACATCAGCCATAGAGTATATTGCATGTGACCTAATGGACTTACTTCTGACCAAAGAATACTCGATCTTTAACTTTTTACATACACTTACTGACGCCTTCTGATGCCACATCAGCCTTAGTGGAGTCCATATTTGAGCTAATGATCATATTTCTGGCCCAACAGTACTCTATCTTGAACTTTCAACACATATTCATTGAGTCACTCTGTTCTTACCTCAGTCATATACGAACCCATTTTGACCTACAGAACAAATTTCTGGCAAATTAGTCCTCGCTGATGAATTTTTTATATAAAGTCATTGACTCTTTCTGATGATACGTCAGACACAAGAGTATGGCACATTTGACTTAATTCACGTATTTCTGTCAAATTGGTACTCAATCTTGAACTTTCAAATACATACTCATTGACTCAGTCTAATTTTACTTCAGCCAAACCTATTTTTGACCTATTGAACAAATTTCTGGCAAATTAGTCCTTGATGTTGAAAATTCTATACAG